>JBAMCF010000387.1:0-340272 GCA_037075285.1 Drosophila lutescens
AATGCTCTCATTTCAGAGGGAAGAGAAGGAGGCAAGGATGTGATTCAGCTTCCCACTGAGGTCTCCATTCGAGTTTCTTTATGTGTAAGTTCAAGGTCAGAAAGTAACCTTGACCGCTTTGAAAGCAAGGAAAAACATTCCTCTAATCTGTGTCCGAACTTGTCTCGGACTGTGAACTCATTAAAAATTCTGAAAGCGGAACTGAAAGCATTTCCCCAGTCGGAAAAAAGAGACAAGTGGGGCAGACGAGTGCGGACAACGATGCGTATGAGTAATGGAATGTAAAGCTGGGAAGGAGATGGGAAAACCCATTTAGAATGGGAAAATGAGAGATTTAATTCATACAACTTTTTAGTGTTAATGTGATTAAGCTAAAATTCAGTTATCAGTTTCACATGTTCAGATTCTTAAAGACTTCCCTAAACTAACTTAATCAAGTAAACGTATCCTTTAATTCACCTGATGAGGCTAAAATCCACATGCAATCCCTTTGAGTCGTCTAGGATTTCATCTCCATTTGGCTGCCTTTCATCGTATGCCTGAAAATGCAAGAAATCACTTGAAAAATGCTTTGTTTGCTGCCTCATCGGAACTTTAGTGAGTAGCGTGGAAAAATGCTCTCCAATCAACTGAACTCAGCTGCCACGCCCCCTTTCCATACCCCTAAACCGCCTCCCTTTTACCTATTTTGGATCCAAAATGCGGGCAATAATGAAAGTGCTGACAATGTTAGCCCAACCCAGGCCCCAAATTGCAGCTGCACCTTGTTTTTCCACCCGCTTTCCTCTCATTTTTATCCGCCCATAGCAACCACAACTCGTTGCTAGAGGACGAAGGACGAAGCCAGAATCAGGAGCAGTGGGATGGGCCATCGGATCCAAGCTGATGTCCTGCGTGAGCGGAATTTTAAACGGGTGCCAGGAACAGAAGCAGGCAGCATCATCTATCACAAAAAGGGGGTTGCATTGATCAGGGGTTAGGGGTGAAAAAAAGAAAGGGGGATGCATCCACTGCACTTTGACCTGCATCCGCTCATTAATATTTGGCTTTGTCCGCAGAATTCAGTGCAATTTCCTCGCACTCCAAACCAGAACAAATAAATTTGTGGGTCCTCGATTCAAGTGGGCGTGGCATGTCAGTGGAACAGGATGGAAATGCGCAACCATCACAAATTGCCAGTGAAAACTTTGTGTCAAGGCCTTTAAACCAATTAAGTGTTTGTCGTTTGGGCGAAGTTCGTAATTGGTTTAAAGTGTGTGGAGTGTGAAAAGGGTGGAATGCCTGTGGTTTCGTGAGGGGAACCCCGAAAAGTGTCACCAACAAACACCAACAGATGGGCAAAGGAGGCAACCAGAAGGCAATTGACCCAGAAATCCATCTGCTTCTTTTCCCTTTTGCAACCCCAAATCGAAGTCAAAACAGAACGGGAAATCAATAAAAGGGGAGAACCAAAGGACGAAGGATGCTGCCTGCTTGCCTCGTCAACAAATGTTGCCAGACATTCTCAACATGAATCCAGGAACCTTCTCTCTTCAACCGAGAGTATCCTTCAGATAATTCTCTGGAAAAGCTCTCGCTCTCTCTGCCATTTCCCTCACTCTGTTGCCATAATTCAGAGACCAACATTTTGGGGGAGGTCAGTAGTCCTTGGTCCTTTCTCAGTAGACAGTCCTCCGTCTTGGTCGAAATTCTTATTATTCATGTCAACGACTCGCACATTTGAAATGCAAGAAGGGGAAGAGGTTGGGGATATGGGTAGGTTATCCACCCGAATTTAAATTTATTTTGCTGGCAATTTGTTTGCCTTGGGAGAGCAGCAAACAAAAGTCTCAATTTAAATATCAATTAGAAATGTTTATCGGGGAGTCAGAATGAGGATGAGCGACGGAGATCCTGCCATCAATCAATGTTCGAATGGGAATAAAATATATGTGCAGGACACGCTTGAGTTCCATCCTGATTCATGATTGCAGATCCTTCTTCTGTACAAAAGAGATTCCCTTTAAAGTCTGATGAAGACTGAAGATTGAAGAGTTTCGTCTGAGCTTGGGGCAAACTTTTAATTGATTTGTGCGGCGGGGAAACTTTTCTCTTCCCCCTTTTCTCCATCTGTCCCTCGAACAACACTGCTCAACATTTCTGTTAATTTGTTTACTGTAGAAAAAAGGGACAACAAAGAAGGAGCTGAATCAACAGATTTGCAGAGGGAAAAACTGCGCCATTTTCAAATTTATTTCTCCGGGAAACTCGCTTGGCAAACGTAGGGAAAACCACGAGGAAAAGTGCGCAACAAACAAACCTTTGCGGTTCCAGGAATCCAGAATCCGCAGAGCAAACGGAATATTCGATTGAAATATCTGAGGGGCCAAAGGGGATATAAAGAATTCGGCATTAGTTTGTCTAACAACATTTCGATTTATTGGCAAACTTTTCACTGCAAAGCAAGCTCATGCAGTCCAAATTATTTCGTTGGTTTTAGTTTCGTTTGTTTAGGCTCAAACTATGCTAACTTTTTAATTGTTTTTCAAGTCCTTCAGTCATGTAAATTTATTTGGTAATTGGATTTAATATTTTAGCCCATCCTTTTCCTTTACAAAAAGTTTGGCTTGCCGCAAAAAATTAGTAACTTTTAGTTTCATTGCTAGCCAAAGTTTTCCATCCTTCACAGAGTTGTAAGTAAATAAATATTTTCATTTGTCGGCTTTATATTTACAGAAATAAGATGAAAAAGCAACAGGAATTGTAATTTATTTGTCAGTTTAAGTACTTATTTATGTTTTTCTTTTTCTGGATAAGTGGGAGAATATTTTTATAAAATTTACTCTGAATTTTCGAGCTTTTCTTTTTATTCTTCTCTAAGCAGCTTAGATCCGAGTTCAGTTTTCTTTGATTCTGGGTCACTTGTCTTGATTTGTATCGCTTTTCCTCATTTCGCAGACAAGGCAAAAAGAAAAGGACTCTGAGACAAGGAAATATTGCTGCTAAGCTGGGAGAAAATAAAGAAAGTTCGCGATAAATGAAAACAAAGTCGCCAGTAAACTTCTCCCACTCCCCTTCCGTTTTGTTTTCACTTTTTTAAATGGGTTTTTCCTCCCCATCCGATTTGAGGTCGTGTCACAGTTTTCCTGGCTACAGATTTGTGGAATTTCCCAAAAAAAAGATATGGAAAACCTTCCACTTCTGTTTAATTATGAAATGCAAGCAGAGTAAATGAGTGGAAATGCGGGAGAGGGCAGCAGTTTTCCATTGTTTGCCTTGGCGAGACTTTCCTCCCCGCTTTTCCCGGCTTTCAGCTTGGCCACAATTCTGGAGAGGAAAACTTTCGTGGGTCCTGCAGTGATTTTCCCTTTGCTTTGACATATTGAAGCGTCCAAAGGGGGCGGGAAAAGTGCTGAAAAGGAGGCGGGGCATCTGTCAATCCCTTGACTTTATGTCTCGCGATTTTCCGGGAGAAAGGAGGAAGGAGAAAGGTGGAAAGCGAAAAGCGGCGACGTAGGACCCATTTAAGGCCTCAGTCAGTGGAGCACCCATCGTAATTGCTTTTGTATGCCGAGCATTTGGCTTACAGCGATGGAAGTGAGACAAGGGAACTAAGCTAGCGAGAAAGAGAGGGGAGATACGACCGAAGGAGACAGGGATAGAGAGGGGGACTCCCTCGTTCCCTTTGACTTGTTTTCAGCCACCGAATAATTTGAAACCACCAAAAAAGCCACAGAAAAGGAAGCAAAAAATTTCCGCCCAGAGGAAAGTAACACACATTAAAACACACACACATATTAACGCAAAAAGAAAGAAAGAGACAAAGGGAAAGAGACAGAAAGAGAGGGGGAGATGCCACAGAAAAAGTTGTATTAAATTATGAGTCTGTGGCGAAATAAATTTGGAAGAGTGGAAATTTAAATAATGCGAGGCACATTTACCATAAACCGCCAGTGTGTGCTTACAGTGAAAAAAAGGTAATAAGTATTTATTAATTTGTGCTAAATTAATCTTGAATAAAAATAAAGATAAATAAATAGTCTCTATAGTTTTTCTTTGATCGATTTATTTCTATACATATTTATTTAAACAGATAATACTGTTTTACCAGTGCATAATATTTTAATGTGCGATGTATTCAAAATATGCTGCTCAATTCACCAGAAATTGTTGCCATTTACACGATACTTGAACAGCCAGAGAAGCCCTCTCTTTCACTCCTCCTACTTTCCATCTCCCATCTCTCTGCATTTCTCTGTGGGTAATTTCTCATCTCCATGAATCTCATAGGAGAATGCTGAATGTCTCTGTGGGCCAACTTTGCTCATCAGTCCGCGTAATTTCGCGGTGCAAGTTTCAAATTTGTCAGTGGTCCACGAATTATGTGGCTCACTTCCACTTCCTCTGGATCTCCTCCTAAACTTGAGGAATCACCAAATATGGATGTGGAACTGCCTCCGGCCGAAACAATCTGCTCAGGTGCAAAGAGGAGGAGAAACTTATGGGATAAGTTATCCAAATTTGGCTTCTTTTCACTCCCATTTTAGTTAACTGTAGTTCCGAGGAAAGTTTCCAAATGAACCTAAGTGAATCCATGGAGTTCTTTGGGGGTGGAAGTGGGATAATGACCGAGGGTCAAGTTTAAAACCAACATTTTAGAGAGCGGATGAGGTAGTTTCATGCATAGTTAGGTCTAATGAATAGAAGAGAACCCTATTTGGTATTTCAGTAAAATGTATTCTCATTTTACCTTTAATCTGCAATTACGGAACATCATTCATTTTACTATATTTGTGCAAATGCTCAACCTATGCCATTGAAGCATAATTTGAGCATTATAAATCCTATACTCATTCCATATTATTGAAATCACTGCCTTGTTGTTCTATTCATAATTTACCCAACTTATTGGTATTTGCATTTGAATGTTTCCATGGCATATTAATTTCATGTTTACTCCGCTTACCAAATATTCCACCTCCTTTGACCCACTTTTCTTGGCCAAAATATCCTTCGCCTCCTTCTCTTGTAACCCCCGTAAATATTGTAAATTATTTTGGCCAGAAGCCAGCAAACTGGATTTGGAATTCAGAAACGAATTAAATTGGCAAGCTCGATGGTTCTTCGTCCTTTTCAGCCTTTTCCAAAGGACATTCTCCGCATTTTGCCTTCTTTTAATTTCGTTGAAATGTCGCGTGCATCTCAATTCTCCGCTCCTTTCCCTCGGGGAAGAATTGCCCGTAATAAAGTCGCCTCAGTCTGGAGAAAGGCCTTTCGAGAAGGGGGAGGAGGCCTAGGGGGCGTGGTCCTGGCATTTCTCATCTCCCATGCAAAATTTGTAGTTTCCCCGTGGTCTCGGTTTCGCCTCTTTTATCGCTTTTCTCGTTTTTTGTGTCGGAAAATGGTTTACGGCTACGTGAGAGGAGAATTTGCGAGGAGCCAACATGTGTGTCTCCGTCTCTTTCCCTCTGCTATCCCCATCTCTTTCCCACCCTTGGCATATTGACAGTGGGATTGGGAGATACGCATGCAAAATACGAAAGCGACACAAAATATTCACTTGGCGAATTGACTTGAGAACATTTTCCTTTCTCTTATCCCACTCACGATTTTTCCGCCTGTGTTTGTTGACGTTTTCCCGACTCTTTGTTTTCCCAGCGAGCGATTGGGGGAAATCGAGAGGAAGGGAGATATATGGCATTGGGTCACGTGCGATTTCATCGATGAGGATGACGATGATGACGATGATTAAGGGGATGATGGAGATGGTGGGCATCCTTGGAATCCTCAAGAATTCGGGGATTGAGATGCCAACTGTCCGAAGACAATTATTCAAGACTTGACTTCAATTCCAACTGAATAAAATATCAAAGGGACTCTTGAATTCTTCCCCTGTTCAATTCGGTTATCCTACCAAGGACAAAATCGATTGATAAACAAACAAACCCCGCTGGAAAATGGGAAAATCGGCTGAGAGAATTGTGACGGGATATTGTCTGAATCGCATTGGGGAAGTGCCGGAAAAATCTAGCTGAAAAGTTGCCAAATATGCCAAAATGAAATTCGAGCCGTGTCGAGGAAATCGATCAAATGAAATTGAAAGACCTGCGGCCAAAAGTTCGCTTCGTTTTCATTTGTTTTCATCAATCGAAATTTCTCACCGGCTTCTCTATTATCTAAAACACAACACTGAAATTTAAGCTGTCATTTCTATTTTCCAAGTTGTCATTTTCAATTGTCACTGCCTAATGCCACGCCCCTGTCCGCATCGCCGCCCACATTGTTTGTCCGTATAATTTGCTGATTAAATAGCTCAGTCGCGGATATCGGGGCAATATATCATGGGGGAACACGGGAAATCACGGGATTCGGTGGAAGAGTGGTCGCTGCAGCAGTTCTAAATTATTTACCGATGGCCACAAATGAAATGTTCCAGTTCCCAGTAACCCCGCTTCTCTTCCCCCTCCATCTGCATTATTTCGTTTGGTTTTTGGTATTTCCCAATTAATTCGAAAATTGTTTTCCCATTTGGTAATATACCTCTTTTTATTTCACCCAGAGGTGTACATTGCTGCTCTATTTGCGGTTTGGCTTTTGTCTAATGTTGTTTCTAAATGGACAATAATTTGTTTTTGGTTTACAAATTATACAACATGTAAGTTTGCAAACTCATAAATATCCAGTAAAAAGCTGTTTATCTAATTTTAGGTAAGATAAAAGATTAAAGTAAATAACAATGCAGACTGTGAATAATTTCATTCACCTTAAGAAGAATTCCAGACGTTTAGCCACCCATTTTCACCCTTACCTCTGCCTTCCCTGGCATTTAATTTTCTCTTTCCTTTCCGTTCCATTTAACTTTTGTGTTCTCCAGAATTACAAATTCATAGACACAAAAGTTGATTGCTCCGCAGACAGAGTTTCCCACCTTTCACAACTTTCACACCTGTCCTGCCTTTTGACTGCCCATGAATAATTCGAGCTTGTCCGCTGACAAATTGTGTGGCTCGTTAAATTTTGGCCACAAAATTCGCAGCGAATTATGCAAATTTCAATGAAACGGACACAGCGATTCCGAAGATTCGCGAATTCTTCAGCAGTCAAAATTGTGTAATGCCCTTCTTGCTATTCCACTTGCTATTAAGAGAGCAAAAACCTGAAGACAGACATTAATTCTGCTTAAATTGTATCCTGGCTTCCTGTTATCCCCACTTGGCCTACATAAATAATTTTTAATGATGTGAAAATGGGTTCGCAGGCACTTTTCCTATAATTAATGTTGACTTCCTGCTAAGGAACCGCCGGGAAAAAGGGAAGATGAAAAGCTCAAAGGCAAACCGCAAGGAAAATTCGAGTGGAAAGGCCAGTGAAAGGTGAGGAGCGACATGTGTTGGGAACCTTTTCCGGAAATGAAAACCGCTCCAGAGGAAACTCCTCCTTCTTTCTCCTTTTCGAATTTTGTTTTCCCACCTGTTTGTATTTTCCGATTCCTTGACACCAATTCAATCAGAGTTTTCACTGCAATACTTCCTGCCTTTCCTTTCCACTCCTTAAATTTCTTTGACATTTTCCCATTTTCTTTGGCCTTTCTACTTTTATTTAGAAATAATTTCCGCTGCATTTTCCCCACAGAAAGCAACTAAGTTGAAAGTGATTGTGAGAGAGGTAATAAGAGCGAGGAAAGTGGAAAACTCCGAAGAATAATGTGCATTCATTTGTAGACAGAACTCAGGAGAAAATGGTGAGAAGTTTCCTTTGTCCGCGAACAGAATTTAATGCAATTGAAATGGCAATTTCCTCGGTGGAAATTCTTTCTCGGACCTTGAACTTCACTTGAACCCCTCACTGGCCTCCCTAAATTAACAACTCTCCGAAGTGCAATAATTTTCAGAGGAGACCAAAGAGGATCCAGTCGGAGTCTCTCCAGATCCACATCCACATCCACGTCCACATCCTTATCCTGCTTCCATTAAGCATCCCCCGAAGAGGAAAAGACCGCAATGCAGTTCGTGTCCGAGTTCCGTTTTTATGGCAGCTGGAAAAGGCGGAAAAGGGGGTGGAAAAAAGGGGTGGGAAAATAGGGGAGGTGATGGCACCTGCACATAGGTAAATTTGTCCAGCAGCGAACTAAATTCCAAACGGAAGTGACACTCTAATTGAGAGCAACGGGCCAACTGGGAGTTGTTTGTGGGTGGTGAAAGGGGTTCCGAAAGGGGGAGAAAGGGGGAGGAAGTGGGGTAAGCAGAGGGGGAGGATATGTCCACTTGATGCGGGCACTGGGAGTAGCACTAAAAAAAGTAAACTCGTTAATTGCTAAGTGCAAAACCATAAAACGTCTGTAAAGAGAAAAAAGAGAGGAACTCTCCAGCGGAAAATGGAAAATGGTCTGGGGAAAGCTGTTTGGTTTTTGGATCAGGCCAACAATATAACTAGGGAAAAGGGAAATGGGAAGGTAAAATAAATTATAATGCTGGTTTGAAAGGAAGAAACCAAAAATGTATGTGGACAATTAAATAAGAATTAAGTTGCATGTAAATGTCTAAAATATATATTTCCACATTTGGCCTAATGATGAAACCATAATATTAAGGCTCCATAAACCATATATTATAAATTCAATACACAAGGTATAATATTAACATTATATTACAGCTAAAGTAATCCCATCAATGGATATCCTTTTCCAACTGACTTCATCCGATTTGCATGGCCCACAAATCTCAGTAAATTTCAAGGAAATGTCTTCCATCCAAAGGATGTTCAATGTCAAGCTCACCTTCGCAGGATTCCTGTTCGACAAATCTGTATCCGCTTTTTCCCTGGCCTGTCATCGGTTTGGGTGAGTTTTCCACCGAACCTAAAACAAGATGGAAATGCGTTGCATATTTATGAATAATTCAGCAGGGAAACTCTTCCTCCGGCTTTTCCTATTTGTTTAGCACAAATTGTCAGAATGTTGCCTGGATGACATTGGCACCACGTGTAACCTCCTCCTCCTCACTTTTCATCCTCCACATGCCACAAAGTTTGTCCAAAATTGGCCATTGGAATTTATTCATGTGGATGCGGTTGTGGTTAGAGGAAGAAAAAGGAAGAGGGAGTAGGTATCATCATGCAAATCACTCACTCACATCTTCTGCTCTCTTTCCCTATTTTCCACCTTAAAGCTTTCCCAGTGGTCAGTTCGCAGCTGGAAAAACTTCGCCCGGCGACAGCTGAAAAAATGAGTTCCATTTCATAATTATCGTGGGAGGCTGCCAAGGTCCCTGGGGAAATTGAAAATGAGAATGCGAAGGTCCTTTCGCACAGCTCAGCTGCGACATTTTTATTAAATTTCCGCCACTTTTCTCCTCTCTGCAGGATATGAACTTGCGGGAGCTTTAATTAAAGAAATAATCAAGGGAGTTTGTCCCTAGTAATATATCAAAATCTCCTTCTGCTCGGATTGAACTCTGGGGTGTGACGAATGTGGAGAGCAGGGATGGGGAGTTGATTAATGAATGGGGAATAGTGGCCAAAAGGTTGCTTAAATATTGGGATAAGGGATATTGAAGTGGGAAATACCATTCTCTGGTAAGTTACATACATTTTAAAAATATTTAATAAATTACTTCCTCTTAACCTTTGGTATTTCTCACAACCCATCTTAAAATGGAATTGGTGTTTTCCCCGTTTTTATGATTTGTCTCTCGAAAGTTTATGACTCATCTTGTGAGTTCACTGAGGTTCCCGAGTTTATTTACAATTTATGGCTGAAAGTAAAGCAGAGTCCTGTCTCAAGGCTGCCAGAATCAGGATATCCCTTACAAAAAGATTAAAGGGGAGAAAAGGAAGGCCAAAGTACACCGATGGTTCAACTCAGACTGAATTTTTAAAGAGTTCATCAGCTGAGTGCAATCGGTTTGGAAATATTTTTCATTCCCAAGAAAACAGAAGGAAAAACGAGTGAAAACGAAACAACAAAATGGCAATTAACCAAACAGAACCACAAAAACAAAGCCAAAAGAAAACGGAGAGGAAAAGCCGGAGAAGAGGAAATTAATTAACAATTGGGGCTATGAAAACGCAATGAAAATGGATGGAAAGCAGATTGCAGATGCGTTTCTATTTTCCTCCTTTGGTGGCAATGAAAGAAATAAAACAAAAGTCACAATAAACATAAAACTGCAATCAAAGAGCACTTTATTGCCAACTAAATGCTTTCCTACAAACTCAAGTGGAAGATATTGGGATGGAAACTGTTAAAAAAGGATAACACTGTGATGGAATAATTTATGATTTTTTAATGGCAACCACTAACTCGTGGGCGGGGATAATGGGGCGTGGCAGATTCGTTGTCCGTTCCTGACGCAATTACGGAATCTAGTAAACTTAATTGCAGCTGCAGTGGAGCGACGAGGGAGGTCCTTGAATTCAAAGCCAGAAGGCAGGAAGAGATTGGGATGGAAACTGCGGCTGTTTACCAGTTGATTATCGTCCTTGTCGGCTGTCTCCGCTGTTTGTCTGCTCCTGCTCCTGTTTGTGACGTGGATAGTTCGTGGTTGCCTTGGTCGGATGTCCACCCATCTTGTGTATCCTGCAGTTTGAAACCAGCCATTGTTCATCAGTTTCCCTTTAGCCCTGTGCTTTGGTTTATTCTTTGGTTACGAAGTGAAACCTTCAAGATAATTTTATTGACATTACAACATCCAACCAGTTTGGGCTTCTTAATTCATGATAATAACAATATTTGTATAAAAACTAAGTTATTATATTAATTAAATTTAATGTAAGCCTGCTCTTCGTAAGCCCCTTAATATCCTCCCAAATCCCTCCCATTTTCACCTCTCATCTGAACCCAATTTGAATGCACAGCCAACCCGCATGACATCTCGTATTTGGTATCCTAATTCGTAGGCCTTTATCCTTTTGCCCATGCTGTTTGCCAATTTGGTCAGAATTGTGCAGCTGACCAAATGAAAATTCCCGTGAAACCCCTTCCCCTATTTAACCCCCTGCTAATTCCCAAAGCCGTGATTTGCAAACACTTTAAATATGCCAGTGAGTGTGGGAGCAGAATGCCGACTAACCATAAATTCCTGAATCCTCATTTGTTGGGAGGGCAGTCAGGGATTAAGGACTCCCCAGCACCGGGGATTAAGAGGGTGGGAAAGAGGCACTCGCATTCATAACTGTTTTATTATTTGCATTTTTGCAGTGAGTGTTGGAATGCTCAGAGCCACATCGAAGTGAATTTGGGATATCAATAATTTATTCATATGTGGAAGTGCAGAGGGAGATTGTGAAACCCCCTCTGCACTGCCCTTTCATTAACAATAAACCAGCCAGTGAGAGAGAGAATCTCCAACTGGACACGCCCCCAATTTGTGCAGTAGGCGCAATATCCTTCCGGTTTCGAGGTTGGCCAATTGAACCGGAAGTGCAATTCCGGGGGGAAAGGGGAAATTGCGGTTGAGCAGCGATTAAAGCGCCTCAAATGCAATCGGGTGTTAATCCTACGTTCTTAATGGGAGATAATTAATTAATGGGTTAATTGAGAAGATATATCCGCAGTTCGATATAATACTTGCCTTGGCCTACAATGAAATGCTTTGCAAACTTTAAACGCTCCTCGGACTGTTTCCATGCCATTTCCTTCACCATTCGCTCTCGAGGATCTCAATCCTCCAAGCAGGTCAAGTGAAATGTGCTCCACAAACTTTTCTCCTTCCCCATAACCTCTTATTTCCCCACTTTTCCTTATCCACACACAACACATCAAACAGGGAACACACAATGGAGCTCGAGACTCGAGAAGAAAGGGGAACTTGCGACCTGATTTCTGGGCCTCCCCTTTCTCCTTTCTCCTACTTGGACACGTTCCGATGCAGATGTATGTGTCCTGGGATTTATGCCACAACTCTCAAATTTATGCAGAATATGCCAGCATTATTGGTATGAAATTTTTTGATAAATGCTGCCAATTAAGTGAAAGCTTGACAGCAAACGGATTTCCCAGGAAACAAAGAAAATAGAGAGAGGGGGAAAAGCAGGGCTCACATATCGATTCCGATTCGGATTCGGACTGCGGATGATGTTGGTCTGCCATGGGGATTTGGCCTTAAATGCTCCTCATTTATTTTAACACCCAGCGAGAGTCGAAAGCCCAAAGCTCAAATGTAATACGAGTACAGTGAGAGAAATATCTCAAGGTGTGAGTGCACTTAAAGTAAGTTGATACCTCTCATCTCCTAAAAATATAAAAAATACCTCAATAATATAAAATGTTTCTTATACATAAAATAATATTAAATAAGTCGTAATCCTTCGATTTTCTTTCGATGTAATGGAGGTGTTTCGCTGGATATTTTTCTATTTTAGCCACCGCCTGTGGCGTAAATATCTGATTAGGCTTCAGCCCACAAGAGCTCCGCCCCCTTTTCTCCCTCGCAATTTTTCCTTTTCTAGGCGGCCAAACAAAGGGCACAAAGAAAATGGTGAAAATAATCTTGGGCAACATCTGGAGGAAAAGCGAGGGAAAACGGGAAAAACAGGAGGCGACTGCTCCCTTTACGATTAAGGACAAGGTTAAGCATTCGGCAGTAAAATGGCAACTTATTGTTTGGAATTGCCAGGAAAACCAGGGAAAGGTGGAAAGTGCTTTGTTCTTGAGGTTTTCCTTGGGGAAATTCAGCTGGCAGTTGCTGTTTTCAGGAAATATTGAAAATGTTTGACCAATCACATAGATTATTCTGGCTATAACCTGGGCAATTAGTTGGCTCATTGATATCTGTGGCTTGCTGTTGGGTCAGCAGTGTCAGCTTCCATTTCTCCTTTGTATCCTTCCTAAAGGAAAAACTTGAACTGGTCCTGTTTTTAGCATCCTCATGAACTGATGCGGTTGCTGTGGTCGTCCTGCCACTCGACTTCCATCCTGGACTCTCCACTTCAGTTGTAATTGTCCTTGTCTGCGTCAGTTATCCTTTGTCCTGGTTGGTTGCTTCTTTGTGCGATTTTCTAATAACTGATTGAAATAATTTGCTCATTTTATGAAAGCGGTTTCTGCATGTGGTTGAGACATCAAAGGGAAGTATTTAATTTAGTTAAAGGAAGCACAAAATCAAGAAGTGGAATTTTTTGGGAAAATTAACTTGACTTAAATTTTTTCTTTTGTCAAACTGAAGAAATTTCAAATTCCACATCCTCGTAAAAGTTAATTTTTTCGGAATGACATTTATTACTTTTTAATGAGCAATTTTCATGCCAGCAAATGTCCCACGTGGCTGTCATTAAGTTGGCCCCCAAAAACCCAAAAACCTGGCCCACGAGTCAGTAAAACTTGCAACACTTGCACAAACTTTTCAAGAACTTCGAAATGAACTCGATAAAATGGCCAAATCATGGTGGAATTCGAGGACATCCTGGGCAGGATTACCGCAGCAGTCATAAAGGCAAATGATGGCTAAATAAAAATGCTAAACTACAGTTGCCAACTCATGCAAACGTCGTGTCCTGTCTGCGTTTAAATTACTTCTTGGTGGCCAGTTGGGTTGGGTGACCAGGATGAGCAAGTGCCACATGACCACAGAGTGGGCTCAAAATCGAGCTGTGGTCTGCCCCCGTCCAGGAACTTGAGCTCTCCTGACCGAAGACAAACTTAAACTTCAGGAAAACTTCGGTTTTCGCTAACATGCTGCGGCTGTGAAAATGTCGCCGGCAGGAAAACTTGGCGAAAATGTTGAGCTGCACTAGGCTTAAATGCTGGGGAAAATGGGGAATGTAACGAAGATTTAAATACGTTTGTTAAAGTTTCTGTAAAGATTTTGCATTAGCCTGATTACTTATCCTATATAATAATTATTATAGAAAAGAGTTTGGCATAAATAGATTATTTTATCAGTATTTAATAGGTTTATAGTAGGTACTGGACTTACTTATATTTATATGATCGCTTAAAAAATATTTAAGAAATAAAACCTTTAATAAACTGGTATATTTTTATAGATTTTATAAAATAATAAAGTAATCCCCAATCAACAAATAAATTTAAATTTAATACATAAATAAATCATAAATCCAAACACAATAGATGTTAATTCGCAAGTTTCGATAACTTAAATTCGTTTGGATAACAGTTTTGCCATTCATAAAATCTCAATGCTTTCCGGATTGCAACTCCAAATAAAAAGCAACAAATTCTACAAAAATCCTTTGGAAAATAAATACAATGTTCCCTTTTTTCGTTGTTTTTTCTCTCGCCGGAAGCGCTTCCAATAATCCTTTGTGCATACTAAAAGCAAACAAAACTAATTTCTTTTTTGATTTTTTTAGCTTTTACTTGCAAGCTGGGATTTTCGCGCTAAGCAGAAAGTGGCGCATAAGTTGAGTCGCTAAATAAATCAGTTTATGCATCTACAAATGGAGTTTCGAATGCAAATCCTTTTGGCAAGTGAAAAGGATTTTCCTCCTTGGGCGTGTTTACCCTTCAGCTTCCTCCCGTTTCAGACAATTTGAAGCGCTAAAGAGACCGCGGGGAAAGATTAAGACAATTGTCGATCCGCTTCGACGCTTCGAGCCGGAAAAATCTTTTCCCATTTTCCCATTTTGCCATCCGAGACTTTGACATCTCCACTTGCATGCGAAATGAAAATCCTGCTTTTTGCTAATTGGCGGATAGACAAACTTAAGTTTCACCAATGAGATTAGCCTGGCTCCGAGTTTTAAGTTGTTTTTAAGTTTCACAAACTTTGAAGCCGAACTTTGAGCTCTTTCAGGAATTGTGCATTTTTTATAATGCATAAATTGTTCAAATAAGTTTTGAGTGGATAGAAAATGTTTGAGAAAAAGTGGTTGCTAGGAAAATGTTTTAGAGCCATTTGTCCAAGAATAATTGGGATATGCTGAAGAAGCTTTTCAGTTCATTGTTCATTGCAGTTCATTGCTTAATAAATAAATAAATAAATAAATAAATAAATAAATAAATAAATAAATAAATAAATAAATAAATAAATAATTAAATAAATTAAATAAATCACCTATTTTTAATGAAACACATTGATACTTTACTTAATTTAATTATATTTTATTTATACAAATACAAATAAATAATTTATTACCATCATGAAATATTTTAAAGCACTTTGTGACAGTGCACTTCAATCAAAACTGATTGATGTCGCAATCCGTGCTTTTTTCGCCTCTAAAAATCTCCAAGGACACGCCAATATTTCCCCAGGCTTAGAACTGCACAGCGAATGGCATCGCGTGACAGGATCTTCCTCCCATTTCAGCCCGCAGGCTGTCGGCGCAACTAATCCAATAAGTTCCACTGGCACCATCCTAATGAGCCATTCTATTTGCCTGGTCCCCAGTTGAGTCGAAGGCTCCTCCCGATAGTTCCTCCAGCCCAAAGGCAAGAACATCCACTTCCTGTTGCTGGAGGATAAACTTTTCTGCGCCGCCTTCCGACGGAGGCAAAAGTTACATTTAATGAACCATCAGGACACACCACTCCGGGCATCCTGCCGAAGGAAGAGCGAAGGGGGAAAAGCAAAGGGATAGACAATCCCCAGAAGTTAACTTGCAATTTTGCATGTCGCGCAATTAGGCAAAAGTTAAATTGCTTGTCATAAATGTAAAATTTGCTACACAAAAATTGACTTAAGTGAGTGCAGGAGCTTCAGCTCGAAATAAATTTAAGCGGCTTTTGAATTTAAATTGCACTCATAAGCGTCGTAACTCCTTGAGCTGTAAAAAGCGCTGAGCCACGCCCCCGCAGCCCAGCAGCCCCCGTCCATAAAGATTATGAAAAGTCGTAAAAGGCCAAAAATATGAATGCGATAGTCATAGTCTGAGCGGGTCCCGAAAATGGCTCAAATAAAATAAAACAGCAGACTCATGCAGAAAAGTCAGCGTCGCCAACATTTTGTGACATTTTCCGCTGTCAGCACGCGGAAAATTCTGGAGTGGCGGTGCGAGGGTTTTGACGGGTGGTACACTCGAAAAAATATGTCTAACAAAAATAAAATTTAGGAATTGAATCCAAGTCTTAGGAACTAAAGTTTTAAAAATAGATATCTTAAACTTAAATAAAGGTTTGTTTATATAAATTCGTTTATATGAAGTTTCACAATAAAGTCGAAGTACAAAAATCTTAATTTATTTAGAATTTTTTAATTTTATTTTTTTTAAATTTGTAATTTTATTTAACGTATTATTTTATACAATATTTTTTTACAATATTTTTTTAACAAAATGTTGTATACAATATTTTTATACAATATTTTTTATACAATATTTTTTAAGTCAGCTTGTACTTTTTACTATTTTAGTAATATGTATGTAAATATTTTTAAAAATTTTATAAGAATTCTTACAACATGTTTTCCATTTAGATGATAATAAAACTTGGCTACCCATTCGGTTCCCGTTTTTTATTAATTTTAGCCCAAACTTTTCTAGTGTCCCTGTGGTAGTTGCTAAGCTCTGGAGAAAGGCTTAAAATATGCGCCGCTGGCTCAACATTTTGTCATATTTTCCTGCTTAGCCGCTACAAGAAGCTGGCTTCATTATAGAACAGCTTGAATCTTCCTGCATAAAGTATGAAATTAAAATGCTGGCCAAAAAGGAAAAAATAACTAGAACTAGTGACAGCAAAAGTTGCCAAGCGTTGAAAAAAGTGGAAAATAGAAGCCAGCAGAGACCAAGCATTTTTGTTGACTTGTTGGTGGCTCTGGTTTGTTGTATGTTTTAGGGGCATGTTTTTAGGGGATGAGGGGTAATGGTTGTGGGGGTGCAAGGGGGCTTAGGTCACACCTGTGTCAGTTTGCTGCTGTTGTGTTAAAGTTGAAACTTAATGTGTACAGCTTGTCGGGGGCATTTTGCAGCCCCAAAGTCATGGTTAGTTGAACTTTTCATTGTTGCCCTGAACAGTGGCTTTAGTGTGGGAATTGTACGTCTCAAAGTTAAGCAAAGTTTAGAAAAGGAATATTTAATGAGCTAAAAATAATAGTATTTAAAGGCACTAGACCATCACTTGAACTTGTTGAACTTATTCTAAATATATCTTTTATAATTTTACCATTCAACAAATTTAAAATAAAAATAATTCTGCTGGAAAATGGACAATCTTAAAGCGAAAATTATAAAGGTTAAAGCTAAAAATTCTTTAAAGCAATACCTTTTTTTTACTGACTGCAATTTAATCTGACATCTCCGACCTGCACAACATGCTGATGTTATTTCCCTGAGAAAAATAAACTTACGCACCGAATATACAGGAGACTCAAACCGGAGGCGGCAATAAAATGGCAAAAGGTATAAAAATAAGCAGAGACATCAACAAACTTGGTCAGCCTGTGTTTGCAGAATATCAGATGGTTTACAGCCTTTGTTTATTTATGGTGGAACCGGAGAACCTACCATTTCGGGGCACCACTCAAATTAAAGGACCCACAAAAAATGAGATTTTCGAAACAACATTCCCGGGCGGACGGGAAAGCTTTCACCTGCAATTTACCCGGTTGCACTTGCACGAAAAAAAAAGCAAAATAGGAGAAGGGAAAATAATAGAGCACGGGTCCTTCACGACGATTAGGGTTGCCGCCCATTTCGCATTTTTTGTAGTACTTGCTGGCCGAGTATTTTGCCGTAAATTCCGAACCATTTCCATTTTGCACAAAACGTGACTGCCGCTCTTGGAAAATCCCCGCCCATTGGCTTCCGTTTTTCGGGAGCCTCCGGCAGGGGGAAACTGTAAATAAATTTTATTTTTCGGTCCGCCAGCAAAGTGCATGGAAAGGTCCGGAATCCGGATTGCCGGATAGAAAAGTGCGGGCCCGAAGCCTTAAAAATGGAAACTTTATCTGCATTTAGTACATAAATAATCGGGGGATCCGCTCCGAGGATTTCGGGGGCTTTCACCTCCTTTTTGCCTTTTAGCTGCACTCGGGATGAGTTGGCAGTGCTAATTTGTTTAGGATTGATAGACATGCATTTTGCATGAATGGACTGGCAACCCTGATTAATTGAAATCTCTTAGCAGGCTGTGGAATTGCAGTCCGGTGTTTTCACTAGCCGAGAAAGGAGGAATCATTGAAGAGAAGAAGCATTCTGTAGTGAGTTCGAGCTAAAATGAAGCCTTTTGTGGACATTTATTTCACTGAAGAGCCATTGCCGCTCGAGAAGCAATTTAATGAGATAAAACGTACTTTGAAGAGAACTATTTATGGCAGCCCAAAGAAAAATGAGGTACGTACATATTGCATAGGTTTTGGTTCATCTGCTTTTTCGCTTACTATGATGACTTGCAAAATGCTACCAATTCTCATTTGTAAAATTATAAAATCATTTTATGGGGCCAATGCATTCATAAATATTTTATCACTGATTTGCTGGTTTTCATTAAATTTTTATTCTTCGAAAGTCCTAATAATTAAGCAAATATTTGTGGTTTCTATTAAAAATATAATACATTTTTTTAATACGCCTTGTTAGACATAAAAACTGAAAAAAGTTCGATTTATAAAAAAGTTATCGTTTTCCTTTTTATTCAGTGCGTGGTTTTTATTAAGTGTATTTTTTTGCGGTTGACCAAGTGGGTTTATGAATATTTAATTCCAAATCAAGAAATTAAAGGTGTTTAATATTTATGTATAAAGTGTTTTTTTGTTCAGATTTTTTTCCCTAGACCAACAATAATTGCGCAAATATATATTATTTTGATGGCTCGACTATGAAAACCTTTAATATATTTTTTAATTAAATAATACTAAGCACTTTTTTTCTCCTATGTCTTATTTTACAGGATTTAGATAATCAAATGGATTCTATGGAAAACGGAGAGAGAACTACTCTGTTAAACTCCATGAACTTTAATAGCATGTTTGGTTCACCTAGTAGCTATAATGACGATATAGATTTTGAATATTTTCCCAACCTTAGTCAACCGCTTCCAAATATTTCCTATCGTGAGCAATTACGTTTGGCTGCAGGAATCCGCGCAAAAAACCTCAGCTGGCAGCGCAGTCATAAGAGGCGTCTCGAGGAAATTTGGCTATCCCAATTCTCTATAGATATTTTCCGAGAGTAAAATCATGGCAAAACGTAAGTAAATTCAAGATTATGGATGTTAAGTTCCTAAAAAAATATTTTCTACTCAGGGAATTTTCCCTAAGACGTTGATTGATGACCATGGAGGTGATGACCGTCTCCGAATTCAACTTATGATTGATATTCCTTTTGAATGTGTTCAAAATAAACCAAATACTATTTTTAGTAGTAGTTCAAAGATCATAGAAATCAGAATTTCATATTTAAAGCTTGGTTCTTCAAAAAGGTGCCAAATATCCATTTAATATCCTCTCAACATTCGTGTTATCCCGATGTCGACTAATTGTTAACAGGTGAGTGCCAGGCGTAATTGCAATTTGCGCAGCGTCATTCGGATAATTAAGTGAGTTTTAACTTGTGTGCACACACAATACGCTCGTGTCACATTGGCCATGGCAATGTCAAATGAAAGGCAATGAAGCACTTTAAATGCAAAACTCACAATTTGCCAGTCCAGTCGAGCCGGCCTGCCGAAATCATTTAACGAGCCTGCCAAATTGCCTTACGCAGAATGTTGGGAAAGCTGTGGGGAAATGCATTTCCACAGTCGAATGTCAGGATGTCCAGCTCGTGTCAGGATGCATTGATTTATGTCCGCCCAGAAGTCGAAAGGGGGTGGAAAGCAACATGAATCTTCATTTGTGAATTGCATTTTATATGACTGCTCTCCGTCTGACATTCAGTCAAGTATTTTTGCGAACAAACATAAACAGGGATTTACAGACGCGGTCAAAATAATAGAATTTGGTACTGAAATTAGCTAGATAAAAATAAAAAATTGTTTTAAAAATTTAAAAAACAAAATATTTTGAAATATTTCAATATTATATTTTATAATTTTCTTATTTTTCATTTTTTTCCTGTTATCCTCAGCTGTAAGTGAGCATCCCCTCATATACATATGTTTCAATTAGTGCCTCGCATCCTGACTCTTCACTCTGCTCCACAAAAGGGATAGGATCCCAATCCCACCTTCAAGCTTAATTAAGGCAAGTGACCAGCTTTATGCTCAGCTTTATTTATATAAATCTACATATGTGGAAATGAAAATGCAAATGCGTGTTTTTGTGTGCAGTCGGTATAGCAACTTCATATGCAGGACGAGAGATCCCTGCTAATGGAATTCCCTCAGACAATCCGGAATTCATTCGACTGCAAAATTTCTTGTTTTGATATGTTTGGTAAATGGAATTTTACAGTTGCCAGAAGACACTCTGTTTTGGCATAAATACTGGTTTCTTAACACTTCCCCCCTCGCTCTCACTTAATTATTTAATGGAGTTGTCGTCGGGTAAATTGTTTCACAAAATGTAATCAAATTTGCCTAGCTGCAAGGTAAATATAATGGGGACTACAATATTAAATGGTTTGTTTTTGGAAGTCTTCTAGAGATTGAATTTTTAAAATCATAACCTACTAATTATTAACAAAATTATATTACATTTATTAGAAATACTTTTTATTTACTACAGTTTTTAAAATTTGTAGCATACAAATTCCAGTAAATGTACCTATATTAAGTAATAAATAATAATTATATGATACATTTTCTCTATCCAAAAAAATATTCTTAATAAATATCTTAAATATTACATTACCCTAATGGATTTTGAAGAAATTTCGCTGCAGTTAACTACGAAGGTAACGTCTCCATAACTTCGTGTTATTTGCTTAATGAAATTCCCTCGTCAGCCAGGCACAGCCTGTGTTCCTCGCCTCTCGTCCTTCTGCCAGGCTCAGAGCCTTAGCTTATTGAAATGCTGAGAGGGGGGAAACTCGACCACCCACTCCTTGAAGCCTTTCCGGCCCACCAGCCAACCCCAGGCCCACTCAAGTCATCCCCGTTTTCAGCTACAACAATGCAAATATTATTCCTTGACACCAGCTGTAGAAGAGGCGACTTTGCCAGCTGCTGTCACAGGATCCCCCTGGTTTTATATATATATCTGGGTTAGCTGAGGACTACCCCCTTCCCCAGAACTTGGCACTTCCATTCCGTTGCTAATAACTTGTTGCATAACCAGAAATCCCCAATGCCTGCCATAAAGCACTTAATCAAGTTAATAAAAATTGATGGCTGGCACGCAAACAATTTGTTTTTTGACTGCCAGAAGGATGAGGAGTGAAATTGAGGAGGTGCTTTAGTTAGTTGGGAATTATGAAATGTGTCAATTTAAAGTGGGTGATGAATTCGTTTGATTAATGGGAGTATTCCGTTGATACCATCATGCTGACTTTGAATATTTGTTGATGAAACTCTCTAATAATTCGTGTAATAGTGCCCATTACTTTTGTAAATAAATCGATAATAGAACTGCAGTTTAATAACACTAATAGCTTTTTAGAGATTAGTTAACTGTAGTTGTCATCGCACTTCCAAGTTTGTGTTTTATATATGGGGTCCGTAGTCATCCATGTTTTTTATTAGTTTTACTTTACAATTTAGACGGAAATGTGTGGAACTCGCAGGGGTTTTCGCCAGAACTTGGCCTGGTTCATGCTGAGAGCAGCTCTCTATGGATCCTGGCTGCTGGGATTGTTTCCCTTCACGTTCGATTCGCGAAGAAAGCAACTGAGGCACTCACGATGGCTTTTTCTCTATGGCCTGATTGGAAATTTTTCACTTGTGTGCCTACTTTGTGCCTACAAGTTGGAATCTAGTGATCCAAGTGAGCTGCATGCCTTTCAGCGTAATCCGTTGCTTATGCTAATACACCAACAATTTGGATTCATCACGATTCTCTGCGCGATCGTTACGCACTTCATGCATTTTTGGGGAAGCCACAAAGTTCAGGATATTGCCAATGAACTTCTAACACTGGAGTATCACGACTTTCATGGCCTCAATATAAAAAACTATCCTAAATTTAATTGTTGTATGATTCAAAAGTCCTTAACAGTAATTTTGCAGAGCTTCTTTCTATTTACGTACTATTTATGGCAGGAAAATCGATTCTCGAAAATCTTGGCGTTCCTTCGCTGCCTGCCACTTTTGGACAAGCAGTTAATTGTTATGCGCTTTCAGATTGAAATCCTTTTAATATATCGTTATGTGTTGTTCATAAACGAAGAACTCGTGGACGCCAGAGATAATATCCAACTAAATCCCACCGCCAAATCCTCAAGAATTCGCGAACTGGCTGCCTTGTACAACCGTCTCCTGAAGCTGAACAAAAAAGTGGTAGAAGCCTGCGACTTGCAGTTGAGCCTTATATTAGCGGAGTATTTAACTTACAACATTATAATAGTATATTTCCTTATTGTGCTTGGAATTAGCATGAATGAACAATATATCTGTTTTTTGATTATCCCACAATTAGTAATTAATTTATGGGACTTTTGGTTAAATATTGTCGTGTGCGATATCACCGAAAAGGCTGGTGAAAAAACATTAACGATCCTAAAACTTTTTAATGATATAAAGCATAAAGATGTCGAACTAGAGAGAGGTGTGAGTATATGCATAGAAATTTAATTATATTTAAATTAATTTCAAATCTTTTCCAACAGTTGAATGAATTTGCATTACTGTGCAGTCACCGTAAATTTCGCTTTCAACTGTGCGGACTCTTTTCGATTAATTATAGTATGGGCTTTCAAATGATCATTACCAGTTTTCTTTACTTGGTTTATTTGGTTCAGTTTGATTATATGAACTTGTGAAATTTTTCAAAATTTGATAGATAAATAAATAGTATAAAATAGCATGTACTCCCAAACTTAATTTGTTAAAAGAGTTATTTTAAGATAGCCGAGTGACTTACAATATTTGATGTAAAATAATATTTTAATTGTTTAAAAATACATTTTTTCTAAGTACTCGATAACAATTTCCTTTTTAAGATTAATAAAGTGACAGACGGGCAACAGCCAAACACACAAAAAATTTAAGTATTTTCACAATTTATGAGATGATGTTTATGAAACTTTTTAATGCCAAAAAGAATGATATTACTTCATAGTTCGTATAACAGCAAACATCCACTTTGTATATTAATCGATAGGACTGCGCTTTAATAACACTAAAAGCTTTTTAAAGATAAGATAACTTTAGTTGTCATCAAGTTCTCAGTTTGTGTTTATATATAGTGCCCGTCCTTTTCCTCCCTTTTTATTTAGGTGGACTGTAGTTGGATTTGACAATTTAGACGAAAATGTCTGGACCTCGTCGCGGCTTTTGTCAGAATTTGGGCTGGTCCATGCTGAAGATGACTCTATATGGATCCTGGCTGCTGGGATTGTTTCCCTTCAAGTTTGATTCACAAAGAAATCAGCTGAGGAGCTCTCGATGGCGACTTCTTTTAGGCCTAGTTGTGCATTCCTTACTCCTGTGCCTACTTTCTCTCAGCAAGTTTGAATCTATTCAGCCAAGTAAGCTAAATGCTTTTCAACGTAATCCGTTGCTTGGGCGATTACAACAACAATTCGAAGTCATCACGATTTTATCCGCGATCGTTACGCACTTCATGAACTTTTGGGGAAGCCACAGATCTCAGGAGATAGCCAATGAATTATTGGCACTGGAGTTTCAGGACTTTCATGGCCGAAATATAAATAACTCTCCGAAATTTAACTGTTGTATGATTCAAAAGTCTCTAACAGCGTTGTTTCAGTGGTTAATTCAAATTGCGTTCTCTTTATGGTTTGCAAATGGATTCTCGAAGATCTTGGCTTTTCTTCGCTGCGTGCCATTTCTGGACCTCCAATTAATTGTTATGCGCTTTCACATTGAAATCCTTTTAATATATCGCTATGTGATGTTGATTAACAGAGAACTCGTGGACCTGGCGTCCAATATACGCCAAAATCCCACCGCAAAGTCCCTAAGAATTCGCGAGCTTGCTGTCTTGTACAATCGTCTCCTGAAGCTAAATAAAAAAGTGGTAGAAGCCTTTGACCTCCAGTTAAACATCATATTAGCGGAGTATTTAACTTACAACATTGTAATGATATATTTCCTTATTGTGCTGGGAATTAGCATGAACAATACAGCTTTGTATTTTGTGGCTATCCCTCAAATAGCTCTGAATTTATGGGATTTTTGGTTAAATATAGTCGTGTGCGATATTACCGAAAAGGCTGGTGGAAGAACTTTAACAATGCTGAAACTATTTACCGGTCTTCAGCACAAAGATGTCGAACTAGAGAGAAGTGTGAGTATATGCATAGAAGTTCAATTATGTTTTAATTAATTTAAAATATCTTCAACAGTTGAATGAATTTGCATGGCTGTGCAGTCACCGCAAATTTCGGTATCAGCTGTGCGGACTCTTTTCGATTAACTATAGTATGGGCTTTCAAATGGTCATGACCAGTTTTCTTTACTTGGTTTACTTGGTTCAGTTTGATTATATGAATTTGTGAAATGTAACTAGCTTTGATGAATAAATGTGTGTAAATTTAATTGGATCCGTCCACTTTGGGTCATTAATCGATAATAGAACAACGCTTTAATAACCCTAATAGCTTTTTAGAGATATGTTAACTTTAGTTGTCATCACCCTTCCAAGTTGGTGTTTTACGTACAGTTCCCGACTTTTTCCTTGTTTTTTATTTAATTGGATTTAACAATTTAGAGGGAAATGTTTCGTCCTCGTCGCGGTTTTTGTCAGAATGTGGCCTGGTTCATACTGAAGATGGCTCTATATGTTTCCTGGCTACTGGGACTGTTTCCCTTCAAGTTTGATTCGCGAATAAAACAACTAAGGCGCTCAATATGGCTTCTTCTCTATGGCTCAATTGGACATATTTCACTTTTGTGCCTTCTTCTTCCGCGCCAGTATAAATCTGAAGAGCCAAATGTACTGGATGCCTTTAAGCGAAATCCCCTGCTGGGGCAAATACACCAACAATTTGGAGTCTTCACGATTTTCTGCGCGTTTGTTACGCACTTTATGAACTTTTGGGGAAGCGACAAGGTTCAGGACATTGCCAATGAACTTTTAATACTGGATTATCAGGATTTTGACAGCCTGAAAATCAAGAACTTTCCCAAATTTAACTGCTGTGTGATTCAAAAGTGTTTGGCTGCAACATGTCAGAGCATCATTATATTTACGCTCTCCCTAACGCAAGGAAATGGACTCTCGAAGATCTTGGAGGTCCTTCGCTGCCTTCCACTTTTGGACCTCCATTTAATTGTAATACGCGTTCACACTGAAATCCTTTTAATATATCGCTATGTGCTGTTGATTAACGGAGAACTCGTGGACCTGGCGTACAATATACAACTAGATAGCTCTACAAAATCCTCAAGAATTCGCGAACTCTCCGCCTTGTACTATCGCCTCCTAAAGCTACATAGGAAGGTGGTACAAGCCTACGACTTTCAGTTGACCCTTATAATTACGATATACTTAACTTACAACATTGTACTAATCTTTTTCCTCATTGTACTTGGTATTAGTATGAACGAACAGTATATCTACTTTGTGACTGTCCCACAGATTATCCTTAATGTGTGGGATTTTTGGTTAAATATTGTCGTGTGTGATATCACAGAAAACGCTGGTGGAAAAACTTTACAAATCCTGAAATATTTTACTGATCTTCAGCATAATGATGTCGAACTGGAAAGAAGTGTGAGTATATGCATAGAAATTTAATTATCTCTTAATAAATAAGACTTTCTTCATCAGTTGAATGAATTCGCTTGGCTGTGCAGTCAGCGCAAATTCCAGTTTCAGCTGTGTGGACTCTTTTCCATTAATTATAATATGGGTTTTCAAATGATCATTACCAGTTGTCTTTACTTGGTTTATTTGGTGCAATTTGATTATATGAATTTGTGAAATATTTATTTATATTATTTATATTTATTAGAATAAATATTACTTAAAATCTTTCTCTTGAACTCCTTGAAAATATATTTTTCCTTAACTACTCCATAACAATTTCCCATTTAGCGAACTAGAGCAGTGCGTGTGGCGTTATTATTTTCCTGCCAGGATCGTGACATCCGCGACATATACTTTCCCCAATTCGAGAGTGATACGTGATTGGAAATAATTTAAGCTGCTGCGATAAAGCAATTTGCGCAAATTTAAGATGAAAGAGGCGTCAGACGGGCAGCAGCCACAGCAAAACACACATAAAATGGAAGCATTTTCACAACTGTCATTGAAATGTCAACATAAATCTACTGACATCCAGTGCCAGGTTTTCTCTCCTTCTCGTTCTTTTCCTTTCTCCACTTCTCCATTTCTCTGCCGCTTTCCCCAGCGACTTTTGCGCGCTGCGTGACGTAAATGCTGATGAATATTTCTCATCTGTTGGCTGTGGTTCTCTGGATGAAGTGGGTGGATGTGGATGTGGATGTGCAGGAGCTGGAGGAGATGGCTAGTGGTGCGGTGGCTTCCCTGCAGTTTTGTTATATGTCCTGGATAGCTGGCTTTCAGCTCATCTGCACAGTGGAAAAACAAAGCTTAAAGATATTTAAAATTATTATTTCTGTTAAACTGATTTCTTTTTTCCAACTTAATATTCATCCTACTAGACTAAAAAACTTAACTTAGTGGCAATATCTTATGCCCTGAGGTCACAAACAGCAACATTCATTAGCTGTTTACTGGAGCCGCTGGGTTTGCTTTAAAGTTGATTGCTTTCCAGCTGCCGCTGTGCACTTTGTGGTTTAATTAAAGCCCAGGAGTGGGGACACGTAATACGTATGGTTTTGGGGGAAAGTGGGGAAGTGGCAGACAGGCGGCAGCTGCCTTAAACCAAATTACACTAATTGGGTTACCATATGACAGGGCAATGCGTCGACTGTGACATTTGTTTGCCATGGCTTGCCAATGCTTGCATTATGTCCGCCCACATCCTTCGCCCGCACAAACACAAACACACAACAGCCCACACAAACGGGTGGTGTTGGTATGCACTGAGAATTCAAATCGCTCTGAAAGATTAAGGACTGCTTTCTCGTCCGCATGTTAAATTTAAAGTGAGGGTTTAACTACGAAAATGTATGGGAAAATGAGGTACATCCACTCGGGTGAAAAGTTAAACAAAACTGGGTATTCAAAAAGTATGCAACATAATATTTGTTCTGCAATCCCCCCACAACCAAATCCTGGTTAAAAGCATACATTAAATTTAACAAGCAGACGAGAAAAGTTCATTAGCGCGAAATCTTCAGGATAATGAAAAATCCTACATTATTAAATATTACATTCCTAAATAGGGAATTTCAAGACACATTTCATATCTTTTAAGACCCCGATTTTTTCCGAGTGCTCTATAAGCCCAGTCGTCAGTAAGTCCTTCACTCCACTGAGAGTTTGCATTCGCAGTTGCCAGCTTGTAATAAGCTGCAGAATCATTTTCCGCATGCCGGCTGCTTTGACAGCTGCAATACCACACATGGCTCAAAGGGTCGAAAGGGGGGGGGCAGACGGAGGAAGAAGGGGCGAAGGACATGGGGGAGTTGGTTAACTGGCGTGGACCGCACTCGAAATGGAACCCAACGGAATCTGGCTTAGTTAATTGAGTGGACAGCAGTCTGGTCTTTAAAAGCCGGCTTATATTACAAGGAGATTTAGGATCAGTAATCAGATTATGTTAAATGATATTTTTAATTTAGTGAAATTTATTAAATTTTGAATTTAAACATTTTTATTAACAAGATAAATGTAACGCATTGGTTTTAGGGGTTTGACTTTAAAAAGTCTTAAATTTAGTTTGTCTTAAATCGTTTTAAACTAAAGTAAATAACAGGAACAGGTGAATTTAACGTAGTTTAGGACACACCCTATACATCAACGGCAGGCTCCACGGACAAGGTCATGTGGCTCACACTCCCAGCGGGAGTCATGATGTCCTCCAGCATTTGGTTTAGGGATTCGGAGCCCAGGGCATAGCCCTCCCTTTTGGCACTGCGATTGTGCATGGCATCTATGTAAACGTGACTTGAGTTCTGCTCACTGCTCATAATATGCTGCAGGACACTGCTGATCCTTTCAGAGCCCAGGATCTTGGGTTCCTCCGTGGCCAATCCCTCGATAGCCGCAGTTTCCCGCTGGCTAGCGATCCTGGCAGGCGACTCCTCTTCATTGGCAGTCTTTAAGATACGAATCGCCTGCGCTGAGGCCAAAACTCCGGCCGAAAAAGAGGTAAGCCACTGAACAATTGAGATCATCGGATATGGTTTGACTGTTATTATGATTCGAAACGGAATTTTGATGTGTCTTTCTGGTGTTTGAAAGTTTTTTGCGATTGCTGTGATTTGGATTCTTTTTCAGATTTTTTTTTAGTTTTAATAAATGAATGTCCAGATTCAGAGGTTAATAATAATACAACTAAATTATAAAAAGTACGTGGTAATTTAAAACGAAATATTTAAAAAAAAACTTTGTTTTAGTTTTAATCCGTTGTATTATATAGATTTTATTTTTTACCATTTCCCAGCAAATAGTTAATATTAATTTTTTTTATTTTTTCCATTTAAAATTTGAAATCTATTGCTATTAATATGCCATAAAATATATATATTTTTTAAAAATATAGCTAGAAAAAATAAATATCGCATATCGATATGTCGCTGCGATACTTCCGCCGCTAGTCAGCTGTTGACGCCCACAGTTCGACCGATGTGGCAACCCTGGTCTGCCAACAAAAATAAACATTTATTTTTTCGCCCAAATTCCTGGAGTTTTTGGCCAATTTTAAGCGATGCTGCCGGGCGTTGGAGTGTTCGGGACTGGCGAGATAGCCAATGTGTTGGTTCCCCTGTTGCGGGAGAAGGGATTCGAGGTGCGGGCCATTTGGGGCAGGACCCTGAAGGAGGCCAAAGAGACGGCGGCCACGCAAAACGTTCAATTCCACACGAACGTCATCGACGATGTGCTGCTCCGGAAGGATGTGGACCTGGTCTTCATCGTCTGCCAGCCCTTTCTGCACGCCGAGATCTCGGTGAAGGCTCTGGGCATCGGAAAACATGTGGTGTGCGACAAGCCGGCGGGCTTGCACCAGCAGGATGCCCTCAAAATGGTGCGGGCCTCACAGTATTATCCCACCTTGATCTCCCTGGTCAACCATCCCCTGAGGTTCCTGCCCGCCTTCACCCACATGCGTCGCTGCCTGCAGGAGGAGCTGATCGGCTCCATCGGCGACGTGGTCCTCATGGATGTGCGTGTGCAGATGGGAACTCTCTTCCCCGAGAAATACAACTGGATGTGCGATGCCCAGATGGGCGGCGGTGCCCTGAATCTCGTGGGATCTGTGGTGGATTTGGTCACCTTCCTGCTGCAACAGCAGGCCATCCGGGTGCATGGGGTCCTGCGATCCTACACCAAGACGACGGCGGCCATCAATGGCATACGGCAGATTACGGCTCCGGATTTCTGCAACTTCCAAATGGAACTGGCCAGCGGAACTCTGGTCACAGTGGCTCTCCATAGCCACACAGTGCCTGCGAAAGCCTTCTCCCAGGAAGTGCTCATCTACGGCAGCAAGGGACACCTGGTGGTACGTGGCGGCGATCTGTTTGTGCTCAAGGAGGGCCAGCCCAAAGAGGAAGCTGTCTACGTGGACGTCCAGGACTTGCACTTCGCCACTAATAATTCCTTGCTGCCGAGACCCTATATCAAAGGTCTCTGCAAGATGGTGGGCGCTCTGAAAGAAGCCTTCGGCAGCAAGGAGTCCTCCTGGGTTAAGGCCCCCGTTTCCACAGCCGCCACCTTCGAGGACGGCCTCTATGTCCAGGCGGTGGTGGAGGCCATCCGGAAATCCAACGAAACCAGGCAGTGGCAAAGGGTGCAGTTGTCCACCGACAGCCCCCTGAATCACGACCAGATCATTCGATATGCACGCATGTCCACTATGTAGGGAATCGGTCTTAAGTGCAATAACTAAAGGATTCCAATATATATTTTTTTATATAATATACGTGTTTAGCTGTAAGCATTTAAAGGATCGGGGCTTTTAAGCCTGCGTCACCTCTATTAATGTATTTAACTTATTTTGTAACGCATCTGCATTTTGAAACTAATAAAATTGATTTGTTAGACAAGGATATATTTTATTTTCATGACAATAAGTATCTTGCCTTATTCATTTCTTTGTTTCATTTCTCTAATCTTTTTGATATATTTTGATTATTCTCACGAACATATTTTTGCTTAGGAACCTTCAACAGAAGTCAAACCTTCCTTACATTTCTTTAGTTAAGTCACCAAACCAAAATATCGAAATAAATTATCAAATTTACCAAACATTTTATTACGAAATCAAGAAATCTAAAACATTTGCTATAAAAACTAAACGTAAACTGCCATATACAAATAATTCGAACTTAGGAATACGATTAAAACTAAGCACTAAAGAGACAAAACAAAATGTTGATCACAAATGTATCTTTGTTGCGGACCTTATGAACATAAATGATTATTTAAGATTTGGCATAGCTGGAATTCCTTGCGGAAATCCGGCTCAGTTGATGAAGTTTACAGGGCAAGATGGAAACTGGGGTATAGAAAGTGTGTGTGGTAATAGATCTTCCATATTTTCTTTTTTTTTTTGGTATATCAGCACTTAAACTGGAGTAAGCTACCCTAAAGCCTTCTTGCATACAATATATCAGAGAATATTTAAATAAATACCTAAGCTAGTTGATGACATCATCATCGAATGGGTCGATCAATTATAAAAACACAAGAGGGGAAATATATAAATTCAGTTTTGAACTTAAAACGAGGAGAGATGGAAAGACACCCGACTATGTACAGAAGGATTAAAACTGGGGCTTAGCCTTAAGTGTAGGATCGCAGATCCTATCGTCTGTTGAGCTTGTGCCACAGGGTTATGATGGTCAGCACGTGCATGACTGCAATCACGGTTCCCATGAGGATTAGGCAATCGGACATGTGCACATCCGAGATCATCATGTACTTGAGGAAGACCTTCGGGCTGCGGAAGTGACAGTACATCGCAGTCTCCGGGCACTCCAGGAAGGGTCGGTCCATGCCATAGATGGCATTCAGTGCCCCGTGGAATCCGGCCCGGAAATAGCTCAAGTGCCACATCCATCGGAAGAGGGGCGTGATGTCAATGTAGCGTGTGCAGAACCCGAAAACGGAGAACATCACCGCCAGAATGGGTCCCAGAAATACGGCAAGCTATATGTGGAAAGATCAATCATTATTAATTTGATTTGTGGTTAGTTGGTGTTCGGGTGTAGAACCCACCTTAGTTGGCAGCGTGGCTCCCACGAAAAAGCCCCAGGCCTGAGCACTTAGTGAGGCCATTATGCCCAGCAGCATAAAGTAATAGATCCGGAATGAGTCCACGACATCGTTGCCAGTGAGATGGACGCTTATGATGATGTACATGGCGGTGCAGAGGCTCTGTAATGTGAAAATAATATAGAATATTTATGAAATATTTCTGAACAAAAAAATGCAGGAACTGAAAGCTAAGCTAATCTATCTAAATTAATATTGATTTTGATATTATATACTATTTATGATAATTAATATCATTATTAATTGTATTGACATTACTATTTATTAATCAGAATTGTAAGATAAATGGTGATTTGTGTGATTTGGTTGTCACTTTCTTATCTATAGATGATAGATATATAGATAGTTCTTTAGAACTGACATAGGTATATTTTTTTCACCAACCTAATGAGGTTTACCCCAAATTACCAATGGCTATGGAATTTTGGCTTTCAGAGTCTCAAGTAATTTACAGAGAAATTTTTGCCTTTCATAACTCCACTTACAAAGCTGTCAATCCAAAAAATTACTTAAGGGAAACAATAGAAATTCTTTGTGTTAAAATATTAAAAATTTCTCTCTATGCCAGAATACTGGAACAATCGCTGCAAAATTACAGGCAGTCGGTAGCAGTCAAGCTTACGCGATTCCGACACGCAAATGGAACCCAAACTCGAACATCAGCGATTTCACATCGTTAATTTGACTTAATGACCGAATGGCAATCCATTATACCACTGCCACCTACGAGAGCTTAGCTTTAGATGGTGATTAATGATCGGGTTGGCTGGGCTGTTTTTCAATTATCGTTTGGCTTACCTGGAAGGGTATTTCGAAGGAGACCAGCGAGAGGAAGTAGGGACCCAGCTTGTACCAGCGATTGAAGTGCTCCCGTGTCAGCATGTCAATTTCCAGCGGAACTGCGAATAAAATTAATTGATAAACGCGATGCGATTCCGATTAAATTCGATGCGATGTGAAGTGTGCGCACGAAGGTGAGGGCATTAAACATATGTAGGTCAGGTCAGTAAACCGAAACCGGTAAAGATCGACTCCCCCAGCTCCTCGGGTGTCTCCTGTCTGCAGTAATTTATTGTAAAGAGATTCGAGAATCGCCCGCCAACCGGTTTTATTATACAATAATCGCCAGCTTGTGTCTCTTGTCCGTATATCTTGTCCGTATCTCTTGTACTTTAATAATTATTTACTTAGTGGTGTTAAGGATCGCTTTTTTTGGGGGGATGGGGATCTCAATTTTTGGTAATTTACATGGAAATTATAAATGACAAAGTGGTTCGACTGAGATCTTTGATTGCTGATCAAATTTAATCTGGCCTTGCCTCGGAGGTTAATGTTCTTAATTATTTGTTTGATTAAGTAATTATTTACAAAAAGGTAGCAAAAAAAATATTTTTAAAGATAAAGTAGTTAAACTAAAGTCAAAGGGCTGTTTGACTCACCATTTCAACAAGGGTTCAAATAGATCAAGTAGATACATAAAGATGTTATTTTTAATCACTTATTTACAAGGTTAAAATTATAAACATACATATTTTTCATTTAAGATAAAATCTCAACAGCTAAAATTTAAAAGTTTGCTAAAACTTACTTAAATCGCAAAGTTGAAGTCTCTAGACTAAACCCAGCTAATGATCCACTATCTAAGCTCATAATCTTGTTTCCTTTTTGCCAATTAAGAGACACAAAACTTTTGTGCAAATGCCAACAAAATTATTGGCAATCCGCATTCCGAAAAAAATAAATAAGTAGATAAAGTAAAACAGTTGGCAGTTTAGAATGCGGCAAGTTAGAGACAAAGCAAAGTTGCCAAAATAAATAGGAATTGCGCAAGAGCAGCTGCAGTCTTTTGACCAAATTTGGCGACAAATTTTTGCATAATTTTGCCATTGAATGGAAAATGGGAGAGACCGAGACCGAGGTACTCGAAGATAATCGAGAACCACTTGGAAAAATGCTTGCGGTGGGGGTAGGTGCAGGTATCTTGGGGATTCGAGTAGCAGCTACTTACATGTCAAGACCACAGCCATTTTGCCGGTGTAGACCAAGAGCAGAGTGGAACCGTAGAGATAGACGTAGTTTCCCAGCACACTCTGGGCATTGTTGCCCACGTTCATGTACAGATAGCCAAAGACGACCCCGATGAAAATGTGCGAAAAGATGCGGGCCAGCAGAAGAAACTGAAAAAGAGATACGAGGCATTAAGATATATGTACGACACACAGGTGCGGTGAATTTGATAAAGTTTTGGAGTCAGGTAAGCTGACTTCCCCCTACTTATCGTATTTGAAACTCGATTTTGAATGGGTTTATAGAAATTGTTTTGTATATAACAGAAAATAACAGAAACTTAATAGATCTGTTAAATAAATATTTGAAAAATCATGCAGTTTGAAAACTAACATCGTTGTAAAATCCTTGTAAATATTGAGCCTAAAATTGTTATTGACTTTAATTATAATTAGCAAATATAGAGGGTTTCACCTTTTAATGACTATTTAAGGGTTGGTTTCACAAGGTAGGGCTAATATTTGACATGTCGATATACTGACAAGTGCCATAAAATGTAGTAAGCTTTTAGCTAGGCGATGAGAAAGAGCATCTTAACGATCTATGTAACTGACCTATTACATTAAGTTAAACTTATGTAATAATTTGCATTTATGCATTCCATTATAATGGAATCAATTTGAAAATAATAACATAGTAATAAAAAATGAAAGAAAATGATGCTATAAAATCAATATGCAAAATTTGATAGCTAGTAACTTGACCGCTGTTGTGCCTTTGGCCAAGCAATAGGCAAATAAATGTTCGTGCCGCAGTGGATGTTGGTCATTAGAACACTCTAAAACCAAAATCTATGTGAAGGCTGTGTGTGGTGGCATTACTTTTTGAGTTACGACCCGCTCGAGTGGGTCTGAGATTCTCGGTGTCGCCGTTTGGCCAGTTTCTGTGACACTGACAAGTCAATATCAATACACAGAGGTGCTAAAAAGTCCACTATTTGAGTGCAGTGCATATGCAGATCCACATTAATCGTGTGCAGTCACATAAAGCTGACTTAACCTGCTAATTGGTCGTCACACAAACTGTTCAATTTCACATTTTAAACATATTCCGAGTGCTAATTGTGCACATTCAAATGATAAACGTCAGCCATCAATCTCGCAGGCCTTTCTGATTATTTATTTATTTTTTATGGTAAATAAATGGTAAATATCTGAGGCTTTGCCCTGAGTCATTTATTTTCTGGTAGTGCCAAGAGGCAAATAAATATTTAAACGAGCTGAAAATGTGTCAAATGTAGAACAGCACACAGTAGTAATTGCCTCGGAAAAATCTTATTCTGCTGTGAAAAATTCATTAGTACAATTACGTCCTGAAACGTACACTACTTAAAAAGCCTCAGTGCTTATAATAATTATATGTTAAGGCATAAACCTTCAGCCATTTCCATTTGAAAATTCACCAAGTGCCCTATTATCTGCCTCATGCATGATCTTATATCATTATGCCATTAAAAGCATGCATAAGTCCCATTTTCTTTGGATTTTTTTTTTAGCAAAATCCGAAAGCGTGGTAAAGTGGCCAACCTTCCCAAAAAAAAGGTATAATACTTAATGTACGGCCACAAAATGGTAATGTGCAACTGAGACGTCGTAATTACTCACAAAAAAAAATTAAACAAAAAATAAAAAGCGGTTGTTAAGAGATTAGCCATTAAGAATTACGCAGAAAACGAGATCAGCAGTAACTGGATTCACTTTTTTTCGAGGACGCCGCACCAATTACCAAATCAACTTGACAGCCCATCAACGTTTAACGCCACTGCCCTAAACCGGATTTAAACAAACTAATTGTTACCTAGTTACTTTATGCAATAAAATTATTGCAGTCAAGACTTTATAAGTTGTATTTTAGTATTTCGAAATATTTTAAATTTTTTGGTCTTAACCCAAACTTTAACCTTTGGTAATTGCAATTTCTATAGAGGCTAAAATGAATAGTTTTGGTCCAATGAAAAATTTGTTAACTTCATTTTGGTATTTTTTGTTTAATTTTTAAATTTTATAGATTTGATATCTACTAATAACCTTCGAGCTAAGCAAGTACTATATTATTTTTCCATTTTTCGTATACTCACGTAGTTGCGTTTGGCACAGATCAAGATGCGCTGCATCAGGAGCAGGTACTGCATAAGGAACGAGGCCGATCGGATGGCATTCGGTGGCTTGGCAAGCTCTTTGGCATTGGCAACTGGCTGTTGTTGCTGCAGATTTTTCTCCAGCTGATCTGGCTCCACAATCTCAGCGGGTCCGCTTAGTGCCTTGACCTCCTCCAGAGCCAATTCCTGGGGCGATGCTTTCACATAGTCGAATCGAAGCAGCTCTTGGCTGGATTTTCCCAGCGTCCTACCGTCAATGTTGTCTGCAATTTCGGGGAACAGCGGAAGCGGAGATTAGAGAAAGTACATAATAGTAGTAGAGAGGTATAATAGGGGGAAATTTCTGCTTTGTTTTCTCTTAAATAGCTGAACTTGGGCATTTGCATATATTTATATGCACTGAAAATTTAATTTTTACAAAACTTTAAACTCTAACGACCACAACTTTTATAGACCCTGTAAAATTCTACACACTTTCAGATATTATCCCGCATCTGACTATAAAAATATTCGCATAAAATTTCATTCAGAGTTTTAAACCATATAGCATGGCAACAGAACCGAACTTACCTTTAATTGTTGCCACGAGGCGTGACATATCGGCACTGCTCATATAGCGATAGCGATCGACATCCTCGTAATACTTTTTATTGGCCGCATGGATTAGTTCATTCAGATCACGTTGATGCTCGCCCACGGCCACTTCCAGTACTGAAATGGAAAAGAGTTGATATAGACATAGAAGAGCAGATATAAGAAAGCCTCTGAAATCTTCACTTACGATAATCGGCTGGGTTGTGATAACTCGGGCAGACGAGCTGCTGATCGGCCAGGAATGGAACCAGCTCCCTCACAGGACCCTGGTACATGCAGTGACCATCCACCACCGTGTACAGCTTGTCGAACATCTCGAAGATCAGGGCACTCGGCTGATGGATCGTACAGACTATCGTGTGACCCTGGGAGGCCAGTTTCTTCAGCAGAGCCACACAAGAACTGCACGAGGAGCTATCCAAACCCCTAAAAAATCCGAAGTAGAACGACCCATAAAATTAATTAAACTTGTAGAGTGACTCAACTTTGTTTAATTGCTGCCAACCTAACCCTTGGAAAGCTAAGAAACAAAAACCCCCCATTAAACAGTGAGAAAAAACAGCGAAAGATACGAAAAAGAACATTAAGAAATTGGGCAACCGAAACTTTTATGGTAGGTGAGATAGGGGTCTTGAACTTGAAATGAAATGAAAGTGACAAACGAGTTTGTTGCCGAAATCCATTAGCCGATGCAAGTCAAGCGGCCTTACAAAGATTTGATCGACTTCCAGTAAACAATTTATTGAACCATATCAAAAAACGAGTTCATTTAAGTATTATTCACTGCCTCAAGTATTTACGTATCTCAAAAAAAAAAATTCGCAATTTGTTTACCCATCTAAAAGGGAAATCAAGTACACACTTAGTTAAATAATTTTACTACCTTATTAAACAAGAATCTTTTGGATTCTGAAGAATTCGCAAATGAAACCCAGTTGTTCTCAGTTATTTTTGTTACACTTCTTGTTATATTTTTAACCAAATCATTTCCTTTGTCTGAAATATCAAGTCATGAAATTCACTCGAGACTTCTGAATCGGCTTGACTTACAAAGGGTTTTACTCAGTCATTCCCGATGAAAAGGTATATTTAATCCCCGACCAAACGATGTAAGCTAAATATAGCAAGCCCTTAATGGCCGCTTAAAACCGATTAAACTCAATGTTCTCGTACTCCAATCAAACCCTATTAAATTAATTTCCAAACTAATGCACAATTTAGTAAATTACTGCAGTATCTGCCGGATAATTTAGTAATTAAGAGAATAATCAATAACGAGACACATAAATAAATTTAAATAAAAAACCACTTTCTGCTCGTTAAACAGCAATCAAAGCAAATCGAAACTAATATGGAAAATATAGCCAATTGATAAGCCCTAAAGCCATATAGACGGGGACAAACTTGACTTGTGGGTCAGCCGCGGATTGGATTTGCTAGTATTATTCGCTAAATTTCCGCTAGGCAAAGTTTGCTCATCATCATCACCGTCGTCGCGATGATGACGCTCATTAACATGGCTACTCTAATTACATAAGTGTGTTTATATAGTGTCACTCACGTCGTCGGTTCGTCCAGATATAGTACGGGAGGATTGCTTATCAGCTCCAGAGCGATTGCAAGCCGCTTCTTCTGTCCACCCGAAAGCTTCCCCGTAGGCACATTGTAGCGATGGTCCAGACCCAACAGCGATAAGATGTGTTTGATCTGGAGATATAGATGGAGAAATACTTTAGATAAGATTCGGATGAAAAATTGTTCTTAGCAGATCTTGAATATTCTAGTTCCAGAACAATTATTTACAGAAAGGAAAATATATTTAAAAAATAGTTTTATCTTGCAGAACTTTTAAAATATTTCTAGTCTTTTTAAAAAATTTTTAAAATATTTTGGTTTTAAAAATATGTCTTACCAGATCCATTTTATAGGCTTTGGTGACCTTGAAGCCCAGTTTCAGATGGGCCGCGAGCAGCATTATCTCGCCGACCATTAACTGTGGACGCAGCAGATCATCCTGATGGATGTAGCACAGCATTTGGCGGAACCGCTCCGAACTGGGAGCCATTGGCTTTCCATTTACCCGTATATTGCCCGACACTCCAGTGGTACTAAAGAAAGTGTGAGAAAACGACGGGAATAAAGAGTGAAAATGTGTCGAAGAAAAATCGAAAGATAATCGGCCGGCCAAGCAATTAAAATAATTATTATAATAATGTACACGAGCTCAACATTAAAAACAGAAAACAGCAAAAAATCTCCACAAGCGTCTGGATCGGGGAAGTGAACCGAACTATACGTGTACGTATAGCGTATATAGCATACGCCGCTTTCAAGTTCATAGTTTACTGACCGATAACGTTTAGCAATGAAAACCCGTGTACCGCTTGGGGCATACATTTCGCCAGCACTTCCATTACTTCAATCATGATAATTACACAGAAGCGGCACTTTGCAGGTTTTGTCTCACAAGCAAGATCTATAAGATTTCGCCCCACACGTGCAGTGCATATATGAATTACTAAAAATGTTTATTTACAAAAAATGCTGTAATAGCTGTCAGTTGGCCATCAAAAAAGCAGCGCTGCGATTAAACAGCGATTTCCTTTTAGATACGTCCGTAGGGTAAGTGACTCAGAGATTATTTCCCATCCCGGTCTGAAGTCCTAATTATGCAATGGATGAGAACTTGAACTGTGGGAGGAAGTGATACGATTACGTCCGGGATGGGATGCCAATCACAAGGGAACTTGAGTTCTATTCGTCAAATAAATCATGCGATTGTGATTCATATTTTAGAATTGAGAAATAATATTATCTCTTTAAATATATGTGAAAATAAATATAGAACTGGTTAAACAATATTTTGGAATATTTATTTATTTATATGTATTTATTTTGATAGATCAATCCCAAAAACCTTCTTATCTGTACTGAATGAATCAATCAAATTTTGATGGTATTACCATACAGACAATAGAACTAGGTGAAATACCTCATATATGAGACCCACTTAAGTCCCTTTAATCTTTAACCCTACTATAAACCAATTTAATTATATAGTAAACCAAATGCAGCTGTGCTCCATGCCGACACTTGAACAATGTGTTGATTGATTGAACGATTGCGACGTCTGCACTTTATATGCATACCCGATGTCCAATGTGTAATTAAATGGCATGAAACCAGATTGCATATTCAGCGATATAACCATAAATTAAGCACAAAAGTGGACTGAGAAAAAATTGATTTTTCAAGTTCAAGTATGTGGAAGAGACTCACCAAAAACCGGACATGACATTTAAGAGCGTACTTTTGCCGGCTCCCGAAGGACCCATAATGGCTGTAAGTTCGCCAGAGCGAAAACTGCCATTCAGACCATGGAGGATTTCCTTGGTGACTGTAATATAGAGAGAATAGAGAAATATTGTAATATTATTTTGTAATACATTTTAGTTTTAACCTACCGAATTTCCTTTCCGGAAATGAGAACTTCTTCACCGTGTATCGCACATCGGAGAACTCGATATCCACGGGATCGCAGTGATCGAAATTAGCATGCGCCATAGCCTGATGATAATTTGGCGGCTGGAATCCATTCAGGTCGTTCGTCACCTTGGTGGCCAGATTGGAGGAACCCCGCGACGAATTCGATGAGGTGTCATCGATGGAGAGTTCCGAACTGGCTGCTGTGGTGCAGCAATTGATGCCCAGGCAGCCACTCTCGTGCTTATCATGATGACCTTTGTGGCTGCCACCGGAACTGCTGCTGGCATCGCTGTTTGCCCCACCGCCCACACAGCAGGCGGCATCCGAGGCCTTGATATCTGGCAAGAGTGTCATGTTTGCAGGGACCTCTCAATATTTCTGGGTCGGGAGAAAGCTGTGAAATAAAATACACTTATTAGTGCAAAAGTTCAGGAACCAGGGAAGATTAGACTTATCAACGCAGACTTTTCTAATTATGATCAATAAATGTTTAAGAGGCTATTCATTTCGTAATAATTAAAAATATCTCTTGCTCTAATACCTAAATTAATATATAATTGAAAATGTTTCCCATTAATTGTTTCACATATATGTAATCATATTTCACATCTATAATTAAGGGCCTCTCGGTTCTCAGTTCTCCCCGCAAGTATAGAATTATAATAGCAGCTCTAGAATTAACGACCTGTTTGCTCGCTGGGGCGTTAACTTCATTTACTGTTGATATTTGACTAACAAAAACAATATTTGTTGAAAGCAAATTAATTTTTTGGGGGCGTTTACACTGGGCTTGTGCAATTTAGCAAGACACTTTATAGTCAGACTGCATATAATGCAGTTTCAGATGCGTCATTAAATATTTTCTATATATTATATTGTTTTTTGTTCTACGGGCTTTTGTTTAAGCCTGCTTCGAACAAAGAAAGTTATTGTAATGTAAAAATCATTTGTGAAAGATGAGCGAGCTTCGTTAAGTAAACTCTGACAAGCTGATGGATGGACAGTTTTTCGTAGACTCTGAGAAATATGAAGATCCCTTATCTCCGAGAAATTCCTCTAAGGGTCCATTAAACTTTGATTTTTACACTGACTGATCTATCTGGAATATTTATCAATTGGGTCTTTTGCTTGTCATCTTGTATTGAGTTTCTCCTCTTTGATTCGATAATTCGGCATTATGCAAAAATAGACAGCAAAAGAATCAAATTCAAAAACCTACTTGTGAATTTAATTTAAAGTAAAAACGGTGTCAATAGCAAATATGGATGAAATTAGAATTAATTTATAGTTGATTATTCTCCAGTTAGCTAATGTTTGCTAATTTTATGTACCCTTGACTTAGGTCAGTGTTTTTCTGCCCGATTTAGGTTTTGCTAATTAGTTATGCAAACAAATAGAATCGACTAGAATGAGGTTTAGATATTAGAAGTTCTATAATTATTGGGAAATAACTGAAGAGACATGTAATTTTCGATTTTTCTCGGAAACCTTGAAAGACTGAGTATCTAGGCCATGCAAATTAGCTTTACAACGTTCTTTCAATTCGGTCAGACTTCAAAAACGTTTTTCTCATTGCTTTGGGCGGCTCTTTTTTTGCCATGTTGGCTATACATAGATCTTTTATTTATGTTTGGCCAACAAGTTTCGAGTAGTTAACTGATATTGACTTTGATGTAAAGAGTTTGTGTCTGGCTTGTTAGCCGAATGACAACCCAAACACAGGCGAAACCAGTTTTACAAAAAGAACGGCATAGAAAAAGTGCAAAATCACTTTACCAGGTTTTTTTCAGTTCTTAATTAGCCGAAAAACTAAAGCGGCTCAAGTCTAGAGGTGCGATCTGATCTTGGTGCAAACTAGAAGTTCAACTGGTTCTGTCTTGGGTGCATTTCGAGTGCAGTTTCATTGAGTTGACAGTTTTCATTGATTGAGCGACACACAATTGAGTTCAGCATATGGTCGAACAATTTACGATGTTGGGCGAATGACATAATTATACACGTATACACTTTTGGTCTGGTCATGTCTATGCATATTGAATTAGATCCATTTTGGCTGTTACAAAATATGGTGTACTGACTGATCTGCAATTATGGATGAATATAAAAATCTAGAGATTTTTAATTGTATTTTTAAAACAATAATTTTAGATTCTTTTGAGTTTGTAAATAGTAATACTGAATAGAATACAGACTATTTCAGTTTTAATTTATCCTAATAGACTGTTTATTAATCTTAAAATATAACTAATATTTTTTTATTATTTTAAAAAGCTTCGAACTGATTTCCAAATATAATTAATATTTTTATCGCAACACTTATATTTTCTCACTTCAAGTTGAGTTTACTTGTACCTGGATGACTCAAGAATTAATTGTGTATGCACTTTAAGGCCCAAAGATCGTGACACAGCTTTATAAGTGGTTCAGAATCACCGAAACGAAACTATGAGAATCCGGGTACTCATTTATTTTGGAAAGCTCCAGTCACAAAGGTCGTTGGGACCTTAAGGCATTCGGTCTCTCGGTTCTCTGTTCATAACTCAGTCAATGCAAATTGTTATTTTTTGTGCCGGCTTGTTGGCTCGACATGCAAATACATAAAACTCGAAAAAAAATCGAAAAACGCTCGCCATTTCAATTAAAGTCACGAAACTGAGAGATCATGAACAACTTCGGTAGAACAAAAAATAAGAGAACTACAATAGAATGAGGCAATTGATCGTTTTGGTTTTACTGGCTACTGCAAAGCCACGATAAATAGAAAAACTAAACTGAAACATTACGTATACGACCCCTGGAACCACTATTTCACTAGTTCAGTATTTCACTATTCGCCTTGCGATAAAGAAAAGTGACATCGCCAAGGCCAGCACGTGGCTAAATAATGTTATTGGATCAGGGTTTATCTCACAAAGACTGGGTCTCACTTGGCAAACATATATGCACAAGAATCGGTTCTACGTACATATCGTAAGTATACATACGTCGCAGTAGCCGGCATAATAATAAGTTTGTTTTGATTTCCAATATTTGTCTTTGCCTTTTCGAGTGTCAGTCAGCCAATGACCGCTATATTCGGTTTGTTTATCATTTTTCGAGTGCATTAGTTGTCCATTTGCTTTCATTTATTCATACGTTTTTTATTGTTTTCATTGTATCGCTCACGAAATGGGCAAATTGAACGAAATTAAGATGATTGAATGGGAATTTAAGGGGGGGAAAAACAACTTAAGTAGCGAAATAAAAGTTTAGATCGAGATTTTCACGAGATAAATAATTACCTCAAATGCTAGCCAAGCGAATTAGAAACACATTGCAGTTTGGTTACAGAAGTGAATATATTTGCATAGCACAGTTCCCGATGACTGCCACAACTTAAAATTCACAGCACACTCATGAATAAGTTAGCCGGAGCTCGAGTGATGCAACTAGAAATGCGGTTCGTGGTTGGGATCGCATAATCGAATGGGAGTGGGAGTGGGAGTGGGTCGCACGATAAAGAAAAACCTGCCGATCGAAGTCGGTTCTTATGCGGTGGCGATGGCCTACATTTTCCAGATTCAAGTTCTGACCGAGGCGATAGAGAAGGGTAATCGAATCGAAAAGAGAAAGATAGAGTTGCTACGGAAAGGTTTTCTTCAAAGAAAGGCTAACCAAATTATGCAGAGCCGTTACGCTGGGTAAATTGTACTTTCTAATTAGCAAAAAATTGTAAAGCTATGAGAGTATAAACTTTTTTAAAAGTTTAGATGTTTATGAATATTTTTTTAATAGTTTAAATTTGAATTCTGATCAAATGACACCGTTAACTTTAACAGTAAGAATTTTGGAGTAATTAACCCAAAAAGTACCAACATTATTCTAAATGTTTTCATCTCAGCAAGATTAATTAGCAATGCGGAACCCATTAAGTGTACTCTAAAAAACACTTTAATGAACAATTATAAAATACAACTAATTATAAAAGATAACACTGAACAAGATTAACATTCAAGATTTTAATAGAACTGAAAATAAGTGGAAAACTATGCACTTAGCATACGGAAAGGTTATTCTTTACATTAGAATTTTTAGAATTATGGTATACTTTATAAACGTATCTTAGTTTTTTTCTCAGTGCCCAACCGACTCTCAGTATTCTTCGGTTCTTTGTCTACACAATTCTTCTGGTGATTCAACCCACTCCTGTACTCCACTCTTCCGAGAGCTTTCTTTCTTTCCTCATTTAATGGGTCAAAAGGTAACTTAGCGGTGTTAACGAACCTGTTGACTGCAAGTTCTTCAGCTGTTCTTTCTTCGGATTTCGTTCGACGATTAATTCTTGTTTTCGGTTATAAGTAGTACACAAATATGTGGATTCTTCCCAAGACGACACAGAACGCAAGTTTATTAATGAAAACACATAATCACAAACAGAAGAAATGCCGTTCGTATTTTTGACGTAACTGCAACGCGGAATAATTGCAGTCTTCTTTAATTAACCTTTGATTAACATATGGACGAACACGCGATGAGTGTTTTATCGTTGTTAGGGGCACTTCTTGGTTTTGTTTTATTTTCTTTTTAGTTGATTTCTTAATTCGGTTTTGTTGCACTTTCTTCACATTTTTCCTCTCGGCTCTGCGGGCTTTGCTTTTGCTCCGGCTTTTGCCTCCGCTTCCATTGAACTTATGCAGATGGGCAGCGACGCGTAAATTAATTTCAATTGCGTGTGCTATACATAATGTGCTTCGATTTTCTGTATGTCTCGATTTTTCCCGATTCTCGCAATGTATATATTTTACGTGTCCCTAGTGCGCTGCACGTGCGTTCGCAACGCTGGCCTCCGATCAACTAAACAGCGGAGCGCTCTCCGCGAGGCTTTTATAAGACCCCCATTCCGAACCCGACTCAGCTGCTCCATCCCGATCTCTCGTGCCCCGGGAAACACTCCCTCTCTCTTGCCGGCCGTTTACGTCTTGCATTACGTTGTGGGATTACTTACTCCGAACTCTAATACCCAGTAATCTTCAGAGAAAGGAGGTATGGAAGAGGCATCCCCAAAAAACATATATACCATCGAACTGAGATTATGGAACTGTCTTTGAAATGAAATAATTCAAGGACTTTATGGATTGCACTTATGATCATAAGGTCCCATAATTTCAAAACCTTATTCCTAACGATTTTTAGATCTTATCTTATGTTCTTTTCTATAATACTTGAGGAGGGGGGCTAAAACTTTTTGCAACTTTTAAAAATGTATAATATATCCATGAAATAAAGACAGGGTGTCAAAATGTTTTGATAGGTTAACGCCCACAAATGGTTTGTGTATGTTTTATGGTAATGCATTGTAACATACGAGCCCTGACCTTCACTACGTTCCCGTTAGGCACTACGTACTGGGTAAGAGAGATCACTCTCTTGGGCAAATTTCCCGATTTCTTTCTGGTTTTTTTCGCTAACTATCGCTGCGTGGTTTGCACAAGTCAAAGTCAAGTTTTTCCTATGACGTTGCCGCACATATTTATTCGCCACAATTTTTCTTTTACTGTGAATCATTTTGCGGCTTGCATTCATTTATGAGTGGGCTTTAAAAAAATGTGGAAAACTGCGGTTTCGTTGGGGCTTTTGGTATTGTTTGATAGAGATCGATTTTATTCGGATTTTGTTGGCCGACAAGACGGGAAGTTGCCACCTTTATATATAAATTACTGATTGACATGGTATAATCCACTAGAAATATGGATTTTATAATTATAGGTTTGTTCAGGGTTTGCTTTGAACCCAGTCGATGTGATTTACAGGAGAAGACAGAGCTGGAAATTCTTAATTGGGCCAAGATTAGCTGAGTTAATTGCTTACTAAATAAGTTGTAGGGCTGATTCTACAAGTTTTTCTTAATGGGTTATACTCATGCGCGGGGGGTGATATGGGTGATATATCACCCCCCACTCGGGTGAAAAATGAAAGGAATATTGGTATATAAAAAGTAAGCAACAACAAATTTTTTTGATATCACCCCCCTTCAACAAAATCCTGGATCCGCCACTGGTTATACTTAATCTATGAGATAAAGCTTGTTTTAAACATTTTTAATAATTGGGTTAAATTATTTGAGTCAATAAGGTATTTATAGAGAATGCTTTAATTGTGGGTATTTATTTAGAATATCTTGTAATGAATGAAAATGGGAATAATTATATTTTTATCCAGATTCCGTATTTAATCGATGTCATTTTCATATATTGTCTTATCTAGGAACACAAGAACGGAATTTATTTTAATGGGTCTTAAAAACCTCACCTTTAAACATTGATTGGAATGATAAGTGCATTGGTTCCACCTAAGCCTATTTAATTTTCTGATCAGTCAGGCCTGAACAATCCCTTTATATTGAACGCTGAGCAACCTTTAATTTCAATATTTTCCGATCCGATCTAGCCAAAGATCAAACTACTACATGACCTTGAGCCCAACCTTAAAATCTTTAATCACCCCACAATTTTCGCAAGTACTTTGTTGTTCTATAAATACTGTTAGTTGGCAATTAGGTCAGGAAAATTTCTTAAATGGTTTGAATGAACATTCTGAAACTGTAATTCTTAATTACGTACTCTGCAAACGGAAAAAAATATAGAACTTAGTTTAAACCAGACGATTTTATAGTCACAAATTGTGGTGATTTAGCTGGGTTCCAATTACTCAACCTTAACTTGGATAAATGGCGCAGTTCTTCTCACAACTTGTCATATAGAGTAATTAATTTCCCAGAGATAAAAACCCAGAGATAGCAATCTGATAATGCAGTTATTTGCCCAGCTTATCAGCACCCAATTATGTGGGCTTTTGTTACCAACAATATCCGTTGATAAAGCTGTTTATGGAATGTTGTTTGTGCATCCAGTGATTAGGCTACCAACTTTGGCCCAAACATTTGCTGCACTTCCCACGAACTTTGAGCCGGGCTAGAAGTTAGCCATACTACTATAACCCAATCCAATACCCGTCTAATAAACTTCAGATAATGATTTATGTGGGTTCCCTTGGCACACGAATGGGCGAGCTCAATGTTTAATTTAAATTTGTAATTCTCAGTTCGCAAGTCGCCAGACAACGTCACGTTATTTTTCCCCATGGTGTGGGATTTGAGTAAAGATTTTATTGAGTCAGATTGGGATGTATCGGCTTTTACTATAAATATTCTGGTTTTTGTAATCAAATGTGACATTTTTGTACCAATTAATTGTTTTCACGGCTGACAGATTACAACGTTATCAGTTAAACATTTTTTCAACGATTCTTGTTTAAATATTTTAAGTACCAATTTGTTATTCATTATGCTAAGTGCTACGCATTTATAATTTGAACTATGTGGTATAGAATATTCCTTATCTGTATGAAAAAAAATGAGCGATTAAAATGTTATATAATTTTAATATTTCAATCCTTACAATTTTGGTTTATATACTTAATCACAATTCTGTTTTAATTGGTAGAAAACATTTGTTTACCAAGCCAAGCGCCATAAAATCATAAACATTTATAGGTTCTATATTGTTTTGTAAACAACTCATTAAGAAAAGGCAAAAATTCTCAGACATATTTCGAATTTCGCATGACCCTCACTCACTATATTTTTAACCCACATATCTGAGCTTTAAACATGGTGAAACACTGTCACGCTTTTATGAATAAATTACATGGTTGCCCTTTTTTCAAATTTTTGAGACACTAAACTAAGCTATGTAAATATGGGAAACTGAATAAGCTTAAAAACAAATTACTGTCTGTTGACAGATTGAAACTACGCAAGCAGGAGATCACGTTGAAGATGATGACGACGATACGATGGTGATTATGATGAATCGCGCTATATGTCCGGCGAACTGATTAGACATCGCGTGTCCTATTTGCGGCTAAAACTTTTGGGTCTACCAAAGATCTATATATTCTATACTCCTAATGAAAATTTATATAAATCAAATAGCCCTCAGAGGTGACACGATGCTGAGGCGTGCGCTCATAAATGGAAGTACTCCCCTCCGGTAAAAATCTTTCTAAACAAGGGTTCAATCTTGGTTCAAGATCAGCTATTTTTTGCACTCTAGGAAATGCTCAGTGCGACACTTTTTTTTCTAGCTTGACAAAAAATTCCAAGCTGATAGGGAAATATGAAATTTAATCGGAAATTGTGAAAAGCAAACAATAATAAGCAAACGAACATGAGAAGTCTTTCTTTATGCCGGGCCAGAAATCGCAAGAAAATAAAATCGCATTATTAAAAGTCCACTTGGGACGCCAAATGTTTTGCTAATGAAAGGCATAAGCCCATACAAGCGATAAATATTTATATATACCGTATGGCGTATATAAAGAGATATAGCCAGAACCAAATCGGCTTACCTTCCAAACACCATTTGGCAACTAATTAAGGTTCTGTGGGATTGAAGGGGAAAGGAATGGGAATCGGAGACGAAGTCTGGCTTTCGGTCTTTAATACTGATTGACATGCATACACTGCAACAAATTTGGGGGGGCGGGGAAGGGAATACGGATTGGCGTGACGTTAGATGAAATGTGAATGGATCAATGAATGAATAAGTTAATTAAGCCAGATGGCTACTTGAAATTTTGGTCTGGTCTCGTTGGGATTGCGGATTCTACGGCGATCGTGACGATGGTAACGTAGACCACAGTTGAATGAATTATATATATGAGCTGATGTTAAATAGTTCACTGTCTGCTGATGATGGGTGCTTATAAAGTTTACGGGATCAGAATTTAACGAACCGTGGATCATAATACTAAAATGGCCAAAATTCATTACTAACTTTATGGGATCAAATGTTATGTAACTAAAATTAAAATAGTTTTATGATACGTGATATCATAAAATAGAAAAGGTGAATTACCTTTTTATAATAATAGGAACATTAATCACATTAACTAGATTTATTTATTGAATCAATTTAAAATATCCCGTAAAGAGCGTATATCACGACAAATCAATTTCTGTTTTAGTGCTTCCCCAAACCAAAATTCGTGGAACTCAGGTATTTATCTATATTTACCCCATCACAATGCGGATTGTGGGTTCTTTCCACAACCATCTATCCAACTCCCATCGCCTCCCCCTCCGAGGTTTATTATTATGCGTCACTTTCTTCCATTCAAATCGAATAAAACAATATGGGAACTACCGAAAAACCCGCCGGAAGCAGCGAAAGAAGACGACCAAAAAAAAAGCAGAGGGGCGAAATCAGAATGCGAGACATGCGGGACATGACAGTACTTCGTAATAAATCCAATTTTTCCTATAGCGAAAGGTGTGTTCTGAAAGGAATATGAGTACGCCACCGATTTGCATATGAATATCACTATGCTTTTGGTAATTTCATTGTGTTTCAGATCCAGAAAGTTGAATAGCCTGCAAGAATCAACTGTAAAGTGAAGATGATGAGCCATCCGAGGAGTCTCAAATCCCAGATCTCAAAAGGTGGTTGCACCCACAACTCAGCCTTCAATCGATGACAGCTGTCAATGGCCCAACCTTGAGAGATTATTGCTGGAAAAGCAAGGAAAAACAATACTGGATCACACAGCAGCTGCAACTGGTGGCTTTATCGACATGACATTATAGGCAAACTTGACCAATATTCTTTATCGTGCACGGAGAAAAAAATATCCAAGGAAAAATGTGTGATTCCTAGCATTATTACTCCTAGCATAAATCGAACTGATAGATAGATAGATGATAAAAGATATTTTATTTTATTTTAATATATTATTTCTACTAAGATTAAAATTAAATTGTATAGTTTTCTAAATGTAATGTAAAAAAACAGAGAACCTTAAGCTTAAGAACCTCGACTAAAACCAATCAGCATGATTAGCAAAAAAATCCATCAATTGATTGTCAATTGAGCAGATTAAAGAAAAACAGAAGGAAAATGACCAAAGAGGAAAAACAATCGAGGGTGGGTGGGTAAAAAAACAAAGGAGGGTTAGAGGGGGTCGGAAAACTTTATATGCGCCGTAAACAAAAATAGAGAAAAGAAAACAAAAAAATGGAAATTGTAAGCGGCACTATTGTGGGATATACGCCGCAAAGTATTCCATTAAAACACAGTATTAAATATATTTCCTAGGCAAGATCAACTGACTTCTTAACTTCTGATGTTTTTCACATTAACTTTCAAACTTTCAGTACAAAATGCCACTTTTAGATAGGAAAAAAAAAAGAGTTTAAAACTGTAATTTCACTTAAGCCGCAACTTGATGCGCCTGCAGCTGCAGTGGAAGAACTACTAACTATGCGAAGGGAAATGAAAACAAAACGCTTAATAGCTGCGGGAAAAGAGAGAAGGGTGAAATTGTTTCAAGAGGGTTGAAAATGCATTCTCTGCGTGGCGCCAAATGTTAAGTATTTTGAATTCACATTACAGCACGCTGTTAGCTACAGCAGAGCTGTTAGCCGCACTCCAGCTGTTAATTCAAAACAGCTGAGTTTCGACGTTGTCAACACTGGCCACTTGCACGCTGTTTTTGTTTTGATGGAAATCTCGGAAATTTTTTAAAACATGAAAATATCTCGTTTTAAAAAGTCCCACAAAACCCTGGTGTTTTTCGCCTCCAATTTCGACTATCGGGAACCTTACCAAGTGCTCATTGACGCCACCTTTTGCCAGGCAGCTCTGCAGGTGAGTTTTGTTATAACAAAACTTGTTGATTTCCCAAGTTGATTTTTTAATTTTTAGCAAAAAATTGGCATAGATGAGCAGATCAGGAAGTACTTTCAGTGTGCCGTTAAGCTGCTGACCACGCAGTGCATCATCCTGGAGTCCGAATCCTTGGGAGCCCCGCTCACTGGAGCCACTTCGATCGTCAAGCGATTCCATGTCCACAAATGCGGACACGAGGGGAAACCAGTGGCAGCCGCCGAATGCATCAAATCGATGGTAAAATAGGGACTTATCCCTGCTCTGAAGGAAACTATAGTCTCAGTTGATCTTTATTTGGTTATATTTATGTACCGCCTTTACAAAAAAAAGTCCCCTTTTACATTTTTCCATATCATATCATCATATATTCACTAAATTAATGTATAATTTCTCTTACAGACCAAGGACAATCGCTATGTGGTAGCCTCGCAGGATCGTCTGCTGCAGGAGAGTCTTCGCAAGATTCCCGGACGTTGTCTGCTGTATCTGCACAAGGCCACGCCCGTTTTGGAAGCCCCATCCAAAGCCTCCAAAAAGTGGGTGCAACGACGCGCCAAGAACTTGATGCTTGGCAAACAGGCTGAGAAAATCGACTACATGAAGGAGAAGCAGGGTCTTAAGCCAGCTGAAACTACGGACAAACCCAAGAAGCACAAAGGACCCAAGAACCCCAATCCACTATCCTGCAAGAAGAGCAAAAAGGAAAGAGTAAAACCCGAGCTCAAGGGAGTCGAGCAGACCGCAATAACCAAGGCGAAACGAAAACGGGTCAAGATACCAGCTCATGTGAAGGCAGCGTTGAGAACAGATTAGATTAAATTTTGTTTAATGAGTAGATAAATATAAGATGATGAAAAGCAAACTGCAGTGAAAAACATTAGGATATAAATAGAGGGAGGAGTTGGTAAAACAAGTTAGTTTAGTGTATAGGAAATGTACAAAGTTTTAATAGTAGACAAATTCCTACATTACTTCTTAATTCTTTTTAGCTCACCATAACATCTCCCTCCAATTGCATCACAGAAACTGTTTAGCTCCCACTGTGCCCATCAAGATTATCGCAATTCAAACGCATACTCAACTTAATCTCGGGAACATATATTTATATATGTTGCTATATAGTTAAACATGGTACAATAGTATAAAAGTTGACTGAGAGCCGTTTCGAGGAGAAGGGAGAGGCCAGGGGCGAGGCGCTTGACAGATCTTCTCACAGTTTGCCCTCGCGAATCTTGTTCAGCGTCTTCTCGGTCATGAACTGGGCCAGGATCTTGCTCAGCGTGGGATTGCGGGCGCAGTAGGCCAACAGGTTGACGGGGAAGAGGCCGCACCAGGTGAGGTCCATCTTATTGGCCAAGGCAACGGCGAAGAGATCACCGCATCGCTGGGCTGTCATCCGTTTTTGATTGGCCGTACTCAGGCCCACCTTTCCGCCCTGCTCACCCGTGAAGGCCTCCTGCAGGAAGTCGGTGGCGATGGGTCCAGGTGCAAAGATGGACACATCCAGCTTGCGCATCTCCACCTTCAGGGAGAGCAGATAGGCGTTCAGAGCGTGCTTGGCAGCGCAATAGGTGGGTGAAAAGGGCACTGGACTGAAGCCGGCGATGCTGGAGGTGGCGGCGATATGTCCTCTACCGCCATTCTGCTCCACAAAGTAGCGCACCACCAGGCGGCTGAGATGGACCACCGAGAAGACATCCAGCTCGAAGAGCTCCCGATCGACCTCGATCTCGACTTCGGTCCAACTGGCTCGCTGGGAACGGCCGGCATTGTTCACCAGGACATCCAGCCGATGAAAGTGATTGAGCACCGTGTAGAGATGTGATTTGTGCTCGTCCATATCGAGCATATCCATTTGTATGACCAGCACATCCTTGGTGGCCAGCAATCCACGGGCTGCGGCCAGGCACTCCTCTTGAACCTGCTCCAGTTGCTCCAGTCGGCGGGCACTTAGCACCAGTTTCACTCCCTGTCTGGCCAGACTGAGGGCCAGAGCGCGGCCAATTCCGCTCGAGGCACCTGTTATCCAAACCACCTGTCCGCGCATCGACGACAGGGAGACTCCGAAGCGGGATTTGTACCACAGGGCCACATTGCAGTCGAGCAGGATCCACAGGAGCACGTAGACCACGTAGTAGAGCACCAGCAGGAGCAGCAGAAACTCCAGAAAGGTCATCGCGATGGCTTCGGCGGGCGCTGGTGGGTGGGAGAAACCTTTGTCCTCTGCCGCAACGGAAGACACTGAAAGCGGGTTTTTTCGCCTACCAGAAAAAATCACTGCAAAGTGGGTCCGATCGATCAGCTGGTCGTGGGTATCAGTGATGGCGCAGTGACCGTGGAAAGTTAATCACTTTTCTGGGAGATTATAATCCTCTTTGACCAAGGTTCAAGTCTTATAACTAGAATAAGAAAAAACATTTAAGTATGATAAAGATAAATACTTCGGTAGCCTTTTTTAAATTTTAAATAATAGGTAATGGTAACAGAAGTTTTTATATTTTCTTTCAATTCTCATCTTAAGAACCCCTCATCAAAATATAATTGGTTTTGAAACTTTCTAATTTTTTCAATATTTTTAAATGGCTTACATTGGCTTGGATTCTTGATAATATCATATCAAATTAGATTTCTTCCTATTAAGGAACAAATATGTTAATAGAACAAATATGGGATTACAAAAAGCTTGCCTATCTGCTCATCTCCGATAGTTCCTTTTACGTAAACGAAATAAGTCTTCCAACACTCCGACTTTGCGCCAACAGTCGCATCAAAATTCAAGCAACACCTTTGGCTATACTTTTCGTTTTTAATATAAAATGTAAGTAAACTAAGAACTAATCCTAGGCCTGCAGGAAGTCGCCCAGGTTGTCGCATATCTTGTCGATCTCCGCGCAGCCCGACTGCTCCAGCGCCACAATGGCATTGGCCAGTGCGATGGTTTCCCGCAGGGAATGGGCCTTTAGCCAGATCCTGCCGTTCACCCCGACGGCGATCTCGTAGGGCAGTTCCCGGGTTAGGGCGGCGAGAACGGGGCAGTTTTCTCTTAGCAGCATCCTGCCCAGATTTAGGCTGCACTTGAAGAAGAATCCCTCGGCGAGGACGCCCAGCTTGCCGCGTTTGCCAACGGAATTGACGCAGACCAATTCGGGTTCTATGTCCGCACTGGCGTTCAGGACGCGGGCGTAGATCAGATCGCCGGGATTCAAATCGGGGCGGTTCTTCTTGGTGGCCGACTCGAAGGCCAGGTACGATATGGAGGCCGTGTCCGCTGCTCCGATGTCCACGCGGTACAGATCACCCGCCTTGGAGCGCACTATTCCCAGGACCAGATCTCCGCGGGCCGGGATGTATCGCCTCTGGTAGTTGTCTACCCAAAAGGTGCTGGGCTCCTTGTGGCGCAGCGGTCCCGCCTTGCTGGCCACCACCGTTTCGTCCTGCCGGCGCAGTCCTGGCCCCAGAATCACGCGCTTGCTCTTGGCCAGCTCCTCGATGGCCGCAATCCGCTCGCCGGGCATCACAATTGTGCTGGTTGTGGCCATTTTAGTAGATCTTTTCCGGGTTACAGCCGCTCCAAATCCAAACAAAAATTCCGCGTGTGTCTTTCAAAACATATGGTCGAATCGGGCGTTATCCAGCACTGCCTTTTAGTAGCCTGGTCCTGTTAAGCGGTCAGCTGTTATACTGCTGTTAACTTAACATTTGCTTAAAGATTTATTTTATTACTAAATATATATTTTTTTTTATTAAATAATATTAAATTCTTCATATAATTTTATTTTATTTTTAGCACTATTCTAATGTTCTCTAGAAAAGTTTGTAATTAATTATTTTATATTCCAACAGATTTACTAAAATAAAATGCTTAACGGTTTTTTAAAAGCCAAACAGTGCGTGGGAGCTAATGCTAACTAAAATATACTTAATAATAGCCCGATCAGCTGGGCTGCTATAAACAAAGTCGTTCGTTTTGTTAAAAGCCGCCTTGGCATTTATTTTTTACAATTTATGGCTGCAAAATAGCGTGAATAACAATAAGTATGTGACTTTGAATGACCTGAGAGTCCAGAAACCTCTTCTAGAGGTTTTTACATGGATTTCAATACTCCCCTCTAGCTGTCATATTATTGTTTATGCTTTAATCATCTATTAACTTTGACATTATTTCTTGCGCTCTTGTAGATAGACATGCGATCCACAGCTGCGTGTGGAAGTCATTTCATCTAACCTTGTGCGAAGGTCAATTTTCCCCAAAAAATATAGGAATTATACCAGGAAAAAACAACAACAAGGGAAAACGCACCCCCACATTCAAAACCGGCGAGCACCTGGAAACGCATACATATAAAAGGAGAGTAAAAGTAAGTAGCTCTCTCGCAAGCTCGCTCACTTTTTTTAGAGGTGGGTTAAAGCATCGATTACATTTTATTTTTTAGTGTACGCACTAAAAAAAAGGTTAGGATAATAATTTCAGGATTAAAACTCGTTTAACAATTAAGAATTGAATTGGAAAATGGAAAAGGGCTAAACTATAAAAGTCATTAAGACCTTTTATTCGAAAATTATCTTTTCTTTAGATTTTTGTTTATTGATGTTTAAATAAGACAAGGTATTCAAAATTATTTAACCTTATATTTTAGAAAAACATTTTTTATAAAAAAAATATTCATTACAAAGCGTATTATCTCGAGTACTTTCTGTTCAACTCACTCAAGTTCCAATGGCAACAGGTTTCGAGCACTAGGTCGGTTTTACCCCACCAAAAAAGTTTAAATTCCGAACAATTTTTTTTTTATTTATTTTTTCTTAAAAATGTTTTTTAAATAATTTTTTTAATCGATATTAGTACCAGCTCTAAGTTCTCTCAGCCGCTCCTCAGGTTCCACACAATGGCGCAAGTTCTGACGCTGCGTTGGGCTCTCCCCAGAATTTTGTCGTCGCGAACGAGCAGCGAAAAATCGTCGAGCGTTTTCTCAGCGGTTTCAGTCGCCCTCAGAAGCAAATCAGCAGCCAGCCAGCTCTCATCTGGATTTAAATTTCTGCAGTTCAGCTATAGTACTTGGTATGTATAATTGTGCAACTAATGTGTGTGTGCATGGGTCCAGCTTAGTAAAATATTTAATTATTTTATCTGCCAAGTTCGTGTAGATTAATCCCCATCGAAAGACTTTCTAACAAACATTCTTTTTGCAAGCGATTTCTGCGCGATTATCTAACAAATTGTGCCGTGCAAATTTTCAAGTGGGCCATTTTTTCGTACATTTCCAATCGATTTAATTGCACAAATCAAATAATGCCAATTGACAGCAAATTGTCATATCGCTACAAATACATACTTTCGTTTTTTCGCAACATTTACACGTACTCCGGCTTTGCTGAGTGCCTTACTTTGCGTCTGACCTTTAAAAGTAGCTTAGAGGTCATTCGGTTGTTCGCCGAGAGAAAACTGAACAACTCTCCCACTGAGTCGTTGGGAAAACGGGAAATGCCGCGCGTGTCATTGGCTCTAAATTATTTTAGAAATATTTTTGAATGCAATCGGAAGACAAATTAAATATAGAAACAAGAGAGAACGCTATAGTCGGGTTGGTGTCCCGACTATCTAATACCCGTCACTCAGCTAAAGGGAGTGCGAACGCTGTACTCGGGTTGGTGTCCCGACTATCTATTGGGGCTAAAGGGAGTGCGAGGGAGATAGATATATAAACAATTTTGATTGCGTATAACTTTTTAATGAATGGTCCGATTTGAAAAATGTCTTCTACATTTCGATAGGTATTAATAAACACTATAAAATGGCGTTTATATATTTTTAAAATCTTAAAAGATGTGGCCTCCAGACACATTTGAAAATCGTTTATGGCGATTGTGGGCGTTAGGGGGGGCGTGGCACCTCGATGAAACAAACTTGCGCTGCGTAGGAAGCCCAAGAATATGTGTGTGAAATCTCAACCTTCTAGCTTTTATAGTTTCCGAGATCTCAGCGTTCATACAGACAGACAGACGGACAGACAGACAGACGGACAGACAGACGGACAGACGGACATGGCTAGATCGACTCGGCTAGTGATCCTGATCAAGAATATATATACTTTATGGGGTCGGAAACGCTTCCTTCTCCCTGTTACATACTTTTGCACGAATACAATATACCCTTTTACTCTACGAGTAACGGGTATAAATAGAGAGGGGACTTTTCGAGAAGATTCCATGGAGAAAGTCTGACATAAAAGGCTGGAATGTAGACGGTTGCACCATTTGACTCTCATATGGCAAGCGATTTTATTGCAAAGCTTTTATTTTTAAAAAATTTATATATTCCATAAAAATTAATTTATAACTGTCACCCATTTTTATTTTGTGGTATCCTTTAAAATATTAAAAAAAATAAGAACAATAAAATGTTATTATGTTTTAAAATATTTCATAAAAGATTTTTCTGTATTAGATGTATAAACAATTTTGATAATGTCTAAGATTTATTTGTTATAAACTCAGATAAAGAATATGATAAATGTAACAATTGTTTTTTGAAATGTTACTTCCAATGGCTTTCTTATCTGAACCTGATTTAAACCATTTGTAAGATTTCAAAATAAATCTAAAAATTTCAGGATGCTTTAAATTCAAAAGTTTCCCAACCAAGTAGTCTTTTAACTATAAATTTAAGAACGTCTTGGCAATCTCTTAATTAGTTATTAAGTAATAACAATGTCTGGGATTTCGGGAATATTCTGGAATACATCAAGCATTAATTTTGAAGACCGTTATCTGCGGTCAGATGTTGATATTTTTCAAACACCATGCTTAGATTAAAGCCGATGATACCAAATACTAATTCGCTTTCTTCGTGGACTTTGATTTTTGCAGTGCCAGCGACGAGATGACCATCAAAGCAATCAAGGCCCGTCAGATCTACGACTCCCGTGGCAACCCCACCGTGGAGGTCGACCTGACCACCGACCTGGGACTCTTCCGTGCCGCCGTGCCCTCGGGCGCCTCCACCGGAGTCCACGAGGCCCTGGAGCTGCGCGACAACGACAAGGCCAACTACCATGGCAAGTCGGTGCTGAAGGCCGTGGGCCATGTCAACGACACCCTGGGACCCGAGGTGATCAAGGCCAATCTGGATGTGGTCGATCAGGCGGCCATCGACAACTTCATGATCAAGCTGGACGGCACCGAGAACAAGAGCAAGTTCGGAGCCAACGCCATCCTGGGTGTCTCCCTGGCCGTTGCCAAGGCCGGAGCCGCCAAGAAGGGCGTTCCTCTGTACAAACACATTGCCGATCTGGCCGGCAACAAGGAGATCATCCTGCCCGTGCCCGCCTTCAACGTGATCAACGGCGGCAGCCATGCCGGCAACAAGCTGGCCATGCAGGAGTTCATGATCCTGCCCACCGGCGCCACCACCTTCACCGAGGCCATGAAGATGGGCTCCGAGGTGTACCACCATCTGAAGAACGTCATCAAGGCCAAGTTCGGCCTGGATGCCACCGCCGTGGGCGATGAGGGTGGCTTCGCCCCCAACATTCAGTCCAACAAGGAGGCCCTGAACCTCATCAGCGACGCCATCGCCAAGGCCGGCTACACCGGCAAGATCGAGATCGGCATGGATGTGGCCGCCTCCGAGTTCTACAAGGACGGGCAGTACGATCTGGACTTCAAGAACGAGAAGAGCGACAAGTCGCAGTGGCTGCCGGCCGATAAGCTGGCCAATCTGTACCAGGAGTTCATCAAGGACTTCCCCATCGTGTCCATCGAGGATCCCTTCGACCAGGACCACTGGGAGGCGTGGACCAACCTGACCGGATCCACCAAGATCCAGATCGTGGGCGATGATCTGACCGTGACCAACCCCAAGCGCATTGCCACCGCCGTGGAGAAGAAGGCCTGCAACTGCCTGCTGCTGAAGGTCAACCAGATCGGCACCGTCACCGAGTCGATTGCCGCCCATCTGCTGGCCAAGAAGAACGGCTGGGGCACCATGGTCTCCCACCGTTCCGGCGAGACCGAGGACTCGTTCATCGGCGACCTGGTCGTCGGCCTGTCCACAGGACAGATCAAGACCGGTGCTCCCTGCCGCTCGGAGCGTCTGGCCAAGTACAACCAGATCCTGCGCATCGAGGAGGAGATCGGCGCTGGCGTCAAGTTCGCCGGCAAGTCCTTCAGGAAGCCCCAGTAAGCGTGCGGGGGTAACTTCAAAATTCCAACCACAACCCACAGCCCCATCGCATGAGATCTGGATCCTGGGAGAGTGACGCAGCTGGGAGGAACATTTGTGTCTGGCGCACAAATGAGAATCAGAATTAAATTACCAAAACCGTTTGCTGTCTCTATGCTTCGTTATTAGACATTATTATTAATGTTAAACCTTGATCTAATCATTATTTATAAAAAGAAAACTTCAAAAAACACACACTATGTACGAGATGTTTGGTCAGTTATCAGGATAGCTTTGGAATATCCTTGATGTAGTCGCTGTAATTGTTTCTAAATTATAAATTGCTCTATACACACCCATCAAAACTCAGATACAGACAGGTATTCTCATCAGAAATGGTTACCAAATTGTTGTTGAGACATAGAATTTAAGCGGAAAGCCGTTAAAGTCAAACTCATCGAATGCGAGGTGTTCAGTAGTCGAGTTCCCACAGGAAGAATAATACACACCAAATATTACATTGAGAATGCGTACAAATATTCAATTTGTTAGTTGATGTGAAATAAAAAATATAAAAACACAATTTAAGTTGTTTTTTAAATTTAAAAACTGTGGCGTTGCCAGAAAACATAAAATGTAGAATAAATTTGGAAAGCGCAAGTGTGTCGAAAATCAGGAAAAAACAAAATACAACTTGAAACTGAAATAAACCTATGTTGATTTTGTAGCATCTTTAGTCTTATTATTGTTCTTTTGACAAAATTTTTTAAAAAATTACTTGAAAACTAATAGATGTTAGTACTTTTCATAACATTAATAAATTTTTTTTTAATTGTATGATTGTATAGCTTAATAATAGAAAATTTTTTCAAAATTTGACTTTTCCCGTTTGATACTTTTTAGATTCCGCCCCTAAGATTTTATAGGGGCGGGAAAGGCGCGCAAATTCAAACAACGCGCCAAGAAATGCAGCCCTGTAAAGCGAAGACACACACCCAAATATCGGTAACCTCAAGAAAATTAATTTCGGTTAGTTAAAATTTTTTCGATTTTATTTTGGTATTAGAGTATTTAAATAATTTTTAAAAAGATAATATGACATCTGTAAATGGTTTGTTTAAATTGAAAATAGAGCGAGCGAAGTACCACGATCGAACGTTTCCACTTTGTCTGCTCCTGAACAAAACAAGTAGGCTTGGAAAACAAATTTGTTATAAATACACAACTAAAGACCATTGAACAAATATCATTATGAATATAGATCTAAGATTGCTTGTGCGCCTTCTGCTCGCCATTCTTTTGGCTTCCTTGGTATCCACCATTATAATGGGCAGCCAGATACACAAAAGAATAGTGCAGTCCATGGCAAAGAAAATCAACCAAAAGGAAATCCCTAAAACGGAAATGCCAATCAGACAGCTTCCGAAAAGAGAGATCCCAAGAAAAGTGGTAACCTTAAGCCGAAATGAATTGGATATTTTGAAAGTCCAGCCCCACGGAAAGTTCCACCTGCCAAATCAGGAAGCTATCAAGGACTGGCAAAGCTGTCCCATTAAGGAGCATCAAATGGGGACGGGATTGGGTGAATTGGGAAAAGCAGCTGAGTTACCGCGTCCTAATGAAAAGGAAGCAGCGGATATCCTGTATAAACTTCATGGGTTAAATGCAAAATTATCCGATTTCATTGCCCTAAACAGATCCTTGCCGGATATCAGACCTTTAATGTGAGTTCTCTAGGTTCAGACTTTAAAATCCAAATAATACTTAGTAACCACAGTTGCTGGAAGCGCGAATATCTAGAGGTGCTGCCCAATGTGACTGTGATTATGGCATTTCATAATGAACATCTCAGTGTTTTGCTAAGATCATTAACAAGCATCATAAATCGCTCTCCTCGGGAGTTACTCAAGCAAATTGTCCTCGTGGATGATGGCAGTAATTTACCGGATTTGGGCCAAAAGCTTAAAGACTTTGTGGCGCTGAACTTTCCCAATATATTCCAGATAGTGAGACTTAAAGAGCATCGTGGTCTTATTAAAGCGAAGGTGGAAGGAGCCAAGAGGGCCACCAGCCAAGTTTTAATCTTTTTAGATTCCCACATCGAAGTCAATATCAATTGGGTGAGAACTTTGATTTCCATTCTTCAACTACATTATATTATTCCTGTTGTAATTTCTTAACAATATTTTTGTTTATAGCTACCTCCCCTGCTAGAACCCATAGTTTTAAATCGGAAAATAGTTACCGGTCCCATTTCCGATGTAATATTGCACAAAACATTCGCTTATATGAAGTATAATGCATTAACCCGTTCCGGTTTTAATTGGTTGCTTGAGATTAAGGAATTGCCGCCTTTTTACGACGAAGTAGAACTTCATTCCAGGCCATATCGTACACCCCTTATAGTAGGTCCTTTGGCGATAGACAGGAACTACTTTTGGGAACTGGGAGGTTATGATGAAGAGCTGGAATTCGGAGGCAGCGAGAAGTTTGAGATGAGCTTCAAGGCTTGGATGTGTGGAGGAATGTTGCTATACGTTCCCTGCTCCCGAGTGGGCCAATTAAACAAAGAACCCAAGACGAGTACAAGGGATAACGATTTTGTGGCCAGGGTGAGTGGAAAATCCTCTTTTAAGGAGTAGCTTTTAAGGTATGAATGTTTTTTATTTTAATTTTAAAAATAATTTAAAGCTTTGTGTGGCTTTCCAATTGCGTATACGTAATATTTGATATACTAAACATTGTGTATACGTAATGAGAACTTTAAATGTTCTGTATATATTATAATATTTTATTTTAATATTATTAAAACTATCATAGAGTTCTAAATAAATAAATTATACAATTAAATATTACCCTTAGAACTACAAGCGAGTAGCTGAAGTGTGGATGGATGAGTATAAAAAATACGTTTACCACTCGAACCCAGAGCTCTATAGGAATACGGACCCTGGATCTCTTGACCATTTGAAAGCCCTAAGAACATCGCTAAAGTGCAAATCTTTCGACTGGTACATGAACAAAGTGGCTGCGGATTTTCTGAAAGAATTTCCACCTGAGGATCCTTCGCATATTTTATCGGGTGCTATTGAAAGTGTGGCCTATCCTGGATTCTGTGTGGACTCCCTGCATCAGAAACACGTGAAACCAGTGGTTCTATCCCGTTGCACTGGGAATAAAACGAATCCCGGTGAATCTCAAAACTGGTCTTTAACAGAGGACCATGAGATTCGACTGACAACGAGTGAAGACGATTGCCTGGAAGCTGGAGGTCTCAAGTCGAAATCCGTTTGGCTCTTTAACTGCCATGGAGACGCTGGAAATCAGTACTGGTTCTACAATCGCCGGCATCAGTGGATCCAACAGGGACAGATGTGGGTCTGGTGCCTGGAAGCTCACTTGCCCAAGGGCAAAGAAGTTGGCAAGGTGTTGTCCAATAATAAATGCGATAAAAACAAGAAGAGTCAACAGTGGAAGTTTGGAGAAATGCATGAATAAAATGTTAGTTAAAAATAGAAAATAAACAATAATACAAATAATAATAATATCAATAAAAAAACGGAAATTTGTTATCTTCCAAAGATATATTCTAAAACAATTTGTTTTAAGTAGTTAGACTATATTACTCTTTTATGGAATTGTTAAAAAATATTTTATTTATAAGGAAACATATCAACAGTAACTTTTAAACTAACTTTTAGATGCTTTGAAAATTCTAGAATTTAAGGGTTGACACCATATCCGAAAACCCGCATTTAGTTCCAAAAATACTCCAACAGATGTCGCCACCGTGACGCGCGTTAATTTGAAATCGCATGCTGATGCCAAGTTTATTAAAGTTCTTTTCGCTCGACTTTTGCTCAGGTGAGTGCGGGATCTGGCTCTTCTTACACGTCACTGATTGATAGTGGAGAAGTGTGTTTTTGGCCAACCGAAAATCGAACTTACTCCGCCGCCTTCTTATCACCGAATTTTACCCACTCAAGTAGCAATTACACTAATGGCTGTGCTTTTTTGCCAGGTGCCAGCTAGGCAGCCAGGTAGCTGCTCCTCCGCTGCATCGCCATGCCAGCAGTCAGCATTTTGGACTTCCGCCGGCAAGACGTCCACATGGCCATGAAGAAGAGATATGTGAAGCGCCTGGTGCGCAAGGTGGTCCTGTTTTTGGTGGTCATCGCCGGTGTCTCCCTGGTCACCACTTTGATTGTCGAGCGGCGGATGCGACAGCCCACGGAGGCGGGGGAAAAGCTCGATCCCAATGGGGATCCCATAACGCCCGTCTTCCGGGCCGCCAATATACATCCCTTGCGGAAGAAGCCACGACCGCCGTATCAGGATCGCAACTCCGTTGTTGATCTGCCCAAGAGTGATAAGCTGGAGGGTTTCCGGCTACCCGAACCCAAGGGAGAGCGCAGGGATTGGCATGATTACGCCGCCATGGAGGCGGATAAAAAACGAACCGGTTTCGGTGAGCATGGAGTGGCGGTTAAAGTCGAAAATCCCGATGAAAAGCAGATGGAAACCGAAATGTACGAGATGAACGGCTTTAATGGCCTCTTGTCGGATCGAATCTCCATCAATCGATCGGTGCCGGATGTCAGACATGAGGCGTGAGTACAACCTCTATAAAGATTGATAGACGATTATATTCCACTTTTAAACATTCGATTTCTAGCGATCTTTGATTAAAGACAAATTGTTCTCTAAAATCTAAAATTATATTCTAAGCTTAAATTTCTTATCTGAGTTCATTTGACTTTGAGTGCTATAACCATAATTAAATTAATATTAAAGCTTAATATTTGTTATATAATATTTATTTTTTAACGAAAAGTTCACATTTTTTACTTCCTCAAAAGATTCTGCTTTATGTCTATTATTAGTCTCTGAAATTACTTCCCCAGCACCCAATAATTGTTATCTATTTTGTGTTGTAGTTGCAAGAAGCGGAAGTATCTGGCAAAGTTGCCCAATATCAGTGTGGTTTTCATCTTCTTCAACGAGCACTTTAATACCCTGCTGAGATCGATATATAGTGTGATAAATCGCACTCCTCCGGAATTACTAAAGCAAATTATCCTGGTGGACGATGGCAGCGAGTGGGAAAGTCTAAAGCACCCATTGGATGAGTACGTGGAGCAGCACTTCCCACATCTGGTGACTATAGTGAGGAATCCGGAGAGAAGAGGTCTGATTGGAGCGAGGATAGCTGGTGCCAAAGTGGCCATCGGCGATGTAATGGTATTTTTTGATTCGCACATCGAAGTTAACTACAATTGGGTAAGGGTTTTTAAATTAAATTATAAAGAATTAAATTAAACTCTGTACCTTTCAGCTCCCTCCGCTGATCGAACCCATTGCCATCAATCCCAAGATCTGCACCTGTCCCATTGTGGATACCATTGCACATGGTGACTTTTCCTATTCGGGTGACTATAAGGCAGGAGCTCGCGGGGGATTCGATTGGAAGCTGCTGTACAAACAACTGCCCGTTTTGCCCGAGGATGCGGTGGACAAGTCCATGCCCTATCGCAGTCCCGTGATGATGGGTGGCCTGTTTGCCATTAACACGGACTTCTTCTGGGATCTGGGTGGCTACGATGATCAGCTGGACATCTGGGGCGGGGAGCAGTACGAGCTGAGCTTCAAGATCTGGATGTGTGGCGGCATGTTGCTGGATGTTCCCTGCTCGCGGGTGGCACACATATTCCGAGGACCTATGAAACCGAGGGGCAATCCAAGGGGTTTCAACTTTGTGGCCAAGGTGGGTATCTCAAGTTCCCATTCCTACCTTATATTATACTATATTTCTAGAACCACAAACGCGTGGCCGAAGTATGGATGGATGAGTACAAGGAATATGTGTACTCCCGTGATCGCGCAACCTACGATGACCTGGATCCCGGTAATTTGACCCGCCAACTGGGAATTCGTGAGCGGCTGAAGTGCAAGAGCTTCCACTGGTTCATGACGGAGGTGGCTCCCGACTTCCTGGTGAAGTTCCCGCCCGTGGAGCCACCATCCTATGCCTCTGGTGCCATACAAAACAAGGCCAATCCCGTCTATTGTCTGGATAACATGGGCTTGGGTGCCGAAAAAGCGGTGGGAATGTTCAGTTGTGCGGATAACAAAACGCATCCGCAACCCAATCAATTCTGGGAACTATCCATCCATCGGGATTTGAGGATGAAACATATGGATTCTGTGTGCTTGGATGTCAATGAGCCGCCGCCGAATGCCACCGTTTGGATGTGGAACTGCCATAGTCAGGGAGGCAACCAGTTCTGGTACTACGACAGGGAAACCCAGATGCTATTCCACGGAGAGCATAGGACTCGATGTATGGAGGGACTGGTGGAGGATGGCATTGCTAGGGTTGTTGCCAATATTTGCGATAGGGACAACGATCGTCAGAAGTGGGAGTTTGGATTCGTTAACCACACCATGATGGACGATTTCCACAAGGGATTGAAGTATTGAAGTAGTCTTTCTTTTTTTAATAAACCACAACCACACCCACTCAAGTAACCACACGGGCCACATGTCGGATCCACTAAGTTCGGGGACCTCGATCGTCACGGGTGTTTAGTTCATTGATCGTTGTGAAGGTTTCAGCGAAAAAAGTTCTCCAAGTATATTCCATTTTTCCATTATTTCTTGCCCCATGCATTATTGATATACGGCAGCGGAAAGTGAAAGATCTGGACGATCAGATCGCAATCGTAGCGAAGATTCTGTCCGATCGCAAGCCACAAATTCTTCTCTTTATTGCTGTCTTATATAATACACTATGTTTAGGTATTCCAGTTTTGTAGGGATCTATTGTAAAGTTGATGACCACAATATATAAAAATATTAACTGAAAAATAAAGAAAGGTAACAACGCCATTGCTAATAATAAGATTATAATAACATCATTAACATGTTTTTAAGATCTTACACTTTATTTTATAGATTTCTTAAACCAAATAAATAAAAATAAGGGTATTTATAACTGTGTGTATCATTCCTTTCCTTTCGATTACAATATTCGACTGTCGGAAACCTTATCAATGGGGCTGCTGAACCTTCTGCCAAAAAGAGAAAGAGGAGCCGAGAAGAGGTAGCAGACACCAGATAGACTACAAAAGTTTCCCTCAGAACCCCTCCGAACCCAGACGTTCGTTGTGTTCAGCTGATGTAATTCAAGACGCAAGTTACGCGATTGTCCCGGGAGAGGACGAAGATCGAAGATCCCTGAATGCCAGCAGGCAATGACTTAGCGTCAAGCAGTCTCGATCTGGGATGGCTTTATCCTTATCTATGCAGTTCATTATTCTATTCATTATCGGGGCAAAAGCACATGGTAATTTATAGACAACATGTTGTTGTTTTGGTTATTTCCTCTGCCTTTTTTCTCTCGGCATTTTCATATTTTGTACATAAACAAAGTCAAATGACTTGATTTTTTGGCCAACGCGACGACGACTGCGGCGCTTCGCATTCGTTTTCACAGAATGTGGGTCATCGACGTCAACAGAGATTCGGGATGTGATCGATGTGGGTCTCATTTGCGTCTAAAGATGCCCTTTTTTTAAGGCAGCATGCGAGTTAGGGGTTTTTTTTGGTAAAAAGTACCTAATAAAACTTGTTTACATTCTTTTAATTCCTATCATCTTCGATGTTTTCTTGGAAATCTCTTTACTACCAAATGCCAAACATTTAATTTTATTCCTAGATATAAAGAAGACTACAGAAATAGTGATAACTATTTACATACACTCTACTAACCTCTCACAACTATATACATATTTTTTAAAGTATCTAGTAACTTTTTTAATATTGAAATTATTGTTAAATAAATTTTATTTTTAAAGTATTTTATTTTTAAATTAACGTTAGGTTTCTGTTAGTGCAATCTAGAATTTATATGCATATTTTGCTGTAGATTATTCACAAGTTGTAGGTTATAGAGCATTCAAAAGTCGGTAGTCCCTCCTGTTTGATGACATTTTCGTTTGTTTACGGTTTTCATGATATTCGCTTCAGCCGACCAAATAAAAACAAGTTGATTTCGTCTAGCTCATTCACAACTATCTCAGACTCGTTTAGAAATAGATCCCACGAACGGTGATGACCCACCTCATACCTACAAGCACGCAATCGGATGGTGCAATTTCATCAGCCACCCCGAAACAGATTTCTGCCGAATTTTACTATATTCTACCCCTCTGGCTAAGAATTTCTCAAGACGCATTTTCACTTGGCTGCAACGCAATAGGAAAACTTCCTGCCGTCTCTTTCTTCCTCGGTTATGGGTCTCTCTCTCTGCGCAGGTACATTGTATCTGATGAAACCGAAAGCGAAATCCGAACTGGTTCTTTGAGGGTTGATAAGCCCTAATGGATGAGAAGAGCCGGTCTCTCACATTTAACAAAATATATAAACATATCTCCCGGCACGTAGGGCGGTTTTTATGCTGTGGACTACGTGCGAGATGACACGGCATAATTCTCCGTGTTTTCTAGGTTCTACTAGCGCTCCCTTGTTTACCGTTGCCTTTTTGGGGGTCAGTCGGCATTTAGCTGACTCCCAGCCCTCCCCATGAAATGTAATTGATGGATGTGGGTCATGCTTTCCCTACATACACACATGCCTTGTCCCCACACCCTGGAAATTATTTCAAGGTCTGAAGAGAGTCCCCTGTTTACCGATCATAAATATCAGCACGCTTAAGTGTTGACCTTGTGCAGATTTCTAGGTGGGCGCCACCTCTTGTCCCACATCGTGATCGTTGTAGATCAACACACGTGGCAACCTGTTAACCCCAAATCCCTCGGAATGGCCGGTGGCCAAAAATCGAATTACGTCGAATCGTGGGCGCCAACGTAAGCAAAAGTTCCTTTAGCACTACTTACATGCGTCCAACGATTAAGAATCGTCAACATCGCCCCCGCATGGCGAAAACCGCTCGTGCCGCTTCTTAGTTACACCCTGTCATTGGTTTGATTTGTGGGGTATACTATTTTGGCGAAAGATAACTTTTGCCACCTCAAAGAACTCGGGAACTAATGAGGGTTCGTGGACAAATTTTGGTATGGGGGTTCCTTTTGATTAAAGCTGTTATTTTAGATACTAAAAAGTGGGTAAAACAATAATAAGCGTAGCATCTTAAAAAAGTATTTTTTAAATTACGTTATATTTTTACAAACAAAATAGGAAGACAGTGGTGCACTTACAAAATTTCTTATTTAATAAAACTTAATTATTTTTTATTTATTTTTGCATCGCTTTAAACTGTTTTACCACCCTAAGCACAATTTGTCCTACCATGCAAACACCGCAACTTTTTGATAAATATCTGTTAATCACTTAAACAGTTCGTGCAAAGTCAAAGTAAACATTTTCCGCATCTAAAAAATAAATTTACTGGGTATCTTTCGGCCGAAAACTTCCTATAAAAAATCGTTATATTTATTGCTATGCTCTCTGAGTTCGCACATGCATAGAAATATAAAGAGAACCTACGTCAACGTTTGCCGGCTACGTGTCGTTATGCTAATTAAATGTATTTCGTGAAAACGAGTGCAAATTAATGGCCCCATGGAGAGCAGACAGTGAGTACTTCCCGAAATTCCTTGGAACACCTATGTGACAACCATTGATAACAAACATCCCACTTGCACCTGAGTCATCATCACATTTCCCTGGCAAGATCGATAATAGACGGTTTTTCGAGAAAAGAATGCGATTGCCGTTTAGTATTGCTGGCTAACTTGTTTACCAATAATATTGCCATGCATTAAACAATAACAAATGGCTAAAGATAAACAAGAGCTCAAGGCGAGAAGCCCCTCAAGACAGCCCCCCATTTCCCTTATCTTCGGAAATGTCTGAGGTGTGCAGCGGTGCCGCTCGTCTGCAACAAAAATAAAAACAATAGGGGTTATTAGAATATAAGGCAATGGCGGGAACAACAACAATAAGCACCCGGTTTGTCATAAACTACGCAGAAAATACACCCAGATAAAAACAAAAAACATCAGACGACCAAGCAAAATAATCAGAGAGCACGACAACCCAGAAAGTGAGAGAGAGTTTAGCCGAGCGAGAGCGTAATACTCGGAGGGGTATAAATAGAGCCCGCCTTCGTGAAACCGCCAGCAATCGCCTAGCGAACAGCCAACGGTCAACATATAGCAGCCATACAGCTCTATAGCTGATAAACACAAAAACCCTCAGTTCAAACAACGCAGTTTGTGTAAACAATCAAATTGTCACCAGCCATATCATATCGAAGTGTGCTTACAAGTCCAGCGGAAAGTTTTTCGAACACCTCTTGAAAAAACAACAATCAATCAATTAAGATGTCTGCTTCACCGACCGCCCGTCAAGCCATCACCCAGGCTCTGCCCATGATCACCAGGAAGATCGTCATCTCGGATCCCATCCACATGCCCGAGGTCTACTCCTCGACGCCCGGAGGAACCCTGTACTCCACCACTCCTGGAGGTAAGTTTCGAATAGAGAAAATGGGGATTACAGACCATATATCATCTTTGAATATGAGTTAAAAAGTCAAGAAGTCTTACAAGATATTTTTTAGATCGTGTATAATTATAACATCAACCTTTTCAATCTAAAAACATTTTCTTTTTATTTCCAATTATATATCTACACTTATAATTTCTTTGTCTAGTTCAACCAATGATTATTTTTGACCTTCCAACTAATTCTTCCAAGTAATTAGTAATTTGTAACCCACTTAAAGCATAAACAAGATATCTGAGTTCCTAACTAGTAATCTCTCTAAATACTGTAAAGGTTTTTCCATTTTGTATCAAACCAAAACAAGCTTAAACAAACCGTAATTCATACTTATTTATTAAATACCTCACTCACCTTTTTTTTTGGCTGATGAAACCTGGCCATCTCTCTGAATCAGTCAGTTATACTGATGATAATCCCGAGCACATGTGCTCTGGGGTTCGTGACTCAGTATCGCAGCAAAGAATTGTTTACGCAGCTGTTCTTATCAGTGGGGGAACTTTGAATACCTTTCTGATGCAACCCAGACAGACACCCTGACTAATCGTAATTTCCACCTTCTTATTCTCTCAGGCACTAAACTGATCTATGAAAGGGCCTTCATGAAGAATCTGCGTGGCTCCCCCCTGAGCCAAACGCCCCCCGCCAATGTGCCCAGTTGTTTGCTGAGGGGCACTCCCCGTACTCCCTTCCGCAAATGTGTGCCCGTCCCAACGGAACTGGTCAAGAAGACGAAATCCCTGAAGATCGAAGATCAGGAACAGTTCCAACTGGATCTGTAGGGGATAAGCTTTAAATGCCACCAAGCAGCAACTGCCAAAATCACTTAGTCCATAGATAAACCCACTAAAACCCGATCTTATAAGCTTAGTGTGCATCGTTTTAGCCATACCCATTAACTAGATGCTAAGTTCTTAGTTCTTCCACCATGTTTCGTTCTTTCGGTCATATTGACTCTGTATCTTGTAAAGTTCTAGATGTTAAGTAAAAAGCAATAAAAAAATACACATTATTTAAAAGGAAACTAAATTGGTTTTTGAATGGTATAATGTAGATCTCAATTGAGGCGTCTTTCAATTAATATTCTTAACAATCCCAAATTACTTTCTTTATCAGCGAATGAACCTTGGGAGGCAGCACGCGTGTGATAGAACACTTTCCACTTCACCTTGAGTCAGTTTCGGTTTAATATTATTTTTGGCAGTTTGTTGAACTGTTTGAAGAGAAACATGGCGAAAGGGGGAGGGTGGGTGGATTATAGACAGCTGGAAATACCGGCCGGCTTTTTTAGTTAGCCAGTCAGTGGCCCCAGCAGCGCGTGTCCCAGTTATCGGATAGAATATATATATACTATATACATACAAGCCAAACAAAAGATCAACAACGCATTTGTGTGTATCTAGAAACCGGCAAACAAACCCAAAAAAACAAAACCAAAAAAATAGATCTCTAAAAACTGCGCAGTTAGGAAACGACTCTGCCTTTGCCCCCTTTTCACCACTATGCATAATAATATATACAAAAGTATTATGCCGAGCACATGTTCAGATAGAACGATCCCTAGGGCACAATCAACAACTACTTACTGATCCCGGCACGTTCCAGCCCCATTTGAATATTGCGCATGAATAATTACTTAATGGCAAACAGGCGTTGGCAAAGTGTTTGCTCAGCAGAGATTCAGAGATTTCGAGACTTAGCATCGCAGTGCAAAAATTCAGGCTCTCGAGATAGTGCAAATAGTGATACGCATGCGAATTCTGTGTGATCTAAACAGATGTTTACCGAGTTATAAATACAAAGCAATCAATTTAATTCAATTAGTAAACCACGCCAGCCAGTCAAAACAATTAGTTCGATGCGATGTTTATTTTAAGTTAATACGAGATTTAGATTTATTACCAATTAGGTATATTTCCCTATTACAAATAATTAAAACTTTGCTACTTGCGAATACGTTAACAAAAAACTCAAGGATCATGATTAAAAAAATAATGAAGAATGAAAAGCAACAAAATTGTTATTAGATTTAAACTCAATCCTCTATTTGACAACCTAAATGATAAATAAATCGAATAAATATGGATTTATAAGGGCAGGCAAAATATTGCCTGCTTTTAGGCTACGAATAGCGCAGCCTCAAACCTCTTCGCCTTACTTATTTTTTCGCCGCGAATTCGCCGCAAAACTAAAAAAAATTGGAGCAATTCTCCAAATTCGGAGAAATAAAAAAATTGGCGCAAGTCTGGCAACTCTGAAATGCAAATTTAAGTTTGAAAATGAGGAAGAAGAAGAAAATTGTGCGATCTGGCATCCTTGGTAAATAGGAATATTGCAGAATTTTGCAATTTTGCAGCACTAGTGCAAGTGATCAAGTGTTTGTTAAAAATTATTGAAATTATTAAATGTTTGCAATCGACGCAATGCAAGATCAATGCTACGAGATCATCGAGCTACCGAGGGCTCAGCTGAGCGACATCCTGCGGCAACTGGGGTACAAATCCCAAGTGCCGTCTCTGGTGCTGCTCCAGGAGGAGAAGTCGGAGTACGAGGTAGAGGCAGTGGGGATGCGACGCCGAGTTACGCCGAACTCCACGGTCCATCAGGATCACAGGGCGACTCACCAAACCACCCTGGAGAGATCCGGTCTTCCGATCCGGAAGGTGCCAGAGGATCCTGAGGAGCCTGAGGATCCGCGGGCGATGGCCGTCACCCCGTCCATCACGTTGGGCCAGTTGACGTGTATCCCGAGGATTGGGAACAATGTGGAGTTGGCTGGGAGGAGTCTGGCCAGGGTCGCCAGTACCCTGCGCCACTTGTCCTTCCCAGAAACTCTGGAGGACTTGGTGGCAGACAGGCGGCCGTTCTATCTGCATATGGATGAGCTGCACATGGCAGAGGTAAAGAAATGTATTATTATATACAGGTGTGTCCCAGAAAACACTAGAGTTTTTTCGGAGAGTTGCTTTCAAAAACAACAAACAACAAAGAAACTCCCTAGTTTTCCTTGTTTACTCAATCAAAAGCAACACAAAAACAATTGTCGGGTTCCCTAAAACCTGAATTTGATACAAAATTATTTTTAATTGATAGGATAGGTTAAATTTTGTGATTTTTGAAACATAAATAGCATGCTAACATTTTTGAACTGACACTATTTTATTTTATTAAACTTATTTTCCTAAACCTATGAAACTTTTATTTTTTTTCATATTCTTAAGTATACCTACTTTATATTCTTAAAGTTCCGAGATATAATTTCAATATTAAAGGGATTGTTTAAGCAATATGATCTTAAAGATCTGGTCTAGACTGTTTTTAGCTGCCTCAAATGTCCAATGTTGCATGCGAATAGAAGCGGAATCAACATAAAACGTAATCAAATACTCAGCGACTAAGACAATAAAATGAGTGAAGAAACAGGTCGTGTGGGCCACCAGCTGCTTGGCTAGAAAGAGCAAAAGCCAAATTAAGAAAGTGCTCAGATTCGGTTTATGCTGCCGACGACCAAGCCATTTCTTCTGCCATTGTGTGAATGTGAATCTCGAGTCTCGAATAATGGAAAAAGGCAACAAAATAGAAACAGCGTTGGTTTGGGCCTGAGGTTTTCGGTTTTTCGCCAGACGCTCGTTCAGTGGGGATTGTGACTTCAGCCCAGGCGGACGTGAGTGCTTAAGATCGTGCGAATCGAAATCCGAGACGGACAGATAGGAAGACAGTGAAATTCCAGCGAATTTCATTTGCATTTGCATTTGTGCGGGATCATTAACATGCACGGCTAGGAGCAATTAAAAGTAATCAAATTGTGCATGCAGAGTGCCATTTGTGCGGTGTGCCACAGCCCTAATCATCCATTCAAGCCGCGCATGCGCAAGGAATATATAAACCGAACCCATATCGAAACTCCCGCGCACGTGTAACCTGCCCCACGAAATTAATTGCCAAGGGCGTGAAATCATAGTCCCTCCATCTCAACATGACTGCCTCACCGGGTCTCCTGCACATGGATCATCCGCTCAAGGCTTTCTACCAGTTCTTCCTCGACCTGATAGTGTTCAGCATTAAATCTATATTTTACATACTCGAATCGATTTACTACAGCCTGCTGACCCAGCGATTTAGAAAGTTAAAGGTACAATCCAAATGTGGATATTTTAATCTAAGCTTAGACTTTCTTTCCCCGATTGACCCTGGGCCGCACTGATTGCACAACCACATGTCCAGAGACACCCACAAAAACGTATTTTCAAAGCAGCTTCCAGTTTACCACTTGAAATCAATCATAGGTAGAGCTACCTCAAAGTCATTTCTCTTGTGTTTTTTTTTGCCGACCGTCAGTTTTGGCAATTTCACAAACATTAATGAGCCACGCGCAGTTTTGTGGTAATAAAAACAACTTATGCACGCTCTTTTAAAAACAATATGAGTGTTCAACTCGAATTTACGATACTCTTTGGCCAGAAAAGCCAACTGAAACGAAGAAAACTAATAATATTCGGTTCGGTTGTTTTCTTTTACACAGGGTCTAAAAACTTTCCCAAATTTATGTTTCAAACTTCATTTGCAAGCCTTATAAAATTGTCGTAAAAAGCGTTTGAACAAACCTCTTTCTTTGTTTTGATACGCTTCGATGGTAAACAATTTTGTTCACACGCTTTGCTGGCTATTCATGAATGAACCCCTTCTCTATTTAAAACATTCGGCTTCTGCACACTTTACCCATGATATGAATCTGAGTACCTGAACTGCGGGGTCTTTAAATATTAGCTTAAATATTTGCTTGATTACTTGGTCTTATGGAGCTTTGTTTTCAATTGACTAAAGCCTAAGGGTGACATTGAATTTAGCTATTTACTTGATTGGCATAAATATTTGCCAAGCCTAAACGCATCTTCAGTTTCTGTCCAAAAATATCCGTGACTTGACAGTTCAATAAGCAGTAACCAGCTTAGTATGACAACAAGTTTTTCCTCATCCAAAACCTTGCCTTTTCCTTAGTCATTATTGTTGTTGCAAAGTGCACGCTCCACGCACACCAAACAACAAAAAATTGCATAGAAAAGTATATATAAATTACCAGCAATCCAAAAGGAAAAGTTAAGATCTGCCTAGCAGGCAGTACGAAAGAGCTTCCTTTTCGGCACTACGACGACGAAACTGATATGCTCTGCTGTAGAGGATTGAACTCCACTGAAATTGATTGAACTTTGTTGTGGGACCAACAAAATTATAGTTGGAGACATACTTGCGAAACATAATTTATATTATGATTCAAGCAAATGATGCAAGTCACTCGTTGGCCAAAATAACAGTTTTAAATTATGCAAAATTGCCAACTCATATTAAAGGCCCCACCATAAGACAGTCGCACCTTTTTCGTATGCTAAAAAGGTTTGCTTACATATATTACAGTTTATGACTACAAAATGAAAATGAAGTAAAAACCAGCCTTAATAAAATTAAAATAATTTTTTAAGGAATTTACTATATTATACTTTTGAAATTGATATAATATATTATATAGAAAAGTATAATATCATTTTAATTGTTTTGAGTTAAATAAAGAAAATGTTGATATTAAGTCTTTTTATTCATTAAAGTTAAGTCTTAGCAACTATAGAAATAAACTAACTCTAAATACATGTACAAATGTATGTTTACAATTTTTACCTTATAATTAATATTATATTATTATTCTCCACCCGCAACAGGACGTCTCTGGCCAGGTGGTGCTCATCACAGGAGGCGGCGGAGGCGTGGGTCGCTTGATTGCGTTAAACTTTGCTCGACTTCAGGCCCGCATCGTCATCTGGGACATAAATCAAGAAGGTAGGGGAGGAGAAATCGCACTTAGATGCTAATTACTCGGTCACAGCTTCTGCAAGGCGGGTCAAAAAACCCGGTAGCTAGTGAAAGCTGTTACATTTACAATTTGATTAGCTAAACAATATTTGACAAAATTTTCCGTGCAGCTATTAAGACAACGGTGGATTTGTTGGCCAAACATGGTTATGAGAACTGCAAGGGCTATGTGGTCGATATCTCAGATCGGGAGCAAATCTACCAGCGGGCCAGCCAGGTCACCGAGGAAGTGGGTCCAGTGGATATACTGATCAACAATGCCGGAATTGTGTGCTGCAAGCCCTTCTGGGAGCTTCACGATCGGGTCATCCAAAACACGTACAACATCAACATAATATCGCACTACTGGACTGTTAAGGCATTTCTGCCGCACATGATGCGTAATAATCGTGGTCACATTGTAACCGTGGGTTCGGTGACTGGAATGCTGGGCACCTACGGTTGCAGTGACTATGCGGCCACCAAATACGCCTGCATCGGCTTCCACGAGAGTCTGCTCACGGATCTGAAAGCCCATGGCTACGATCAAATCCAGATGAGTTTAATCTGCCCGTACTATATCAATACGGGCATGTTTTCAGGGGTTCGTCCGCGGATGATGCCCATGCTGGAGCCGCAGTATGTGGCGGATCGCATCGAGAACGCCGTCCGCTGTAACGAGGTGTGGTGCGTCTTGCCCAACTCCATTCGCCTGCTGACTCCTCTTAAATGGTGGGTAAATTAATTAAAATATTCATATCTAAGGTAATTGTTCTTGGTTTTTCAGTCTTTTGCCCGCCAAAATGTGCTGGGAGCTGATGTCGCGAGTCATTCGTGGTCCCGAGTCTATGATGTTGTTCCAGGGACGAGGACGCGTTGCCGCTGGTTAGACACCGAATGGAAATCATCGCTGAATCACATCCTTTTAGCTTAAGTTGTTTTCAAGAGGCGTTTATCTATAATGGTACAATAAACTTAATTAATAAATTTAATTTTTAACTAAAGATTTTCCGAAATAATTAACTCACTTTATCTGCTAGTCCCGCACTGTAGTTTGCTGGTAGTAATGAGGAGCCAATTCCGTCAACCACTCCCTCTTTATCACCGTGATTTGGTTCATGAACAACTTGGTCGTCTGGAGCAGTTCCCCATAGACCACGTACTGCGCTTGCGGCAGTGTATAGAGCGTGGAGTTGGGATGTATGGCCAGTTCTGTCCCGCTGCTGATCTGCCGATAAACCCCGGAGTGATGCAGATAAGCCACCTGGGTGAAGAAGCCGGCAGTGATGCACTTGCACAGCGTTTCCACATCTCCCTTGCACGAGAAGATTGGAATGCCGTATTTCTTCCTGGCCAATGTGATGAGTTGCTCCCTCAGTTCGTGGGCCCTTTTAAGGTTTCTGTAGATGAGGTAGTACTGGCCGCAGAACTCCTTGGTCATGCCCTCCTCCACGAAGCCGGTGTAGACGTTCAAGAGCGTTATGAAATCCCCTTCGGCCACCTCGAAGTGTCGATGGGCTATGCGTCCACTTTGCTGAGCAACCGCCGAGACTGGTCGGGAGAATATAGTTTGTACTTGCAGCATCGCAATGATGGTTATAATCTCCTCGGAGCAGCCCATCTGTCCGGAAACGTAGAGCATCTTCGAAAGCATAGCGCTGAAGGGCAGTTCGGCCAGCAAGTAGCCCACGGGCTTAGTCAGATTGCCCTGCTCATCGATGGCGTCCAAGGCGAAGAGTCCTTCCAATGCAGAAAGAAGATTTTGTGCCGGCGGTGGCGAGGGAAAGTCGAAGCGGAGTATGTTCCCGATGCCCAGAGCTTTTAATTGCAGTACAGCTCCGCTCATTTCACTGCGTCGCATCTCTGGTGGCTGGCGAGGAGCAAGTGCATCAAAGTCTTGTTTCGTGTACAAACGGTATACCTTTCCTGGACGCATGCGACCCGCTCTTCCTGCTCTTTGGATCGCCGAGGCCTTGCTGACTGGCACAACCACCAAACTGTCGCTACAGGTGTTGGGATTGTACCACTTCACCTTGACGTAGCCACAGTCTATGACATAAACTATGCCTGGTATGGTGATGGAAGTCTCGGCAATATTCGTGGCCAGCACCACTTTGCGCACTCCTTTGGGTGGGGTAAAAAACACCGCCAACTGATCGGTACTGGACATGCTGCCATACATGGGCAGCACCTTGAGGTTCTCCTTCTCCGAGCTGGCTATGTATTCGCGCAGGAGATCCAGTGCCTCCAGGACTTCCTCCTGGCCGGTTAGGAAGGCCAAAATATCGCCTGGAGGCTCCTTCTGATGGAGCTTCCATATTGTCTCCACCGTTTCCTTGACATAATCGGCGCAGGGTTCGTTGAGGTAGAAATTACTCACAGCATGCATGCGACCTTCAATGGTTAGTTTAACGCTAACTTCTCCCGATCCTGGCCAGCTGAAAAACTCGCTGAAGAAGCCCGCATCAATGGTGGCCGATGAAATTATGAGCTTGAGGCTGCTACGCTTGCGAAGGATCTTCTTGAGCAGACCCAGCACCATGTCGGTAAGCATATTCCGCTCGTGGGCTTCATCTACGATGATAACTCCGTACTGAGTAAGCAGGGGATCGGCAAGGAGTTCGCGCAGCAAGATGCCCTCCGTCATGAACTTGATCTTGGTCTCCGCGGTGATCCTTTCGAGGAAGCGCACCACATAGCCCACCGTATCGCCCACCAGTTCGCCGCGTTCTTGGGCCACGCGATTGGCCAGGGTGACCTGAAAATTAAGTATTTTATTTTGGATTTTATGTGAATGATTAAGGATTACATACGGTGGAAACGCGCCGGGGTTCGGTGATGCCTATAAGTCCCTTGGAGTGCCAGCCCCATTCGTACAAATATTGGGGCACCTGGGTGCTCTTACCGCTGGAAAACATAAGAAAGCACATCAAGTTAAGAACTCTCTTTTGTGGACTCCCAAAATCCCTACTAACCTGCCTGTTTCACCCACTAGAATTACAACCTGGTGCTTTTCCAAACAGTAAAGTATCTGATCCCGGTACTGTCGTATGGGTAAGCGTTCTCTCTGTAATTATTTTAATAGAATAAGTCAATGTCACAAGTAATAAAGCCGCAATGGATAAACCCACCTGCTCCACAAGTCCTAGATTGTGATTGGCATTGAATACAAAGGCGGAGGACTGCTGCTCGGCACCCACGCTATCCGTTATAGCATCATCCGTCTCTGGTTTCAAGAACTTTGGCTTAAAAGTAGACATTTTATGCGAATTTATTTTATTTAAGTTTTGTTTTGAAATTGAAAGAACAGCTGGAGGCATCGAGTAAAAATGAGTAAAATGAGTAAAAATACCAAAACGCCTCACAAAACTCAGAAAATTTCGTCATTTCGGTCGTTTGGTCACACTTATTTGGCGGGAAATAAAATCGTTTTTAAATATCGATTTTTAAATATGATTTTCACAGATCAACAAAATCTACTTTATAAATTGAAAATTCAATACCTTATTCGTAGATAACAAAAGATTACAGAAAAAATACTTAATTTTTAAGATTTGTTAATTAATTTATTACTTTCTAATCTGTTACTAATTGTAAACAAAAATCGTTATTCTTATGAAAAACGATTTTTTATCCACCCTTTCAACAACCCCTTATATGAATGTCCATAACATTCATTTGAGTTATTTATGCACATGTTTTTGGCCATTTGTGGGCACGTTGCGGCACATGTCCCCTATAGCGAGTGAAAATAACTCTAATTGCCAGTGGCAAGGCCACGTTCATTCTCTGCATACCCTATAGTACTCATTATGTACTATATGGCCCACGTGTGTGTGACAAAAGTGTCCCCCGAGTGTGCAGCTGTCGCCGACAGAAGCGCCCGGCCAATTGCTTTTGAATAAATATTGTATCTCTCGAGCAACAAACAACACACATTGTAAACTCAACTTTTGTTTCGATGGTTTTTTGTATATGTATAATATATATTTTGATTTATGCAACGTCAGTGGCTATTATACGCCTCAAATATTGGACGGTGGGGAGGTGGTCTTTGGGGCTAGGAAACTCAACTCTATCGGCCCCACATGCAAGACCCCTGCATTCTGCATTGACCCTGACATTAAGAGCGCTCGCTTTAACTTTAACCCGAACTGAACACGTGCACGACAGGCACGTTTGACCAACCCCAACCACATCCTCATGCCAGTGCTGAAACAATGGATCCCGGCCCGGCACCGGCACCATCACCCGTAACCATCACCCGCCCCAGACCCCACGGCGTATGAGTAATCCGAGTAAAGCTAATTAAAGGCCAGCGCCGAACTTCATGCCAAGGACGAGGCGCCAAGTCGCCAAACCAAAGCGAAAGCAATGCCGACGAAGCCAAAAACTCTGCGAACAGTTTGTCAACACCGCCGTTTGCGGAAAGCCCCTAAACCAAAGGGCACTTAAAAAAATATTTAACAATTTGCTTTAATTAAGATCAAATTTTCTGCCTTTTTACCTATCATATCATAACATGAGTAACAATTTTAAGAAAAAAAATGATTTTTATAATAATACGAACGGAAAGGTGTCAAAAACTAGGATACTAAAAACATGAAATTTATATTTATATCTTTTAACCTTTTTTTCTGAATTATACAAAATATTTAAAATTTCTCAATCTTCTTTTTTGTCTGTGCACTTGGATTAGTCACTTGGTACAACACTTCACTTCCGTTTTAAGCCCATTTAGGCAATAATAGTTAAATGGATATTAGTTTACATCGTATGGTTATGGGGTTCCCTCTTTTCCGTGCAGTGTGTATCTTGTCTGGTGGCGTCCAGTTCCAGTTTCGGTTGCATATAAATTTTAATAGATGGCCCAAGGCCAGAGTTTTACTGTCAAACGGCTGTCGGCACTTCACTGCCGGGATCCGAATTCCAATTCCGATTCTTCCCCTCGCGTTGCGTCTTTGGGCACCTGACTAAATGCCATAGACCTTAAAGGGCGGTATGAGTGCTAACTGTTATTCCGGCTTTTACGACCAAAGTTTCCTTGGAAATGCCAGCGAGGGTAAGTTTTTGTATCTATTATAACTATAGTTTCGCGACGACGACCCTGATTACAAACGCCGGAGTTATGCGTCCTCGACACCAAGCGAGTGGTGCGAAAAGGGGCGTGGCGGGCGGGGGGCTGGCGTCATTGTCTTTGCGTGCCTCGAATTTGCGTGATTCATGATGCATGTGGCATGGCGGCAAAGTCGCAACTCGAAAGCACCGAAAGAAAAGTGCAGGATATGTTTTTGAAAAAAATATAAACATTTATGGAGCATCCTGGGTACTGGAATTCAAGATATGTTGCTTTGAAATCACTTGAAAAGTAGGCTATCAAAAATTTCAAATATTATTTCTACCAGTATCCTTTGCAATTTCTCATTCAGCAGCTTTGGAAGATATATAAAATATCTAGGGACTTAATTTTTGTAAGTGTACTTGGAAGTCCTAGCACTCCGGGCGTTGTTTTTTGGCGCGTCTTCATGTCTGCCTTAATTACTAGAACTACTGAAACCGAAACTAGTCCCTGCACCACTTAATGCCAATAAAAATGTCAATTGCACACGCGACCTTGATGCGCCGTATGGCTTTCCGGTCAAGTCGACCGGATTTCGGTTGGCATATCACTCCAAACGGTGGCGATTAAAATGGATTTTTTTCGGCAGGGCAAGGAAACAACGGTTCTTCGTCCTCACAGCTGAGCGGCTGATTGTTTGTTTACAAAAACAACAGGCCGCCGGAAGCAGTGAGAGAGAGAGAAAGAGTGAGAGAGAGACCGGCTTTGGTGACACGTGCTCCAAAAAGTGGCGGCGCTACGTGGCGTATACGTATTGCGCTGACGCCGTGGCCATTTTCCACCGTTTTTTCGTTTTATTCCTTTGTTGCTTTTGTTGCCGCTAATGTGTTTTGAAAACGCATATCCCAATCCGGCACGGTGTACAGTTACCGCTGGGCAATGGCAATGGCAACGTGCAAAACAAAAGCCAAACTCCTCATCCGACTCTTCAAGGAGTTGGAGTGAGTCGAAGGGAATGGTCGGCTTTTTGGTCGCGTGTTCTCGCTCGCTCTCGCGCACAAAGATGGGGATGGATGTGGAACACCGACACGGGAGAGAGAGCACCAACACAAATGCAAGGCGGCAGTGGGAGGTAAACGGCAAAAGAGGACGAGCGGACACAGCAAGCAGGCACACTGAGAGAAATATCAAGGAGAGCCCACTTGGGAACACTAATTATTATTTTATTAATTTTAAGTTGTAGCTAGTTGGACTCCTTAAAAATGTATTTTTAAAAGTATTGCATACTTCATGGGGCAACTATATTTATTTCTTTTCGTTACTAAAGTCTTGCGGATTAAAGAGTAATAGGTTAGGAAATAAGAAACAAAACATAAGGAAATTGAATTCTTAGGACAGACATTTATCAAATAAATGTTTTATGATTCACGCTTAAATGCATTGATTTTAAGCAACTACGTTTCGGCGGATTGCAATCATTTTTTCTGGTGCACTCAAGAGAGAGAGAGAAAAAGGGTGAGATATGGGGCCTAGAGCGCGAGAGAACAAATCCACGAGGCGAAAAATGACGAAGTCGCTGCCACGTTGCAGTTTCCTTCGTTCTCGAATTTGCAAGCGATGCACAGTGGTTTCAAAACCCTTTTTTTCACATTTGTTATGGATGGTTGCAATTAAGATCCTTTGTAAAATATAAATTTCTTTTAAAAAATTAAACAAATATAACTAGATACAAAATTTCTACCGGAAATAATGTTATGTTAAAATATAATGTTATAAAATGTCTAGGATATATAGTATACTTTTTTTGAATGTTTTTTAATTTTCAAAATTAGACGAGGACGAATCCTTAAAGCAAAAATTGTATATAATTTCGAGAGCTCTCTAGAACCTTGAAAGAAGTACAGAAGTCTGCCCACTGTGGGGCAGGGGCAACAACAACAACTACAGGCTGCGGCGAAAACAGCAACATCTGCTGCGCTGCTGCTGTTGCTGCTGCGGCGCTTTCGTAGCTGCTGCTCCTTGCTGCTCCGAAATCAGTTCGTTGTCGTCAGTCAGTCAGTTCAGTTCGGTTTTCGCAGTGGACATCAAGGCAGAGAACCAACAGAGCCCGAGGAGAATCCATCCAAGGCGAAGGCAACACCAGCGAATTGGAGCAGCAACACAGCAGCAGCAGCAGCAGTGGCAACGCAACAGCAAGCAGTCCAGAGGCACAGTTGATGCAAAAAGTCCCCAAGCCAGACGCAATCGAATTATTCGAACTCAAATTCGATTCCACTGTGCGTGTACCGTTGTGGGTGCGTGTGTCGGTGTGTGTGTGTGCGTGAGTGTCCTTGGTTGTGTGTGGCCAAAAAACGACGACAAAAAAAAACACAAATATAGAAAACTGAACTGAAGTAAATCAAAACTGAGGGCGCCGCCAGGATTTAGCAGCCCACACAGGGCGAGAGGAAGCTGAAATCAGGACAGCCCACAGAGGAAAATCAATTTTCTGTTAAAATACACAAATTGCAACGAATAGACGCGTCTCGAAGAGCGAATCACCGAGAATAATAATCGGTTGCAAAACTCCAAAGCCGACCCCCTTCTTCCCGCCGCCCCCCTCTCGAAACGCCATGCACACACACTCACGCGCGTAACACACACACACGCCACACACACAAATAGAGGCGGAGAATCGCCTGGACGTTAACGGTAAAAAGCGAAGAGACGCCGCCTGGTTAGGCCATCAGTGGTGGAGGTGCAACGGGGGCTAAAAGCGAGGAGCAAGAAAGAGGAGCAAAAGGAGGGGACGCAGAGGAGCGGAGAACTAACTGTAAATTCAGAGGCGCAGGCAGCCCACAACAGTCGCGTCCATTGAGTTAGGCCCACTCAGTTAATCAATCGACAGCAAAAATCAATCACAGCCTGCCGACATCTCCATTCAAATAAGGCCTAACCAAAACAAGCAGCAAGAAGAACTCGAAAAAAAGAACTTCCAGAATTTCCAAAAATATAACAACAAAACTATCAACTAAACAGCCTAATAATAATAACTACATTTTTCTAATAAAGACATCTGTGATTTGCATATAAAAACAAAAGGAAACATAAATTTATAAACAACAACAATTATTTTCATACTGCACTTTTTCAAAACCAACAAATAACTGACGAAAACAAAAACCAAATTATTTTATAAATTTCCAAACATAAATCACAAATAATTCGGTGAGCGTAGAAAATAAATATATAAATATATATCGCACACGCAAAGCTGACACGCCTCAAGGATAAAGTCGAAAACCGCAAAAGCAAAAGCAAAGGCAGCAGCACCACCACCACAACCACCAAACAGCAGAAACAGAAGCAGAAGCCGCACCACCAGCCAAGGCAGCCTCAAATTCACACAAGGTCAACGGAATTAATATTTTTTGTAAGTGCACTTCATAGGCAAAACATTGTGGCGATTTTGTGTGGGGGACTGTGCCCTATCCTATCTGATTTTTTCGTTTTAATTGAGAACCTGTCGCTAACTTTTCTGTGCGCCATTCCTGAAAGTGCACATGTGCATGTCAATTAGCGTGGATGCGCCTCAAGAAATCGCATCTGTAATCAGCCGCCAAGGGTTCATAGAAATTCGCTTTTCGATGGGATCGTGTCATTAATAATAATGCAAATAGGTTGTAAAATAAGCAAGCCTTGTGAGATAGCTGTTTCCTAAGTTTTATATCCTAACAAACCGAACTCCTGCTGATTTTATGACTATTATAAACCTACTTTCTTTACTGTTCCCATCTACATAAGTCCCAAAACTATTCCTTTACCCCCGATTGATCCCTACATTTTGTCACAACTGTATCCTATTTAATTTCATTTTACCCTAAATTTTCTCTATTTCTTTCACTACTTTTCTTTTATTTTCCTTGTATATCTCCTAACTTATTTTTACCTGAATCTCCTGCATCTTCCGATTCTCTTCTGGCCTTATTTGTCGATCCGCCTTTGTTTGCGAATTCCTTGTTCCTGGAATTTGGCAAAAATTCATCCCCGCTCCTTTTACTTTCGGCGCGTTTCACCCTAATTCCGATCCCATCCCACTGGGATTGAACTCATGACCAATTCATGATGCCCTTCCGGACAGGGTATTAAAATTTAACGCATCGCAGCCATATGGCAACTCAATAATTAGGCCGAAAAATGAGCAAACGTAACCGAAATAAATTGGCTGACAAGTGCGATAGCATGCCACAGGTAAAGGAGCAGGCGTGGGCGGATGTGGGCGGGGTGGTCCGTACTGCTTATAGAGAAGAAAGGGCTCGGAATTTGCATTGCAAGTACAAATACGACTGGGACTTTCTCGGGGCGATGTCGGCACCTGCGGTGTCGCGTCTGCTTTCGAACCCCGCGGCGGTGTCGCTGTGAAATGTCAACGGTATTTTTATCCATAAAATCAACAAAAACTGTCATATCAGACCCATCATTCTAAGGCAACCACCCTGCTTCACTATTTTGTTTATGATGCAACTCGGAAAGTTCACAAGGGGAATCCAACTATATCTTTTTAAATACATAGCTTCAAGGTATAAAATAGATTATTTTCTACATTATATTACCAATATATTACCACCCTGCTTCACTATTTTGTTTATGATGCAACTCCGAAAGTTCACAAGGGGAATCCAACTATATCTTTTTAAATACATAGCTTCAAGGTATAAAATAGATTATTTTCTACATTATATTACCAATAATATTATATTGGATAATATATCTATGACCTAAGTTTAATTCTAATTCTAACATTTTTGAATAGATCAATAACACTTCAATCATAACTCTAAAAATTTTGAGTCAATTAATCTATTATAGATTTTATTGTAGGGGGATATAACAAGCATGTATATCAATACTTTAAGATCTTTAATGCTTATTTCAAATCACTACCAATTTCATTGGCACAGTATACGTTTTTTCCTGTGGATGAGGAATGCTGTTGTCAACAGGAATAGCAAATGTTCAAGTCTGATATTGATTTTGCTAAGAGACACAAGTGTTTAGCACCGTCTGAGCCGAATCAGACGTGATGTGGATACGTGGCATATCTTGGCCAGTAGTCTAGTCCTCGTACTCCTCCATAGTCACGCCCTGCATCCTTCCACCTTGGGTTATGTACAACATGACTAATACTAATTCCAGCCAGCATGTGCCCCATTATTACATTCGTTTTGGGCACACAAATAACTGCAATAAATAGTCATAGTAACCCCTGCCGGGGAGGGCGGTCTGCTAAGGGGGAGTGGCACATGCCATGGACGAGTGAAGGATAATGATATTTGGCGCATTCGTCAATCAATCACAACGGCCATCAATCTTGCGATAAAAACAAGAAAACACAAATTAAGTCGCAAATGTGTTTTACACATAAAAATTTGTGTACAGGGAAAGTTTTTACCATGACAGATTACGATAATATTTTAGGTTTTCCAAAATAATAAATTGCTATTATTAGTTAAGAGCTTAGTAACTAAAAAAAACTAGTTTTAAACAAGATATACCAAAATCACTTTAAATGTATATAACTACCTTCTTAAATCCCATCAAAAAGCTAATAACTCTAGTCCAATCAAGTCATCAATTAATGACGGTAATTGATCAAAATTTTAGTTAATCGAATCAAATTGATTATTGGGCGAATTTCGATGGTGATTACCTGTTTTGGCATTGCACTTTCCTGCTAATTTGGCTCAATTGCCGATGTCCTTCCGATGCACGACCAATTTGAATGGCTAAGTAGCTAGGGGCCATGGCTTTCGATGGATATGGGAAGCCAATCCATATTCCGTCAAACCATTTGCGGCAGAGCATCCTCCACATCCGGACGTGTGTGCCCCGGTTTCTTTGGACTCCCACTCTGGTGACTCTTGCTTTCCAACTTTTCCATTGTTGAGCCTTGGCCTTGAAAGAGGCCAAAACGTGAGACCTTGATGGACGTATAGGGATTCTAAATATACAAGCATTACCGAAAGAAACATTTGCTCATACGTACATACCCACCACAAACACTAGGTAATTGGACATTACACAAAAGGTTAACCTGGCTTTATTTTCGTTACAGAAATGGAAATCATTCCTGAAGGTAAACACTTTCGTTTGGTGCATGAATCAGAGCTTCCAGAAATTTTGGTAACTTTAGAACGCTATCTGCCGGAATCATTAAAGGTGCGTATAAGAAATGCAAACACTCCTCTTTTTTATATTTTTTGCATCTTTATTTCCCCCTGAAAGTTGTATGCCCGACTTGAGACCAAGATATTCCCCAGTTGCCACGCCCAATTCTCAGATAATTTACCAACAATTACCTGCAGTTCGGCGGGGGAAAGGGAGGGGGTATTTTGTAGTCAGAAGGCGTAACAAATACCGAGACCGAGACCACAAGTCATGCAATCCCAAACCATCAAAGCCGGGCTCGCATTTTTCTGTTGACCTGTTTTCACTCTTTACACTTGTATTTTTGTTCAATTTTTAATGCCATTCCGCCCCGAACATCACGTGCTTTTGTACTTTCGTTGGCTATATATCTATGGCTTGGCACCGGCCTCAAGGATTTGGCCACCACTGGAGTTGCTCAAAGTTTCGATTTTTAGCGAGCAACTTTTTTCCGGGGCGGCAACCAACAGCTCTGGGATTGCGATGCCAACTGCTGGGGAAAAGCTTAAACGGCATGTGTTTTATGATTGTTAAATATGGGGAGTGCTTAAAGAAACAATCTAAAGTACCTTAACTTAATTAATTACGTATTACATTTACTGCTTTTAAGCACGAGCTTTAAAATATATATTATAATATAATACAGTCGAACTTCCATAGCTCCTCAAGTTCGAGATATATCAATTTGCATTTAAAAAATACGTTAAAACTAGTTGGACTTATTGAAACTTCCAGTTTTGGAATAAAACATATTCACACATATCTCACTTACTTCTCAGTATCCACCAGATAAGAACTTATCGATCTTAAAAGTGGTTCTACAAAAGCCCATCAAAATCGAGTCCTAAACAGTTCCAAATTAAAACAATCCTTATTAAAATTATATTCCTTTTTAATTTCAGTTTCATCAAATCATAATATCGTACCAGGATTTTAAGTTTCATGTTGCTAATGATTTCAAATAAGCTACATTTTTATTACAATTTATAATACCAAATTCTACTTGCAGTTTCATCAAACCATAAAAACGTACCTGAATGATCGTATTTGGGATTTTAAGTTTTATGTTGCTAAAGATTGGCCCGACAAACCGATAATTCTCCATTTCCCAGGATGCACGCTTGCGGTGAGTTCAGAATTCCATATAGTTAAGACTCTAATAAACTAATTTGAAATATTCATTTAGCCGCACAACAATATATACCAAACTCTTGGCATATTTTGTCCATCCGCACACATCGAGCATGTCGATTTGCTGCGCACCGAAGATGTACTTATAGATTGGCAGAAGCCTATGTACCTGAACTTTACGCACATCGCCATTATGAATCGCCTGGATGACTTCTACTCCAAGTTCGGTGTGATGGAACGACTCAGTGGTGATATCTACGTGTGCAACAAGCTGAACGCCGACTTGGAGCTGGAGCCGCTGCCGGAGGATGCGGAGATGCGACTGCTGAACCTGGACAACGTGCAGGGCATCCATGATCTATATCCTGCCAACGAAATCGAGTGCGTCCAGCTGTTCGACATCCTCGTGCGCAAGCTCCCTGGCTTGGGCATCTTTCGCAAGGAGACCGGAGAGCTTGCCGCCTGGATGGTCCACTCATATTACGGCGCCATGTTCTCAATGCAAACACGTCCAGACTTCAGGCGCATGGGGTAAGTAGAGCTAACCAGAAGTTAAACCTAGGTGACCCAGAAACTTTTTCAACTTAACGTAGGTGGTTCACATAACTTCTAAAAATAAATTTCTTGAATTTATTGAATAAAGTACTTAGGACCTATTGAAAAAATTCCCAAGGTCTGAGCATATTCTTTTTACCGAGCTTAGTAAAATATCCTGAAGTTCTGGGTCACCTTTAAGTATCCGAATAATTATATAGCCTTTAATTTCGAAGATTCCCCTAAAACGGTTGACTTCCTGATTAATAATAAATTTTTTACCCCACAGCTATGGAATCCGTCTGGCCAAGTCGCTGACCCAACTGGTGATCGAGCGCGGCTACACGCCCTTCGTTGTGATACGTCCTGGGAACGATGCGTCCCGCAGTCTGTACACTAAGCTGGGCTACGAGAAGGCCTTCGAGACGTGCCGCGTGCGGATGACACCGGACTGCTACGAGGACAGCACCGTGGGAACCATCGGCAACACGTCCTACGGAAAGTTTCCGCCGTTGCCGCAGGGCGAGTGCGTGGTGGTGACCAAGCTGCGGCGTAAGCATGTGCCCGGCGAGAGCCAGACGGTGGACGAGGGTATCGAGGATATGTTGGCTGAAAAATGTGATATCAGCGGCGACGAGGCGAGGGAGCGCAAGACCACGACCGACGAGGGCATCGGGGAGGACAAGTAGGCCAGGTTGGGTTAGGGATGCCAGATGCCAGATACCAGATACGAGATCGATCGGAGCGCTACGCCTACGCTAAACTTATGCTTAAAGCTGTAAGCACCTTTTAGGACTCTTTAGGACAGACAGGACATGGCACACATCAAGTGGCGTTGATTTTTTAAACAATTATATTAACGAGAAAATGAAAACCAAGAAATTGTACGAGTATATTTATAGATGGTATATGAAGCTTCCTCACACAGAAACGCGACGTCGTCGATCGGAGAACGCGAATTTTCGGCCAGAATCAAGGGATTTATTTTATATGGGTATTGATTAGGATTCGATGACAAGAACTTAACATTAACCGGGGGGTTTAATCGATCAAGAGCGAGCGCTGAAGTCAGACATTTTAAACGGGAACCGAATACAGAGAGAATTTTTAATTTTTTGCTAAAAATGCTTTTACAAAAATGAACTCCAAGAACGAACAAGAAACACAAACAGAATGGCTCAAAGAAAAATAAATAAAAGGAGCGCATCAATTTATTAAAACTATTATATATATTAACTCTATATATCAAATTGTTAAACGAACTAAACAAACAACACACACAAACTACTTCTCTCTTCTGGCTCTCCACGCAAAATCTCTGAACAGGATAACAATCTCGAATCAACGGTCTTTGCTACCGAAAAACAAACAAATCTCTCGCTTGGGCCATGGAACAGAGCTTTGCACACTTTCCTCTTTTTAAAGAACCCGTTTCAGAATACTACATATATATTTTTCAAATAATATTGAATACTTTCGATGACCCAAATGAAGTGCTTTGATTTTAAATGGTCCTGTACCAACTAAATTTGGATTTATAGGCTTTTTTCAAATTTATATATATACCCAAATCCAAAAAAAAATACGAAACGAAGCGAAAACCAAACAAAAATACAAAATAAATATATATTTTATTATTACGAAATTTTATCAAACTATGCAAACGAGTACTCAATGATTTTGCTCCTATTTAGCTGAACTAAAAACCGAAACAAAATAAAAAACACGCCAAAGATGTCTTCTGCTTCATTTTAAGTACATATTCCCCAACCCGATTCCCACTCCTCCCCATAGATGTTTTTGGTCTAGCCTTTGGCGGTGAAGATCGGAGTCATCTTTGGAGGTTTTCTATTACGAAAATGCAAAAACAGAATCTCAATATATATGCAAGAAAATCAAATTTAATGAAAAAGTTATATATTACAACTGCTATATTGTATGTACTCGAACTAAAAACAAATGAGAAAACAAAAAACTAAAAGAAGCAAATTTAAATAAATAACAATATTGAGACAGCACACTGAAGGTTCTTCCTGTCTCTGACGAAAAAGATAACGATTTCCAGTAGCGACTAAAACAAGATAACTAAAGGGAAAAATCTACTCTTGAAAAGGCCATTATATTTTCTTAAATGTTTGCTACGCTTCTCACATTCCTGTCCAAATATTCCCACATTTATTTGCACACAAACAACAGAAGCTCTGCCTAAAGCCTAGCATTAAAAGCATTAAATTATTTCCATAATTTACGAGCTCACTTCAACCGCTGCTGAATGGCCTCAGCTGGCGTACACACTGCGCTAAAATTATCTGCTCATTGTTAATGAAGTTTACGTGTACAAACACAACGGCTCACTTAGATAAACAAACCGGGACAGATGCCGCAAACACAAAGACAGCCGCCACTCATGACATGTGGCAATGTCTAGGTTGGGTTTTGCAACATTCTAGACACTCGCTTGACTGGTAAATTTAAATTTATTTATGTATAAAGAAGGCCTAAGTACGTCGTATGTGGTTTAAAACTAAGCAAAAATGAATTTCGGACCTGGACTACGGCTACTGCTCCTCCTGAACTTTGCTCAGCTGGCTCTTCAGATGGGTGGCCACATACTGCCAGTACTTTCGACGGATCACATCGTGCTTGGTGGCCATGTCCTCGCACAGGCCGTATACCTTCCGGGCTAGCTGGTCGCCATCGCCAGCCTTCAGTTGGAGTGCCTGCTCCTGGTACAGATCGATGAGGAAGGCCAGTAGATATGGTGATCGATTGCCGGCCTGGTAGATCTCCTCCACGAAGGCCGCCACCGCTGGGTAGCTGCTCAGTCGTGCCTTTCCACTGTCACCCTGTCGCATCACACCCACCAAGTAGTTCCAGGCGCTCTCGTTGTTCTTGATAATCCGAATGCGGTTCATGGTGTACGTCAGTTCCCGCTGGATTAGATCCGGTGTGAATCCAAAGTGCTTGATCACGAAGAAGCGCTGATTCCAGGCCGAATTATTGCGCTGGTCCTCGCAAATCAGACGATCCACAAAGTTCAGTTCGTCGTCGTAGAGTCTGGAAGTACAATAGGAAGAATTCCTTTAAAGCTTATCCATTTATGTTAATAAAATACCTAAAACAACAGACTTAATAGCAATTTTAGGCAAAATTCCAATGACTTAATATAGAGCTGTGGTAATAGAATCCATGTATATGGAATGGACTTCCAATCCCCACTCACTTAAAGCTCCTTATGGCCCACTGGCGATGCTGCCAGGCGTGGTAGTTCTTGGCATCGCCATCGTTGACCAGCGCGTTCTCCGTGAGCTCCAGCTCGTTGCTGGGATCGTTCAGCATCTCGACGATGACGCGTCGGTGGTGCCACACCTGGTAGTTCTTCGAGTTCTGGCCAATGACCTCGCTCAAGTAGTCCAGTTCCGCATTCAGATCGGCCTTCAGTTCGCGCAGGATGTCGCGTCTGTACTGCCAAACCGTGTAGTTGGCCGGATTCAGACGCAGTGCATCCGTGGTGAGGTCCAGGGCGCGCTTGCTCTTCTCGCCGCGCGCAATTACGGCTCTCATGTAGTCGAAAACCTCGCGGACTGGAGAAGGTGGATACATGTACTCAGATATGGTGGACTGCCAGAGATAAAGCCGCCTGCATTACTCACACTTTTGACTGTAGGCAATGGACACCACCGGATTGGGGCCGTCGTCCTGGGCGAGGGGCTCCACATCCTCCCAGTCGGTGCGTTCGCTGTACGGCAGCCAATCCGTGCCCAGGTATTCCTCATCCGAACTGTCCCCCATCGCGGTTAATTGAAAACAAAACTGTTGGGCGCGTTTGCGGGTGGAATTTTATGTTGATTTCTTGGCAGTATAGAACCAGGGCTGAAAACACCAGTGTTGTAAAAAAGTGTTGAATAATTCGTATGCTTTCAAGTGGTATTTTAATACTAAAGCCTAGTACTCAGTTCGGCTAAGAGTTTTACTAGTCGAAAAATATTAATCTTTTAGTGTGGCCGAAGTTTTTGTAGTTCATCCGCAATGCATGTAGCATGGTCTTACTGGGTTTGTTGACAAACAGCAAATATCAACTGGCGCCAATTTTAAAATATTACAAAATGTTGAGCCGACTTGGGTCGCAAGAGTTAAATTCGCTGTTGGCATGGCGATATGTATTGCCGCAAATCCTACAGGCACTTTTCCATTGGTTTTCGGGGTTTTCCTTCCATTTATAATGTGTTATTGGCACACCGCTTCTGCACAAACACAGCCAAAGATCAAATTTTCTTTTCTTTGGGCCGCGGCTAAAGGCGTTCATCGGAATTCATCCGCTAAATCTGGTATTTTTTTGGTATTTCCTTACTATTTCCTTAGCTCAACTGAGTACCGAGGTGGGAAAAAGTCCCAGCTAAAGGCGTTAGCTACCTATTTGCCTCTCGCTTACTCCTATGCTTAGCTAGCAGTTTTCGTCGTACTGAGTACTAGGCTTAAATATTTTAAATAAACACACTTTCTAACCGTTTTTCATAAATTTTATTTCAAACTCAAACCAAAATATTAATGTTAATAACTAATTGTAAAATATGTATGTGTAAAATAAAAAATTTTTTACTTGTTAGTTTTACAATATCAGTTGGTTCTGGTTAAAGATATTCATTTAAATAAAGATGATTAACATATCAGAATTCAAGTCATATAGTACTGTTGTAGCAATTTATTTATTTAAAAACCAAAACGGATCATTGATAATCGGAATATAGCTATCGTTTTGGGCTTTATCACTAAACTTCGTCATCCCTCTGGCAAATGAAGTTTCTTTCAAAGGAACACATCATCATCAGCATAGTGTCGGTTTCGAAACTGAAAATTTCAACGCAGCTCTGTTCATTGGGAAAGTAAGATGGTTCAGTCCAATGCCACTTCAAAAAGGCGGGTTTTCCAGAGGCCAGAGACACAAAGTTTCCCTTTACGTCGTGGTCGTTGACGCCCAGCCAGTAGCCACCAGTATCCCTGAGACAACCTCTGATGGCGATCAACTCCTCTTCGTTTTTAATCGCGGCCAGGTGTCCACCGATCTCGCGACAGTAAGTGGCAGCACTAGTCCAATTTTTCCTATCATTGTGTTCGATATAGAACCATCTGGAGCCGATCATATCGAAACTTTCCATGTGATAAACCTTCCCTTGAGGTCCTGCCAAAGATCCATAACGACTAGCAGCCATTAACACGAAGAACAGAACGGCTGCGTACTTAAGCATTGTAAATAGAAAAACAACTGAAATATGATAGAGATTTGCTTTGTTACTTGTCCCCAAGAGCTCTTATCAATCACAAATAATCGTGCTTTAATAAGGGTCTTAAAACCCGATGAGGAAAATTCTTATTTGACCCTAGATAACCTTAATATTTGGATGGAACTAGTCAGTGGCGGATCTAGGATTTGTTTCTGGGGGGTGATATCAGAACAAATTTTGTATACCCTTGCAGAGGGTATTATAATTTCAGTCAGATATTGTAACGCAGTGAAGGAGGCGTTTCCGACCACATAAAGTATATATATTCTGGATCAGCACCAATAGCCGAGTCCATCTAGCCATGTCCGTCTGTCCGTCTGTCCGTCTGTCCGTTTCTATGCGAACTAGTCTCTCAGTTTTAAAGCTATCGCAATGAAACTTTCCCAAAAGTCTTCCTTCTATTGCAGGTAGTACATATGTCGGAGCGAGCCGGATCGGACTATATCTTAAGGCTCCCATACGAATAATCAAACAAATATAAGAAAATTCATTGTAACTTTGCAGGAAGTAGGCGTTTTGATTTCTGACAACTTAAAAAGGTATTTCTTTTATCTGCAAGGGTATATAGGCTTCGGCTGGCCGAAGCTAGCTTCCTTTCTTGTTTTTGCATACTTTTTGAATACCAAAATTCCTATCATTTTTCATCCGAGTGGGGGGTGATATATCACCCATATCACCCCCCGTGGATCCGCGCATGGAACTAATACAAAAGCTATTTTATATGAAATACTAAAGACAATTCAATAACTAAATAGTGATCTTTGTTAAAACATTTATTACGATTTGAATAAAAGTGCACAAAGTGTCGGAAATTCCTTAAATACTAGACATAGACATCCCAGTGTACGTTTTACTATTATCTTCGATACATTGCTATCAGAGTTAATCTAGAAACGTGGCTTAAATGTGGCCGGATACTGGTTAAAGCGCGGACGCAGTGCAGCATTTGATTTCTCGAACTTCTCGCCCGAATTGCCAAGAATCACTCCATCGGCCATTTTGCCAGGCTGATCCTTGGCATCCGATCGATCCCCACTGGCCTCGGCCACGTCGATGATCCGCGGGTTCTTGCGGTATCTATACCACCAGTACTCAAAGACCAGCGTAATGCAGGCCATTCCAATGCCCACGAAGATCACAATGAAGACGCCGCCAATGTTCTGGATGGATATGCCGTCCGATTGATCCTCCGGCTTCTCGCACTTGGCCTGAGCTTCGTCGTTCTTCCACCACTTCTCCTTGAGCTTCTCCAGCTGTCGTTTGTTGAGCAGGGTCAGGATGCTAAGGAAAGGTAAGGATATAATAATGGAAACATTTGTTTTTACCTTTTTACTCACGCATTATTGAACTGATCCTTGAGATGTGAGCCTTGCTGGACGGCAATAGCGTAGGGTTTCCTGGAAAACTCCTCGCCCACTACCTGGAGATCGCAGTTGGTCAACTGCAGGTAGCGGATATCGGTGGCATCGCCCAGGAAGGCAAATCCCGTGGCTGCCGTTGAGTTTCGGACCCGGGCCACTGCCTCATCGAGTGTGGCCGGTAGCGCCGCCTCCTGCATGGCCTGCCACATTTTGGTGTACTTATCGCTCACTGGATAATCCCAAACAGCCAGCTTGGATCGCTCCAGCGGAGTCAGTGAGTCATTCAGCGAGAGATCCTTCCAAATCTCGTAGAACATCTGCTCAATGTTGGCCATACGCTCGAAATATGTCATCGCCGATGAGCCGTTTAAAGGAGCATACAAGATCTTGTACTGTTTGGCCAGGTCATCCAAGCTTTCAACGGGCGTATCCAAACGAGAGACGGTCAAAAAGGCAGCCAAGTTGGCCGTGTAAGAGGCAATAATGATGAAGCTTAAGGAAGGAAGAAATAAATTATTAATTGAAATACATTATACTAGAACCACATAGAGAAAACCCACCCGAACAACCACCAAGTGGCGGCCACCAGACGTCCGGAGAGATTTTTAGGAGCTTCGCCACCACCCTGGGGTGTCAGCGAAGTCATGCAGAACCAGAGGCATTCCTTGAGATTGAACTCCCGCTTCTCCTCGTCATCCTTGTACTTCTCGCGGTTATTCTGATAACTATACGGACTCCATCGATCAAAGATCCACATGAGAAAGCTGGTGAAGAAGTAGGCAGCCAGGATGCAGAGCCAGACATTCGTCTCCAAAACGGTGAGGAACTTGAACAGCGAACTCGGCGAGCTGGGTCGCTGCATCATGATGGTGATCCCGACCAGGTCGTAGTACGGAACCGTAAAGTCAATCACAATCTCCCGTTCGGCCATCACAGACATGCTGCCAAGGCCAATATCCGCCTGCTTATCGATCAACTTCTTCACAATGCCATTCCATTCGCCCTTTTCGTCCATGTTGCCGAATTTCCCGTCCTCCACCTCCTGGATAGTGTAGTCAAAGTGGACGATATCGGCAATCTCATTGATCAGATCTATGCAGTATCCCTTGTATCCTTTCGGAGCCGTCTCATCGCGCATAATGAAGGGAGCTTGCTGTAAAATAAAAACAATACTTTAATATATTAATGGACTATTATATATATACTTTGTAACTAAAACAACATCAACTTTTAAACAGGATTTTATTTTTATTATGATGTGTATATTATTTTAAAGTTAATTACAAAGTCGGGAAGGTGAAATATTAAGTTTGGAACAAAATAACCGAATTGAAAACAAAATAATTAAAGAAATATTAAATTTAATATTTTCAAAACATCCTCCTTAAGCCCCTATCTTGACCCACCAAAACAGTGAAGATTCGATAGACCGTATCCGCAGTTAGATTCCTCATCTGCTCCTCATCCTTGACGATGAGGGGTGAGTCCAGACCGGCTGCCCAGGTGCCAATCGATTTGCTGTTCACGGAACTGCCACCACGAATCTGAAGCACGTTTATGTCCATTTCGAATTTCATGTAGCTGTAGCCATTGAAGGGCCTCACGGGTTGCGTGACGAGATCGAAGGTTCCGTAGGATGTCGGCTCGCTAATCTATGGAGCGAACAACGAGGGCGGACAAGTGAGTAATCAACCCCAATTTGTTGTACAGGTGGGAAAAGCAAACCTTGGTGAAATATTCCCGAAGATCCACGTTCCTCTGGGGTGTGTTGCCGCCTTGGAAATCGTCGCAGTTCAGGTACTCCATGTCCTTCGGCCAGGCGCCTGATTGTAGCATTTCCCTGCAGATAAACCAGAAAACTTTATATATGGTTTAAAACTTTATATAGATATCACCCACTTAATGGTGAGGAAACTCCTGAGTGCCAGATCAAAGTAAAAAGCCGACGACAACAGGGGCTCCTCGTTTAAGTTGAAGGTGGTTCGCAGCAGTCCCAAGCGATCCCGATATTGCGTATACGCCATGGGCTTCATGAACATAATGGTCGCATTGTCCCTCTGACTGCTAATCTCTCCCTCGCTCTGAGTGATGGCATGCCAGGCAAAGTTGCGCTCGAAGTAGGCCGGCTTTACGGATTCCAGGACCATGCGAATCGATTGCAGGTTGCCCAGAATAAAGAAGTTGTTTATGTCCAGGTTCCTCAGTTTTTCAATCTGCTCCTCGCGCTCTCGATTTCCATCCTTGGCTATAGCAGTGATGACATGACGCGTTTGGATGTTCTGCAGCAGGGACTTGTACTTGTGATCCATAACGAAGGTCTCGTCATACAGAATGGCAGCTGATCAAGATATAGAAATTAATTTATATAAGAAATGCAACAACTAAATGACTTTATAACACAAAATTTGTTAGATATAATATCACAAATATTTAATTAAAAATTCTGAAATAATTAGTTAGGTCTTCTTACCATTGGTGATGTTCAGATGCCTCACTATACTTCGGATGACCTCGGGAATAATATCTGCCGGCGGCATTACCTGCAGCAAATACTTTTGCTTCGCCTCGTCCAAGTCACGCCACTGCCTCAAATCTCCCTCCTGGCCATAGGAGGCACTAATTGTGGGCAATCCCAGGGCCTGGGTGAAGCTCTTCACCGTTTCCGAGGCTATTCCCGATTTCGTCGTGTCCAGGATCAAGTGGGGCGTCTGTTTCTTCTCAATACTGGTCGCGTACTTATTACAAACTAGAGATGGCAAGCTATCAGAAAATTATCCAGGAATACTCCTCAACAAAACTCACTGGCTTCCAGGAGCACTTTGGCATCCGTTTTGTTCGCCTCTATGGAATCCAACTGCACCGAGAGTCCGTATCGCATATTCTTCTTCAAATAGGTAATCGCCACATCCACCGCCTTGGCCGCCGGTTCATTGTCCACCTCGTTGATAAACACTATCCCAAAGGATCGGATTGTGTGGGTTAAATTGCATTTGACGAAAGCATTACGTGGCATTGCGTTTGTTTACTTGCCCTAGAACTCATTATGACTGGCACCACCCAAATAATCCACCCACCCATATCTTTCTCCCTAGTTTTTATCTAATTAGTTTACTTAAAGTGCACTGAGCAAAGGTATTTTACAAAATTCTTGTAGAAAAACTTAACTTGTATCTTTTGTTTTAATCCATGGCTGACAAAGTAACAAAATTCAAATTAAAAACAAATAAATATTCCCTAAAAAAATATTATGAAGTATATTTTTCAATGTCTCAGCAGATTATCTTTTCAACCTTTTTTAATAAAATACCACTTTTAGTAACAGAAAAATGAAATTTATAAAATTAATATTATATGTTTTTTAGTGAATCGTCAGATTCACATCTTTTAAAGAATATGCATTTAGCATAATCTTGAAAATGTTCTAACATATTATTTTTTTAATAATTTTAATATAAGTGCAAGACAACTTTTTATGAACTTCGAAACCTAATCTCTATAACACAAGTACTTATATCTTCTACATCCTTTCTATATCGAGATCGATCGACTCTCAACTTACAGACATTGATGTTTTGAGTAGTTTGCGCAGCGATCTTCCAACTCAAGGCGCTCAATAACGACAAAATTCCAAACAGCCAAACATTTTTTTTCACCAAAATCATTATGATTTGCACATAGGGGTTTCAATTCAGGATTTCAGGAGCTGACAACTGACCGCACGGCACGAACAACAAACTGCGACTGGGCAGGAAATTACGCTTTTAAAAAAGGATACAACCTACACTGCCACTGACAATTTCACTTTCAGCACCGACAATGTGTGGACACATGGGTGTTACCTTGGTGATAATCAATTTGGTGGGTAATCGCCCACAAGCCCACATCACACCATCACCATCACCCCAATCCAAGCATGAACACATATCCTGATTCGATTGTTCGTGCTGGAACTCAAGCGTTAATTGGTGGCGGTTACGGAAAGAGGATTCGGTTAGTGGGCGAGTTATTATGAGGTATTGAGGAGCTTGTTATATTGTCAAATCAACATGAAATGAATATTGGAATGGGGAAGGGAAAACTATGGAAAAGGGGTTACAATATTGGTGAATTGTTGATTTGAAAATTGATAAATAGAAAAATAAAAATAGTAAAAAAACAAAGTATTAAATCTATAAATTCCCTAATTAATTACTTAAATTTTCTATCTCCCTTCTAATTCGATTAGTTCTGACTCACACTATTTCTAATCAAGGCCAGACAAATCAAGCTGATAACGCTTAATCAGCCGCTGTCTATTAAGCAACCAACGACAACATTTGACGAAAGTACAAAATTATTTTTATTTTTGATTAATTATACATTAATGAACTTTACGCCCAACGTAATTTCTAGTGTAGAGCATGCACCCTACGAGCAAAAATTAAAAAGAAAATCGCCGCCTAAAATAAACATCTAAACGATTATGCAGCAGTTGCGCGAGCCGCATTTCAGATATAGCAACACTCTCTCTCTATATATATAGTCATGCCCGATGCGAACGGGGCGTCGTGTTGGTGGCGGTGTCGACTAGCGAACATTGTCATTATGCGTAGACCTAGATTTATCTTTAACTTACACAGTTCACGATGGTTAGATAGGTAGATGATACGTACATTACACAGATCGAATTATATATAGCTAAAGCCTACGTTGCGTGTATATAAGCATAAATCTCACAAGTTCCAGTCATCGGGCCCCGACTCCTGGCGTATCACGGGCGGGGTGAGCGGAGCTCTTGGTGCTCCGGGCACCGGAGTGGGCACAAGGGGCGCGGCTCCGCGCAGCGAGCTCCCGTAATAAGGCGGTGGCCGATGGCTATTGATGCTCGGCGAGTTGGAGCTGTGCGTGGACGAGGCGGAGGAGTCGCGCACACGTCCCGCATCGAAAACCGGGGCCTGGGCATAGCGATGCGGGTGTCCCAGCTGCGGTGTCTGTGACCGCGAATGGGAGCGATCCCGTCGCATCAGCTGCTCCTGTTGCAGGCGTTGCTGCTGCACATACTGTTGCTTGCGCTGCTTCAGGAGCTGCTCATCCCGCTGGAGCAGACGCTGGCGCTGCTGCAGCTCATATTGCTGCCGCTGCATGGCACTCAGCCGGTTGGCCTTGCTCCACGGATTGCCGCCGAAGCAGAGGTTCGATATGAAGACCACCGGCGAGAAGAGACGCAGCGAGATCTCACTAGACGGAAGTCAAATTTGTAGTTATTTGTATTTATAGATAGAGTACAGAAGAGCTTCTCTAAATCGATTTGTGCTAGTCACAAAGGAAATGGGGATGATTACATTTCGTTGGAAATAGTATATAAATAGTCAAAGAGTGATCATTGAAAGTTGTATTAGGAAGGATTTCACTGAAACTTTTACTGTGACAAATTCGGTTTAGTGAAGCTGGACTGTGTTACCAAACCGAAATCACTTACGTAGTGTCCACAATGGGCTTCGCCTCATTGCCGCTGAGTATGAACAGGGGGAAGAAGATGGAGAAGATGCAGCTGCTGACGATCACCGAGCTGGAGAGGTTCGTCAGCACGGTGAGCGGTATGCCGAAGCCGAAGAAGTAGGGCCAGTTCTTCTCGATGTAGGTGAGCCGACGATGCAGCTCCCAGCCCATGTTGAACCACTTGTACTCGAAGGAGTACAGGGAGTAGAGCAGGCACAGATGCACAAAGCACAGCGAGGAGCCCACATACTTCACGGGCACCAGGTTAACCAGCATGCTCTGGACCAGGAACAGCATCTGCACCACCATGCTGAACAGAAAGTCGGCCACCAGTTTGCTGATCCCGGGGATTAGCTGCGGCCGCCCCTTCCTCACGCGATAGGCGGCATTGGCAATGTCCGCGAACCACAATGAGCTCACGATCTTGGAGAGCATGAAGATGGGCAGCACCCACATCATGCCGAAGAGCAGCGACAGAATGGGATGTAGCCAGCCCCAGACGACGGGCAGGGTTTCCGATTGTGCTCCATAGAAGATGGTGAGGCAGAATTTGAGCGTGGGCAGTAGGGCGGACTCGAACAGGACGATGCTCAGCCAGGTGAATCCGCCGTTGAGCATGCAGCACTTGAACAGCTTCTTGGCGATCTTTTTCTCCCTATGTTTTAAGTGCGCAATTAAAGTATATATGTATATGGAAGTACTGGTCTCTTTGTGTCACCTACCCCTGAGGCTGCTGCTCCTGGACACTGGGCTTCTTGCCCAGGATCTTCTCCAGCGTCCGCTCGTCGGCGTTCTCCTCCGCCTGCTTGGCGTACTCCTCCCGGATCATGGCAGCCGCCGAACTGGGAACTGGCGAGGGGGATCTCCTGGCTCGTTCGTAGCGATCCTTGTCGGTGCGTCGCAGCTGGTGGCGGTGCTCCTGCTCGGCATTCTGGCGATTCACCTCGTCGTCGATGTGCAGGACCAGTGTCATGCCACGTATGCTGTCCCACAGGCCGTACAGAATGCCCAGGGTGATGTTCTGTTTTGGTTTTTGAGTTACAACGCATTTAGAAAAAGGGGGCCATTGTTTGCGGGCTCGAATCGAATCGAATCGAATCTCAATCTCAATCTCACCTTTATCGCCGCCATCTCGCGTGGACAGACCTTAGTTCCTGGTCGGGGGCATTACGAAATGGACATGCAAGCATACAAAACGTGTTTAGCTACTCGGAAGCGTATCAAAATGTGGCAGTGGGTCTTTGAATAAATTTGCGTTGTGCTGTGCGAGACGAAGACAAAACATCGTTGGCGCCTTTACACTGCACAAAATACCAAGTGCCCGCGTTTGATTCTGCTGAATTTGTCTTCTTTACGACTCTCACTTACATACTTATCGCTATGCCTTCAGTTGCTGGTCGAATTGTGGGAGTGTGCAGGACCTAAAAACCATTGAACTTTGTGCTGGATTTAATAATAATAATAGTTGTTTTGCTTGGTGTAAGGGCACACGGTTGCCACCTGATGCGCAAGGGGCGTTGACCAACACTGGTCAGAGATGCGTGGGCGGACCGTGTTGCCAACTATCTATCGATAGTTACCGTTATGATTTATGATATATTGAAATGTTTTTAGCTAGTAAAAATAAGACTATTTTATATTATTATTTCCAGTCCTTTTAATATATGTGATAAATATTAACATATTTTTGTGTTAAAACGGTATTCCGGTGGTACAACGGTACACGTAACGGTATTTCGTAACGATATACAAAATATCGATAGCTCAACTGCGATATGCAATTTCCATCTCTACAGCTACAGGTAAGGAAATCAGGTATAACGAACATTCTTCTCCTGACAGGGGACAGAAATAAACCGTAAGTCCTCAACTTGTTGAACTTATACAAAGTAGGCATAAATTGACTCACAATATATTCTCGATTATTAAAAGAAATACTTCGAGAAGTTTTTTTCCTCGCTTTGTAAGCCCGCCACAATCGCAATTTGAAAAAATCGAATGTAAATAATGCAAAATAAGACCGTGGACTAGTGATTAATTAGTGTGTGACTTTATTTGTTGAGTGCGATAACGGGGCATTTGGTTATAAATCCCCTTTTGTTGATACACGGCACTTACATATGCATGTTTATTGACATTTGTGTATGTATCGAAATATACGGTTGAGCTGTTTTCAATACGCAAATATCGTAATAAAACCTTAAATCAGGTGTCGACCGAAAGTTATGCGCATGCAAGCGCTTAATTGATTACCCATTTTACCGTTAGTCAACAAAGGGACGACAAGATCTGTCTTGTTTATCTAGCCAACACACACAAGCGCCCACCCACCCGTGACATTTTCCTTACGCTCCTGGGTGTGGGTGTGTGCGTGTGTGTTTGCGTGAAAATGCAATTTTCAATCTTGGCTTTTTATTGCAGATTAAGCGTAACATCCCCCCATCCAACCTTTCCATTATTCCATCATCTGTCTGTGGGAATAATCAATACTGCACATATACTGAGCGCCAGCAGCAACAATAACATCAAGGAATAATGGTGTGGTCTAGTGATAAGCAACAACAGTAGGGCCACAGCCCGGCCCCACCCCCACCGCCTACCGCCCACCGCCCACCGACGCCCGAGCAGGAATTCCAAAAGGAGGAGCTACAAAAAGCAATTACCACCGCACAACTCAAATTTCCTGTCATTCCTCCATCTTCCGGGACAACAAAGAGTGGAAATAATGTCACGCGAGGAACGCAAACCCATCGTGGACACCTCGAATAGCAGCAGTTGCAGCAGCGGCGATGATGAAGTGCATCCCGTGGTGCGACGTCGCAGTGCCCGGGACACGGAGCTCGCTGGTCCGCAAAAGGATGCAGGATGCTGTGATCCTTCGAGCACGCCTCACCGATTCCTGGCCCTGCTCTTCATGTGCCTCCTGGGTTTTGGTAAGTCAATACCATTTTCAGAACTAAAGAATACTGAATTAAAATTATCATATTTTATGATGGATCACAAAGAAACATCAATTGGATATCAATCGATTAGCTGTTAAACGAATATTTTATTTATATTTTTTTTAGATTTATTGTTAAAATTCATCTCATACTAACCAAATCAGAAAAGTCCATAGAGTTTATTAAGTAGAAATATTGTAATTTCTAATTCAGTTTAAAAGTCAAAATGTCTAGAAAATTATGAACAAAAAGTTTTAAAGTTTCGAAAATGGTTTCATTCAAATTATTTAATTTTTAAAATAAATACATATTTTTAAGTAAATGAACTCAATGTTATTAAAATAAATATCTTTAAAAAACGAAAAGATCTTTTAGAAAGAACTCGGAAACCTTTAAAATATTTTCTAATATACTAACTTTTTATTTGTATTATATTTGGATCTCGTATTTAGGTTCCTATTTTTGCTACGATAATCCTGGCGCCCTGCAGGACGTGTTCCAGAAGGAACTCGACCTCAGCTCCACGGAGTTCACGCTGATCTACTCCATCTATTCGTGGCCAAATATCGTTCTCTGCTTTGTGGGCGGCTTTCTTATCGACCGGGTGTTTGGTATCCGCCTGGGCACCATTATCTACATGCTAATCGTGCTCGTCGGCCAACTGATCTTCGCCACCGGCGGAGTGCTGGGTCACTTCTGGTTGATGATCGTGGGACGCTTTATATTCGGCATTGGGGCTGAGTCACTGGCTGTGGCCCAAAACAGCTACGCGGTGCTATGGTTTAAGGGCAAGGAGCTCAACATGGTGTTCGGATTGCAGTTGTCAGTAGCTCGTTTCGGCAGCACCGTCAACTTTTGGATAATGCAACCTCTATATGGCTACGTCTCGAAATCGTACTCTGGCTATAAGGGTCTGGGAGTGGCCCTGTTCTTGGCTTCCTCCACATGTGTGATGTCGCTAATCTGCACCTTGATCCTGGGTAGGATACCATTTATTTTTCAAAACATTTTATTTAATCTTTTCGTCTTTTAGGTTGGATGGACAAGCGTGCGGAACGAATTCTGAAGCGAAATAATAATCCTGGTGGAGAGATTGCCAAACTGAGCGACATCGTAACCTTCAAGCTGGACTTTTGGATGGTGTCTGTGGTCTGCGTGGCCTACTATGTGGCCATCTTTCCCTTCGTGGCCTTGGGCCAGGCCTTCTTCGTCAGCAATTTCCACATGACTCCGGATGAGGCGAACACGGTCAACTCGATTGTCTACCTGATCTCGGCTATAGCATCGCCTCTGTTTGGCTTCATAATCGACAAAGTCGGAAGGAATGTAACCTGGGTGTTTTGTGCCACCATCTCCACGCTGCTGGCCCACTGCCTGCTGACCTTTACCCACTGGGATCCGTATATCGCCATGAGCATCATGGGTTTGTCCTATTCCATGTTGGCGGCTAGTCTGTGGCCTCTGGTCTCGCTGATTGTGCCCGAATATCAACTGGGCACGGCGTATGGCTTGTAAGTTAACTGATCTGCTGTTGTTTTGGGATCGATTCAAGTCCTGTTTCCTATTTTCCAGCTGTCAGTCGGTTCAGAATCTGGGATTGGCGGTGGTCACCATTGCAGCGGGCATTATTGTGGACAGCAGCGGTGGCAGTCACTTCTGGCTGCAGATCTTCTTTATGTTCTTCCTGCTGAGTAAGAGTGACCTTTCATTTTTTAAACTTAATTATAAATTTAATTGTATTTTCATAGTCTCCCTGCTGGCCACCTGTGCGATATGGGCTTACAACCGCAAGCATCAGGGCAACCTGAACATGTCACCTGCTCAGCGGGCCACTTATCACACCTCGATGTACGTGAATATTGAGTCGAGTTGAGCATGCTATTGATGTCTTGATGTTGTGTTCTAATCCCATATCTGATGACACACCTCCACATCCGCCACTGACTAATAAACATTCTCTTTCTAAATGTATTTGCTTTGTGTACATGCCAAAAGCGCGATGCAGTGCCCCTTCGTGAACAGACGGCCTTTATTGGGCAACCGAGTGCAATAGATCGATTATCTGTTACTAACCAATAACCAAATGTGATGTTAATGCCATCTCTCTATACTTGACTCGCTATGCAACACGGAGCACATTCTTCTGACCGCACAATTGTCGGTGTCGTACGATTGTTATAACTCCTAGCCAATATTCTATGATACATATCAAACCTTAAAGTATTGTTATATTTATTTTTTTTGTTGAATAAATTTATATAAATGTACATTCACCAAATTAAATAACGAAACCAATTTGTCTGGGCCAAAGTTGGTAGACGAGAATGATGTGGTGTGTTTGATCTTGATTCCATTTTATTTTCCTTGCAAATATCTTTTAGAAGAATATATGATTTGTATTTGTACAAAATAAATAAAATAAATTAACTAAAGCATAAACAGAAATTCAAAGAATTTTGGTGTGGTTTACGTTTTGTTACAGTTCCCACTTGAATTTAACAAAAGTAATATAAAAATTTCTATGATGCATAGACTAGAGAAAACAAAATACAATTTCAAATCTTGAAAAATGATATTCAGAGCAAGTCACAAAAGAATTATAAAATAATAATAAACACATATATGAATTAATACATTTCTTTTTCCATTTTGAGAATTATTTGGTTGGGAGAAACAAAGTTGGGAAAGGATGAGAAACAAATTTCAAACTAAAAATGTGTCATTCTCTATTGAGTTACTAAAAATGCATTCCATTTAATTTGGGCCATAAAAGTTAGGCCCGCTCCGTAACGCCTGTTTCGAGCCTTTTCAGTTAGCTGCATTTTGTAAATTAGTAAATATCGGGAAGTTCGATTCCCATTTCGCTTGAACTTAACTAAGAGCTTCGTTGAATTTTCTAGTTATTCTGAAAGTTTAGATGTTTTGTCGTAGGTAATTTCTAAGGTTAGTTTAGCAATGAGTTGCTTGATTTTTGCAATATTTTTTTTTGGTCGTTTTGTTTTTGCGATTGTTAGATGAGGCTAGAGCCAAAAGCATTGAAGGATAGTCTAGCTCTGTCTGTGAGCCGAGCTCTCCACCCCGGACATTGATAACATATGCGTATTATCTATATTGTCAGTTTGGACCGCTCCATAAGCTGGGTTATTCATCCAGGGTCTCGACTTCATCGGCTGCCACAATGTCTCGCTTGGCGGCAGTCTTAATGCTGGCTAGATAATTATCGCCATCGAAGCGCTGGCTCTCATCCTGCAGATCCTGTTTGTCAGAAAAAGAAATGGTTTTAGAATAAACTGCAGAAGAACTTGGTTTCTCAATAATAGGGTCGAGCTTACCTTGGACAAACATATGTACATTTGGAACATTTAATGCCTAAGTTAGCCATTTTGGGTGTTTTGGTGAGCGTGCTTTGGATGTTATGGTTTTTCGGTGGTAATACACAATGTACAATGTAAGCGGTGTGTCAGTTAAACCCAGCCTAGCTTTGTTACGGACTTTGAAAGCCCTTATGTTTATTAGAGTTTTTTATAAATCGTATTGAATATGTGTGTTTGGGGGATAAAACGCTTAAGACTAGGTTTGTTACATTTGTTATAAGTCTTATTAAAACATTAATTACAGCTTTGTAAATGTTCGTGTGAATTCGAGAATGTTTGTTAATGGTTAAACGGTTCGAACCGCGTTTTCTGTATACCTCTAGCGAAGACTTAATCTGTTTCACAGCCAAAACACAGATTCTCCCTATAGTTACATTTTTTTCATTTTAATGCATTAGATGTATTATTTACGTCTACGACTAGCGAATAGTTTCACTTTGTAATTGTTTTGGTTTCGTTGGTATGTCTTTAATTTATATGACTGGATGATAATGACACCGATAATGGTATTTCTTCACGCTTTACCTTTGTTAATGGTTAGTAATGCGAAATTATAAGAGCAAGAATTCTGCTTTGAGATGACTCGAAAATAATAGCATTGCCGATCTGTGGCCGAGATTCAAATATGTTCGATACGTATTCCGGCTACGTAATTAGGGCATTAAAAAAATAAATAGAAATTAGAAAAAAACACGGTTATTATTCGATTCCGGCTCGCATAAAGCCATGGAAAATTCATCGTCCTCGCAGTAGCGTTGGAAAATGGCTTTCACTTGGGATGCTTGATAGCTAGATTGGCGATTCTTTGCATGTGGAGCTAGCGATCCACCCACGGTATTGGTTATAATTTGCAATTGCTTATTGTACAGGTTTCGATCGGACATGGCCGATGGCTTGGGAAGGCGACGGGTCTCGCGGTCGACGATGATCCCTTTTGATTGCTTGTTAGTGATGGTTATGGGATTGTCTGCTGCTGCCTCGACAGCAGCTCCTCCAACGGTGGTGCTGATGATGTTCGTGTTTGGGGTGGAGGTTATTATATTTGTAGCTGTGGGCGCAGTCGGAATTGTTATTACTGATGAGTTAGGTGCAGTGGTGGTAATGGAGTCGGGGGAGTTCGAAGAGTAAGCGATACAGTCGACTGGCACATCGAGTGGTGGAATTACCTTGTTGCGTAGAATCGAGGGCGTTGTTTCCTGCATCTTTTGCCAGTCGGTGGGCAAAGCCCAGGCGTGTGGGCTCTTCGAGTAGTAGATCAAGTGCTCAATATCGTAAGATACGCGAGCTGTAGAAACAATGTATGGTAATTTATATATCAAAGAATTTATATATCAAATTGAAATTATTCATTAAAAGCTTTGACTCAAAATAAAAACTAAGGAAAGGATTCAATCTTACATGAATTGCTTTTTAGAGAATTTAGGCCTGCCAATTCGTCCACGTCAAATTTCTCGCGAACTCCCTTGGACTCCGGCGTGGACTCCTTGCGTGAAAAGTGGCTGCGACGCGACCTGGCCAGTCCATTTTGATTGTTAGCCGATGATCCTCCATTTATGGGATCTGCAAACACCTCGTCGTCGCCCTCGCCATTATTATTGGTTGCCGAGGAGGCGGCGTAGTTCAGTCCAATGCCGCTGTCCGTTCCAGGCAGCAAAAATTGCGGTGGTCCGCTTCCGGGTAGCGGAGTCGATGGCGTGGTCACTGGGCTCACCAGAGAAGTTCCGTCGAAAGCGGCGCCAGCCTCAATGGAGGCCAAAAACTCCGAGCTGCTGAAATAGTCATCGAGGACGAGCTTGGCCACCTGCAAAAAATTCAAACATCAATAAATAGAAATCGTAAAGCATCCATTTATATTTTGGTATTGACTTCACTTACGCGCACTAATTCGCAGCAGTCGCCGGTGATCTTGATAAGGTGCTGGCCCACATTGACCGTGAACTTGTATTCACCTACGGAAGCATCGTTTGTGGAATATGAGTGCATAAGGAGCTGCTGATTGGGACGCAAGACTTTACCGGCAGCGGCTGTCGCCTGAGCATGTGCCGCTGCTGCTGCTGCGGCGGCTACTGCGGCAACTTGCTGCTGCTGCTGGTGTTGCTGGTGGTGCGTTTGGTGGTGCACCTGCTGCGAGATCTGCTGGGCAGCAGCGGTGGCGGTCATGAAGTTCTGGGCGGAGTTGAAGCTCAGCCGGTTGGCCAAACTGCTGCCGCTTGGAGTGCGCGGCTGCACGATGGCGTCGTCCGAATTGGACGAGTTCAGCGATGAGCACGATCCTCCGGCAGCGGGAGCGGGTTCCAGGCGCACCGGAGATGCGTTCCGGCGGATGGTGTCCTCCATCAGTTGTTTGGCATAGCTGTCGTAGAAAGAAAACATTTTTATATTAAAGAGCTCAGGGAAATGGCTAATTCCAGGGGAATGGCAATGGGGGCTGCCAATCGAGGGCGGCTTTTACAGTTACAATATGGAGCTTTATTGAAATGGCAACTTATAAATAGAATAATCAGTAGTTATTTCAAAAATAATTTTTATTTAGAAAAAGATTATACGATGAAGCATACAGTCAAATCACTTTATTTAACAACACAAAATATTTAAATTTTACAGAGGTAACAAAAACCACACCGACTGGCAGACCTCATTTAAAAACTGTTTTTATACATTTACATAACTCACTTAATTTTTTCCTCGGCAGGACCAGTAATCTGTACCAAACGCTCCTTTGCGCCCGGGTTGACTAATGAAAAAATTGCATTAATAAATTGTATAAAAAAAACAATTCAATATAAATATGATAGGTAATGTTAATAAAAATTAAAACAATAAAAATGGATACAAATATTTATAACATGATAATAAAATATATACAGTTGGAATTAAGTGGTGTCATGTAATAAGCCTGAACTCATGGGACATGCGATCTTTCTTTTTAGTAAATTTTTGTGCAAGCCACCAGCCAATAATTGAGTGCAATAAGCGTGCCAAATGAAATGCGGGTGCAGTGAGGACAATTAAAACCAGCTTTCTGGCGGTTACCTCTTTGAAACGATATTATAGTTTCGCTTAGTTCCTCGATCATGTGCACGCGTCGCCCCTTGATGCCCATGACTTTGGGGCCACGGGTTGTTTGGGAATACATTTTTAAATTCATATTCAAAGATCAGTGTGTTTCGGCTCACTCCTCAGCCGGGGAAAACTCACCTTTGCCCGAGTCGGCGTTGCGAATCACGACCTCATCCTTGCAGTACGTCTTGCCGGGAATCTTGGTCGGTTTGGGGAACTTGCCCGAGTTACGGATGACCTCACCGGGGGGCAGCAGCATGTGCTGCTGGTTGGGTGAGCCCACGGCCGCAATGGCCGCGGCTTGGGCGGCTGCGGCTGCAGATGCCGCATTGAAGGCGGCGGCAGCGGCGGCGGCGGCTCCAACATTGACACCGCCAACACCGCCGCTGACGCCGAATGTGGGGGAGGTGCTGAAGGCGCCTGGCTGAACGCCAGCATCGTACTGATATTCCGTGGGCAGCTAAAAGAAAGGATTGTACATTAGAATACATGTGGGGCTCAAACTTATCCAATTTTTAAGTCAAAACAATCAATTTAGTGATATAAACTGAAGATAATGTGGTAATTACTTGAAAAATATTTGTTAATTTCTAAAAACGAGGCAATTAACACGATTAGAGTTGGAAATTATTTATAGCTCATCTTTGGCAGACTCACCTCCACGTTGGAGATCTGCTGCTTGGACTTGTAGTACGCGATAGTGTCGTCATTGTCCCAGCTCTTGGCACGCAGCTCGATGAGCTCGAGAAGCTTGAGGCGCGTCGTTATGTTCAGCCGTTCGTCCTGCGAAGCGTTGCGGAAAACGACAAAGGCCCGATCCAGTGTGTCCTTGGACACCGCCTCCAGCTGCGGTCCGTGCACCCGAAGGTTGTGCAGCAGCAGCGTGATCGAGTCCGGCGTGGTGTTGCACGACTGCAGCCCGACGGCGACGCTGTCTATCAACTGGATGAGCTCCTCGATCACCAGGTAGCTGTTCTTCAACGACGATCGCGACTGTGTCTTCAGTGGGCGTGGCGCCTCAATGTTTTTCACGGCGCGTCCCATGTGTGTGTGGGCCATTTTCGGGATTCGTTCGGTTCGATGATGTCTCGATAAAGTCTAAAGGTTGTCCTGCCTGTCGTCCGGTTTCGCTGAGCTCAGCTTATAAGGTCTGCTTATTTGTTCGTTCGATTGAATGTTGTTGAAGAATTGGTGAAAAAGAAATCGTAGAAGCTTTTTTCCGCACCTCCCCCTGGAAGAAACAAGTAGATTTATTTAGTGGGATTTGTGGGTTAATGATTAAATCTTAAAATTAAATTATAAATAAATAATTTATGTTAGGTCTTGAGGTTTTGAATGTGAGGACCCACTTAGATGATAAGTTTTTTGTTTATTTTATAGCTTTTTGTATAAAACTCGTACTGAAAATGGATATAAATATAATAAATAAATAGAAATCCCAAAAAAAATATTATTTTTGTGTTGTTTTGACTAGAAAAATTGTGATTTTCCAATGAAAAAAAGAAACTAAACTTTAAACAGATTGAAATTAGTGATACAAAGTTTACAGTGGCTAAAGCTTAGTAGTTTAGCCGAATTTAAACTAGAAATCGGGGTAATGGGATAATTTCGACGAGGTAAGTTCTTTGGGCTATGGAAATTGGCCTCGCTTCTGGCTGAATCTCCAGTATTGCGACGCACAGCTCTCGTATATCTTTGGCCTTAACGATGTTTCACGTTTGATAAGCGGCTTTAGCTGATAACACCGGGATTTATCTATAGTTTAGTGGCCAATTAACCCATTAGCGCCTCTCGCGCATTTTTCGCAGAGTCAATCGGTGCGAAGTTCCCAAAGCGAAATGTGTAAATAATTAATGAAAATTGTTTGCATAAATGGGAACAACAAAAGGACGGCCATTTGTGTTGTTTTTAGCTCGACTTTCGCTCCATGCGAGCACATATTTTTTTAAATATCACTTACAGCCGCTGCAGCAGCAACAACAACAAGAGCAACAACTAAAACAGCTAACAGAAATATTACAAAAGACTGAAATTATCCGTGGGAGGGAGGGAGAGAGGGCGCGACTAGTGAGAGAGAGAGGCGATCGCTCTATTGAATCATATGTCGAGAATAGCAACAACAAGAATGGCCTCTGCCGACGTCGACGCTGGCCGCGCAGCTGGGGCCCGTTGGGCGTAGAACAAGAATTCAAGTTAAATTCAGCGACGGCGTTTAAATATCAATCAATCAAAGCCCTTTTCGTTCGCAGCACTCGCCGAAATTGAGTAATATTTTGGTGGCACGGCGAGCATTTCGTTAAAATGGGCAAACTGCGCGTTTTGCTAGCGACCGACTTTGCACTCCCGTTCAAGTTCTTACACTTTTCGCGTTTAGCGCACTCCGCTGATATAGTTAGTTGGGCTATCTGCTCACCCGCTTGTTTATACGGTTTATTTTCCACCGAAATTCCAATTAAATGCAAAAGCTTACCAAAACCAAAATCTCTGCCTCGACTTGCGACTAAAATAATGATGCTGCCACCGTGCCCCAAAAAGCCAGTCAACGCGGGGTGTTGCCACCTGGTTATCTGGCTACCGCTATCGATTAAGAAATAGTCTGTTCGCACAGGCGCATCCGCATCAACTATTTTTACTTACTTTTCAACTGTTTTCGAATGAACATTTTACCTCATAAATTCCTTTATATCAATTTAATTAAATTATTTCACATATATTTTCCATTTATTTGTTTGTATAAAGCAGCGGTCGGCTGCGTTCTATTAAGTGAGCATAGGAAAATGTTCTGCTCATCCTCTGCCTCTCATGTAGAACAGCGGTCTGCACACACACACTGATGAGTTGACCCGTGCAATTTACTCACACAAATATACAACAAAATGTAAATGTATGTGTGTATAAAGATAACATAGAGTACCAAATTATAAGCTAACAAATCGGTCCCTATATTTATTTACCATATAATATATATTTATAATTAGTAAATAATTATGTTTTGTGATACATGAAATTTGGTAGAAATTTAGTAATTTGTAAGAATATAACGTTTTCCCACTCAATTATATCTGAGAGGAAACTCCCCGAATTACCGAAAAATATATCGATACATTGTCAATCGGAATTCATGCATTTTTTCTGTCATCTCTAACTGTGTAGAACGAATTCGTGGAAAATTGGAATATTAATATTATTCCCCTCAATTTAAGGCCCTGCACGAAAATGTCCGATAACGAGGCCGTGGAGGCGGCACCAGCGGATTCTGCCGCGACCAGCGAGGAATCTGGCAAGGATGAGGCGTCGGCGAAGCCGCTGCAGATGTCGTTTGCAGATTGGAAAAAGTGCAAGGAAGCGCTGAGACCGGAATCGAAAGGCGAACCACCACAGCGCAGCAACAACAATTATGGTCCAAACAACAATTATAATAACAATAACAACAACAACAATGGACGCAAACATTGGGGACCAAACAACAACAATGGCAACTTTCAAGGCGGCGGAGGACCGAATAGCTACCAGGACAGGAACAACTTTCCGCCACTGAGCAGACCCCCTCCACTTCCGATGCAGCTGATGAACATGGGCGGCTTCGGGGGCAACTTCGGACCGGGTCCGGGTCCCTGCGGTCCAATGGGCCCAGGAGGACCCTGCGGACCCATGGGCAACATGGGTCACGGTGGACATATGGGAAATATGGGACCCGGACCAATGGGCTTCGGCGGACCAGGCGGTGGTGGTCCCGGTCCCCGACGCAATCAAAGCCAGCGACCGCTGCAGCCGCCTCCGTTTTGGGAGGACATGATGTCGCCGCAACACCGACCACCGCCCATCCAACCGCCCATGCCCAAGTGCCCCAGCCTGTGGAATCTGGTGCCCAATGAGCGAGGACCGCGAAACGATCGGAGCAACAACCAGAACCAGAATAACAAGAAGTTCCGGGGCAATAATCGCGGCAACAGTGCCAAAGATTCCAAGCTTATGCCTCCGCCACCGCCGCCAAGCGATGGCAACAGCTCCCAGTCGAACGGAGAGGCTCAGCCCTCCAAGAAGCCCAAGCGCGCCGGCACCTTTCTGCAGATCAACGGCCAGTGGATCCAGAAGCCGGAGGCACCTCTGCCCCTGGACGATGCGCCGCCGGGGACGAAGGAGGAGCGCCAGCGCCAGTGGAAGGAGTACCGCATGGCCATGAAGCCGTTCAAGAATCGCGAGTTTCACAACTGGAAGCGAACGGTGCAGCGTTTGGGTAAGCTGCCGCGTGACCAGCTGGACGAGCAGCAACTGGAGCGCCTGGTGAAGGCCGAGGAGTACATTGGCGCCCACAAAGCGATGCTGACGGTCAAGCATGCTGAGCGCTGGGTGCAGCAGGATAACAAGAACGACAAGGGCCAGGTGTTCGTTCGCAAGTCGTCCAACATCGGCTCGTGGGACACGCCCAAGGAGAAGCAGGCATCCAGTGCCTTTTCTTCGATGCACGATTTCAAGAAGTCGCAGATGGATAAGTTCTTCGGCCCTGGCCGTGCCATTAAGGGCGGTTCCGATCTCTCCGTCATTGGAAATCTGGCGCCACCTCCGCCGCCGTCTGACAATGCTTCACAGGCGAACAACTACTGGCCAGCTACCCCTATCAGCACTTCGGGCTCCAACTCCAATCCTTCATACTACAGCCACTACAGCAACAACTTCGTCAAGGGCTCAACTCTGCTGCCGCCCTAGAATCACTCACGGAAACTAACCCAAGGCGTGGGTTTTAATCATTATCCAGTTGCACGGCACCTGAAACCAATTGACACATTTTCAATACAAGGTCAGCAGTTTCTTCTACATCCCGGTTCGACGGACATCGGTATTTGTATTCAGATAAATGTAACAAAATCAACTTGACACTCTTAAGGCTATTTACTGGGTTTGCGGCTGCGACGCGGCTGGGTCTCGTCCAGGGGCGGAAGGCCAAGGATCTGGCGTCGCTCCCGCTTGCCGCGCAGAATGGCCTCCTTGAAGAGGTTGCAGTACAGCTCCACCGCTGCCGGCGAGTCATCGTTGCCGGGCACTGGGTAGGTGATCAGATTGGGATTGCAATTGCTGTCCACAATGCCGATCGTGGGAATGGCCATCTTGGCGGCATCGCGCACAGCCGTGTGCTGGGCCATCACGTTGTTCTGTGTGTTCAGGAAGATGCAGAGATCGGGCAGCCGGGTGACGGCATCGAACTGCACATTGGCGTTGGTGAAGATGCCGCCGCGCCAGAAGCGAGTGTGCGAGAACTCGCCGGCCTCCTGGGCCTTCTGCTCCACGAGATGGGAGTTCATGGCGTTGCGATTGAAGAACAGGATAATGCCATCCCGGAAGGCGATGTGGGCGGCAAAGTTGAGGGCATCCCGCAGATGGGAAGCCGTCTTGTCAAGATCGAAGATGAGGTGGCCCAGCCGACTGCCGAACAGGTACGGACGCATCCGGTCGTCCAGGGAGCCCTCCTTGTGGCCATAGTGCACGCAGGCGTTGAACAGGTCGCGCACGGTGAACAGGTTGTGCACCTGGAAGAAGTCCGGGTGCTTCAGTATCCGCTGCTCCACCAGGGCGATGTCCTCCGGTTCCGTTTCCGCCGATTGCTCCGGTTGTGTGCTCTGCAGGCGTCTCGGCAGACCGCACATCTGGCCAAAACGGGGCACTTCAAAAAAGGTGCATTTGTAATACGTTTTCTTTACGGTTTTTATTGATTACTTACGGTTGGTAAACGATTTTCTCAACATTTTGGAGCGGCTCGTGTTTTCATAACCTCTGTTCTTCCTCTTCCTTTGATTTTGTGAACAGCTGATGGCCAGTGTTGGATAGCGGTGATTTTAAATCTCGGGCGGTTTTAAAAACGCTAAAAGATAAGTTTTGAAATTGTAAGGAAAAACTATATTATTAAATACAGGAAAATATCTAGTTTTAAAATCTTTTATTTACAAAAAATGCAAAATAAAATAAAGTTTTCCGGAACACCCTTCTCATTTCATCATCTGTTTATAGCCAGTATTGGAAAACCCCCGCAGCCAGCTGGAACCTTTCGTTGTAAACTTGTACTTTTTGCGAAATATTGGCAAATTGCAATGTTCAAGCGACTAAAGTAGCCGAGTATCGAAATGGAAGTAGAGCAGACGTCAGTCAGATCGGACACGAACTCCACCTGCGAGTACCTGGACGCAGAGGGCGATCCGGAGTCGCCGAGCCTCTATCAGGAGGCGGATCCCGACCAGGAGGCGGAGCAGCAGAACCATAGTATTATCTCAGAGCTGAGGGATGGTCTGGCCAACGTACGGGACGCTAGTGCGCTCAGTCCGGAGCCGGGACAGGAGACCAAGGGCCTGGCTGCCTCCGTGGAGTCCCTGGCCCTGAGCACCTCGACCAGCGCCAAAACAGAGGATTCCATTGGAGGACTGGAGGAGGAGTACGACTACCAGCAGGATAGTCTGTGGCAAGGCCAAAAGAAGCACATCTTCATACTCAGCGAGGCGGGAAAACCGATATTCTCGCTGCACGGCAATGAGGATAAGCTGGCCACGCTTTTCGGCGTCATCCAGGCGCTGGTGAGCTTCGTCCAGATGGGCCAGGATGCCATTACTTCCATACATGCGGCCGGCATCAAGTTCGCCTTCATGCAGCGCAGCTCTCTCATCCTGGTGGCCGCCACGAGGAGCAACATGAGTGTCCAGCAGCTGCAACTCCAGCTGGGGTGAGTCATTCTCCTAGCTTCTGATAAGTAAGCTACTAATGGGGTTATTATATTCATCCTCAGAGATGTGTACAATCAAATACTCTCCATATTGACGTACTCACACATGACGAAGATCTTCGAGAGGCGCAAAAACTTCGATCTGAGGAGACTGCTCTCTGGCAGCGAGCGATTGTTCTACAACCTGCTGGCAAACGATAGTAGTAGTGCCAAGGGTAAGGATGAAGTCAACATATACCCTCAAATAAATAACCACTTCCTTTTGCAGTGTCCAACAACATCTTCACCTTTCTGACCAACTCAATTCGCGTCTTCCCCTTGTCCACAACGATACGCTCGCAAATCACCAGTGCCATCCAGAGCAACTGCTCGAAGATCAAGAATCTGGTGTTTGCCGTGCTGATAGCCAATAACAAGCTGATAGCCCTGGTGCGCATGAAGAAGTACTCCATTCATCCCGCTGATCTGCGACTAATCTTCAACCTGGTAGAGTGCTCCGAGTCGTTTAAGAGCTCGGAGAACTGGTCGCCCATCTGCCTGCCCAAGTTCGATATGAATGGGTACTTGCATGCGCATGTTTCGTACCTGGCGGATGATTGTCAGGCCTGCTTGCTCCTGCTGTCCGTGGATAGAGATGCCTTTTTCACGCTGGCAGAGGCCAAGGCGAAGATCACGGAAAAGCTACGGAAAGCCAATTGCTTGAAGGCCATCAACGAGGAGCTGCAGCAGCCGTTCAATGCGAAGCTTTACCAGCAGGTCGTGGAAATCCCCGAACTGCGACACTTTTTGTACAAGCCGAAGAGTACGGCTCAATTGCTGTGTCCCATGCTAAGGCATCCGTACAAGTCTGTGGAGGAGCTGGAGCGCCTGGAGGCCATCTACTGCGACCTGTTGCACCGCATCCACAGCAACTCACGGCCGCTGAAGCTTATCTACGAGGTGAAGGAGCGCGAGGTGGTGTTGGCCTGGGCCACCGGCACCTACGAACTGTACGCCGTTTTCGAACCGGTCGTGGACAAAGCCACGGTGATCAAGTACGTGGACAAGCTGATCAAGTGGATCGAGAAGGAGTACGACGTGTACTTCATACGGAACCATGCCACATTCTAAGCTGTAGCGAGCATTTCTAGGGATTTGTGAGATATATGACTATTTTTATATTGCTCTTCTGCCAACCAATCCAGGACAAAGCTGTTTTGTTGCAGTTGTGACGGCGTCTATTTAACTGATCCTTGTATACCATAATTACGCATGTACATTTGTAATTTAAAGCTCTAAGTAAAATCTAAAACTGGAAAGGTGGTTTTTTTCTTAGTTAAATTTAGAACAATAGTAGATTAAACAATACGGAATTGATTAATGGTATGACATTTTTCTTTACATCCCTTCATTAAAGGATTTGATATATCATTGCGTAAAGAAGTCTTACGGTAAGTCAAAACCGCATATCATAAAAAAGTAACATAAAAAAGGATCTTCCTGTTAGAAACTTCAAAAATTCGACGGGTCCTGATGGTTTCAGTCACCGCTAGGCTAACATATCCTTTAAGCACGGACTCAACCCACTTATGGCTTAACAGCGACATAACTTTATTTTAGCCAAACAGTACTTTTGAGAGCCAAAGGACTCGCGTAGAGAGAGCTTTTGTGGAATCAACAACTTAACGCGCGCACTCGCATCGGCGAGGATTACGATGTGAAGGAGCTGGCGGAATTCTCGGAGAATACAATTGAGTACAGGACACAAACGCGAACGCACACGCTTCGATTGTGGGCGCCGCTGCCACGGGAAATCCAAGTTGATCCAGTGCCTAACCGAAAAATTAAAAGAAATACATAATTGCTTTAACCGAAGAGTATGTGAAAAATGTTGAAAAGCCCGTGGTGGTGAATAGAAAAAAGCCAAAGGAAAAAAAGAAAATTACTGGCGTAACGGGCAGTCCTTTTTTTCGGTTGTATTTAACAGCTTTTCAACATGCGCCACGCATTTTTTGGGTGTTAAATGCTCGTGTATCTGTCGGTTTTTGCGCGCTTAGCTCTGCGGCGGCATTAATACACACGGCACACTCACCGACACACATGCAAACAGGACGAAATCCAGCCAGGATATGTCCGTGTGTATGTGTGAGACGCTGCTCCGTTAGTTTTGCGCCCGTGTTGGTCGTCTACCCGCTTTTAGTGTGCAAATCGTTTAATTTATGAGCAAAATATAAATTTTTATACGCATTTCTCGTGCATTCCCGTTTCTTTTTCGTTTTCGATTCCTCGTTAATTTGCCGTTCGCCTTTCGAGCCAAATTCGTAGTCCTGAATTATCAACAGCGGCAGGAGCAGCAACAACAAGGAGTTCCAAAGTTTCACCTTTCCCGCAAGCACACACACACACACACACATTCGAGGCCACAGGATGTCTTTTTGTGTATCCTAGAGTTATTTTGAAAGCAGCGCGTGTAGCAGAAAGAAGGAATAAAAAAGGAGCAGGAGCAGGAGGAGGAGTAGGTGCATGCGAGAGAAGCGAAGGATTCTATTTAACTCGGAAAAAGTTTCGGCGCCTTGGACTTTTTTATGACTCCTCTTTCGGCCTCCACTCCGTGGCTTTAATCAACTTTTTCCGAGTGCAGCGAAATTGGCCAAATTCCATAATTGGCAACATAAAAAATTGGTAGGAAAGGGGTTTTTTTAAAGCAAATTTGAGGAAGATAGAAAAAGTTTTTATAAATATTGTCATAATTATATTAACTAGCAAGGAAAAAAATTGAAAAATTGAATTTCACCAGAATAAAAATGATTGTATAGGCTAGAAACTGCCGTAATAGTATATTTTGGCAAAATATTAAGAAATGTTGAATAAAACAAGCAAACAAACGATTAGAAAAACAAAATAGTTAGCCCTGAAAAACTTTAACATTATTTGAAAACCCGTAATTTCATCATATTATTGAATTTCATCATTATTGCAAATTCTTAAACACACACAGCCAATCTTGACCAACTCTTTTATTTTTCTTTTCCCGGTTCTAAATGTTGTTCCTAAAAGTTTCCGCAAAACTCTCAGAGAAATTGCAATCCTTAAACTTTTGATTGCATACTTTCAGCGGCGGACCGGCAGTAAAAAATATCTAGATATTGATTGCATGATTTAACCTCTTGAACGTGCAGCTTACTTGTTATTTATGTCAGCATTAGAGTGTTTTCGAAGCAAATCAGGATATTTATGGTTCATTTTTAAACCAAGCGATGTGTATATAAGCAATTTAGGGTGAAAGGGGTATATTTTGTGGGATTTGTGCATTAGGAGAAGTAATAAATGTTGTTATTATTATTTTAAAATCTCCACTTAGTTTTCCTGATTCAATTTGCCAACAACTACTCGCCATCTGAGGAAAGCAGAAAGCATTCAAAATCAATACTGAAAATCAACAAATGAAAATATCAAAAGAGTGCGGCGCATAATTAGATTTACAAGCCAAAAACCCTCTTCATAAAGCCCGCGTAAAACCAACTGCAACCAACGAAATAACCGAGTTACAAGCGATACAAAATCAACAACAATTTTTAGAATTAATTTTGTTTGATGTGCGCGCTCATAAAAATTTACATAGAAAGCGGCATAAAATAAATACGAAATACACCAAGCCAGGAAAAAAAACGCGAGCGACAAAAGTGAATTGGTTAACCATGGAAAAGGCGTAACTGGCAACTGCTGACCCGGGCCCATAACTTTAGGTTAGTATGTCGTCGCTGTCTTACTGACTTCGGATTTGGCCTCCTGGAACGGGGCGACCCATTGCCTTTGAGCTTCCTTTTCCTTTAACGTTTTCTCATTTTATTTCGAGCCTCTTTTTTTCTACCCAGTAGCAGTACTGTTGGAAATTTTGGGGTATAATAGACTCGTGATTCTTGATTTTTCATATATTATAGTATTTAAAAACACTAATTTCTGGTCATATTAATTTAAAGCTCCAGAAACCATATTTCTTTGGATCTCAACATTTTGTAAACAATTTAAAACTGCTAGGGGATCAAATATTTTGCATATTTGATTTGATGTTATGAGGATTACTTTTTTATTATTTTCATTTATTATTAAATACATTTAAATATTAAGTTATCACAAAACTTAATGGAGAATTTATAAAATATTTAAAAAATGATAAAGGACTTATAACACATTTTAGTGTTCATTGAAATAAGCTATGGTTTTGAAGACCTGTACTGAATAAATCCCAATACAAATAACGTATCCTGTTACATACTCGACATAGATGCAGGGTATTTTAAATTTGAAACGTTATATCTCTCTTTTTTTTTTGCTGCGATGCGTTGTTCGCTCGTTTTGTTTATCCTTTGGCCCCGATCAAATAGGCATCATTTGCCTGAAGGCATCTCGCAAAAGGAAGGAAAAAGGTCCGCGACCGCATCCACCGCTCCACCGCTCCGCCGTCGCATCCGCATCCTCGTTCTCGTCCTCATCCGCCTCCACTTCCACATCCACATCCTCGTCCGCGTCCGTGTCCTCCGCAGTGACAGCAATTTGAGCGACAGACAGTTGATGACTGTGTTGACAGGAGCGGGGAATCTCCGATATGAAACCGGGAGGTCGGGCCATCGTTTCCCTATATATCCCAGTGTCCTGGGCGATATTAACCCTATTTTTGTCGTAAATTAATTACGAGCAGCAGATGGAGGGACGTGGCCGAGCAAAAGGATGAAGACGACGAGGAGTCGGCTACGGAAATAGGCACGCACAATTTTTATGAAATTTAATATTGAGCGGTCAAAGCGAAAAGGAAAAGATAGTAGGTCTTTATGGCTAGTGGATGAAGATATAATCTTAATAGTTTGGGGCTATAGTATACTGGGTGTCCTTTATTTCGCTTTTAATATGCAGCAACGCCAAGTATTTTGCTTGCTTAATAATAATACTTAAGAACGTAAAAATAAAAAATAATAGAATAATAAGTATGACTGAATTTGGAACCTTATATGACCACACTTTACTAGATTGCCATAACATGAATATATGTCAGCTACAACATATTTTAATGTGAGTAATATTTCAATGGCAGCCCAAAAGGTTGGCCATTTATTTTATTTTGTTTGTTTTCAATTTGTTGCCCACTTCAGTAGTTGCTTTCTTACGCAGTCCACACTCCCATAATTCCAGGCCATATATCATCGGCTCCTGCGACTTCCGGTTGTCGCCTTTGGCATTCGCCGTTCCCCACCGGGAAAATTCCTCTGGAAAATAACATATTTTCATCAGGTTTCTCCATAGAAGCGGAAGGGACTAAACCTCATTCACCCCTTACATTTCTTCCATCTCTGGTTTCAAAATACACGGGGGTGACACAAAAAGTAAGGGGGAAATGAGGTTTCTATCTGGATCTCTGGCAGAAGAATGCAGGACAAAATCCACTGGTTTTTCGACTTCCCGCATTATAGATTTTCCACACGTGCTCAGTTATGGTTTTCCTCTATTTGCAATATCTGCTTTTCCACACCCTCCCAGTTTTGGTTTTCCAATACTTTGCAGTATCTGATTTCCCACAATAAAAAATAACTTTTTTTCATGTAATATTTGTATGTGTATTTATTAATAATATTTACAAACGAAGCATTGGAATTAAAAATTGTTAATGCCTGAAGCACTCCCGGTTTTTGCTTGGCCGAATGCACGTCTTAGGTATCCATGTCTTGTAAGCCTGTCTTCTGAAAATATTAAAAATAATTAAGATATTAGTTTAAGACCAGGAATAATAATAAGAGTAATTACCATTATTACATCTCCATACAAAATTAAGGGATCTCTATAGAAATTATGTCTAGTTTGCCATGGCCGTTCATTTACCCTCTGATCAGATGTTTAATGTCGGGAATGGGAATTATGAAAAGAAAAAATCACACACGGGAAATGCAAGCGCAACAGTTCTGGTCCCAAGAAGTCTCAATCGGCCTGGCTGAAATAAATGTAATATTTTGATTGAGTTAAACAACTAAGTTAGTACTGAAGTACTATTCATACAACCATTTAATGAACACAGCACACCATTTACCACTGATGAAGATTAAAAACATTTCAAGTGACACTGAAATGCAGAGTTTGTGTTAAAGATAGCATCTGGAGGCTTATATTTATTAATGGCGAAAATATCTGTGGTACTAACCTCTGTAACGCTGAAATAAAGATTATTAAGCAACAACATTTATATTACAGCACACCATTTACCACTGATGAAGATTAAAAACATTTCAAGTGACACTGAAATGCAGAGTTTGTGTTAAAGATAGCATCTGGAGGCTTATATTTATTAATGGCGAAAATATCTGTGGTACTAACCTCTGTAACGCTGAAATAAAGATTATTAAGCAACAACATTTATATTATCACACACCTTTTTCTTGTTTTTTAGATTTAACCGAACGATTTTTCACTTTTTTAGACGAAATGTAAAATGATGTGACCCTGCATCATATACTTGATAATACCAAAATGCAAAATGCAGATAAATTTGGTGTTAATTTCGTTGTAAGTTAGGGTCACACCTGCCACGATCTGACGATCAAATTATTTTATTTCACAGAAAATGTTTAAAATTATAAAAAACAATAATATTTTCCTTTGTAATTTTATGGCAATCCTTGATAAATGTGATCAAATTTTTTAATCGTCTTACCACATTACCCACATTCATTCTCATTATTATTTGTAAAAATTGTGAGTAAAATAAATTAAAATCATCAATAAATATAATGATTATAGACATTATGATTATAGTATTTAGTTTAATTTATTTGATTAAAAATTATTAATATTTTTTCTACGAATTTTAAAATAACTAAAAATTAAAGATAAATGTGAGAACAAGATTTTTGGTTTTGGTGTAAATCATAGGATTTTTGAATATTATAAGTTTGTGATTTTTTTGTTAAAAAATATTATAATCGTAGTGCCACAGAAATCACACAGCGCATAAGTGGCCTGATATTGATGCTATTCAGAAACCCACCCCATTTGACGCTCAGAAATTATCTATCCCCACACCGCCGCCTGCAAAAAGGAACAGGATTTCAAGAACACAAAAACCAACTTCTCACTTTCCTGCTGGGTCCCACTGTCTATTTATAGGCGCCGCTCACGCAGACACCGCCACATGAACCATGCCACGCCCACTACCAATCCTTCAGCGCCTCCCACAATGCAAAGAAAATTGAAAAGTAAATTATGTGTATTTTTTTGTATTTTCTTTCCACTCGGACTTATGCTGGCTTTGTTTGTCAGCACATGTGCGGCAATGGGCCAGGACTATTTCCCACTGCGCCCCACGTGCAATTCCTCAACGCAACCACACACCTATCAACCATAGCCCACACTTTTCTTACACAGGACATACAGGCGCGGTCAAAATTATAGATATTTCTAGTTTAATTGGATTAAATTGGATGAATACGGATTTAGCTGCAATCAAAGCATTATAACCAATCAAAACTTTTATGATTTTACTTTTCAAATTCATCGATATAATTTAAAATTGTTCAACTATTTAATAATGTGTAGGAATACAAAAATAATATTTTTAAAATATATATTTTGATTTTTTAGTACTGTATTAAAAGAGTGGTATGAAACTATTTAGATTTTAGATGTCCCATATAGTCTGGTGTTTGATCTATTTTGTGTTTGATCTATTTTGAGCAATATATGTAGATTTATTTTTTAAGTTAAAAACTTTTTAAGTTTCTAATGACGTTTTTTATCCAGTTTATAGCTAAACGTTGTTATTTTCTTAATAGGTAGCTAGTATTTTGACCGCAACTGTGGCTGGTATTGTGGGGAATTTATTGAATTTTTATTGGATTTTTGGGCTGGGCTGTGCTGGGCCGAGCTGGCTGCTGTGTACTCGTTAGGCGTGGCATAATTCATTATGTTGACTCACCAACACCAACGCCCACATCCACATCCACATCCACATCCTTGCCGAAGTCCTGGCCGCAGAGCCACCCCCTTTCGTCACAAACCTCCACTAATGACGTGCCGCGTGCTTTGCATATTAATGCACAAAACGGGCCTGCATTCCGTTGGCAGCTCAATTTGCGATTTAAAGAGGCTGCCAGTTGCTAGCCTCACAGGATTTAATATTGTTGGGGATAGGTCCTTTTCAAGGACACGCTCTGTGATTAGCACAGAAGCGAGATGGATTTCGAGGGGGAATTATTACGCTGCAAAGATCAAAACCGGATTGCCAGGGCAGCGAACTGCCAAGCTCACCTTTTCATATCAAAGCAAAGAAATTTTGGGCAGTCAAATGTGTGCAGGGATATGCGTGGATTGTGTATATGTATATGTACAGGAATGAACCACCCTGAAAAGTTGTCCTTGGCGTTGAATTTTTAGGAGGAAGTTCTCAGAAAATACACGATTTTAACTCAGTTCCCCAATTGCCTACACACAAAAAAAAAATATATAGAAAAATGGTAAAGTGGTCTACTATTTAAGAACATTTTTTTTATTTTATAAATTGTTATATATTTTATATGTTTAAACATTATTGTTATATAACCATTTTTTGTATTTGTTTTATTTATTATGATTTTTATACCACTCATTTATTGGCAATTTTTAAGGTCTGAACATTTTCGCAAATGCATTTTTGATTTTACACTTTGTTTTTGTGTGTGATAAAGCCAAACAAGCAAATAAAAGCTTCAAATTAATATCCATTTGTTTGCAATTCATTTAATCGGATTTTTGTTTCAGTAAATTGAATAGAAGCCTGCTATTAAATTTTATCTGCCGAATTGTATTTGATAATTTTATTGTTGATTTTGGTTTTAATCTTTTAATGGGGTGTGTTTGGCTAAATAGGAAATAAGCAGGCACAGCTTAGATTTTCATGATTCGTTATTTTATAGCACCGGTCAACAAATTAATACAAAGTTGAGACAAAACCCTTAACTTAAGCTTCATTAATAATATTTTCAAAATTTTTTTAATTTTCCAAAATTAATTTAGGTATATTTTCCAAACATTCAGTTACATTTAAGCCCTATTTCGAATTGAAATCGCAGTGAACTGCTCTAATTGCTGGGCAGCGATCTTCCAGCTCGTTGCCTAACCAAACCGAAGCTATCTGCAACTTCCCGTTTGCACATGCACGGGTATTTACATATCTGCTCGCCATTTTCATTTCCATTTCCATTTCGGCCGGCAAACTTTTGCCTTTGGCCAGAACTTTGGCCCGGCGGAAAGTTTGCCCAAACACTGGGACCGTGTCGCCTGGACAGAAGTTTCGGGGGATGAAATGGGGCTCGTATTGCTCGCATTTCTAAGCAAACGTTTCATATTCACGCTTGAGCGCATTTCCAGCGGCAGAAAAGCGAAGGGTGGCATTTGGTATTGGTATGAAAATGTGTGAACTGTTTGACGCTTATCTGAATGCCTTGCCTTGGCGTTTTGACCAAATTTTATTGCCTGTTTCCAGGCCAAACGCTTCGTTTCTGCTCAAGTGAACCCGGTCGTAATGTTCCGGTTCCGAGGCTCGGCTGTTCCGCTATTCGTCTATTCCGGATTGCTGTTATGCAATTAGCCACCGCCCAAGAGTCCAGGAAGGATGCGATGATGCCAGAGCAGTGTTCATTACCGCCTTGTGGCCCCGTATTAATCATACGCCATGTTGTGCGCACAAGCTGCGCTAATGAAGCCCTGTTTTCCTTTCTGAGGCTGTCTGTTGTCAAGCGTTTAAGGACCTTTAAATGCAATTTCGACTCACTTGTAAAACGCCGCTTGTTTACATACCCAATAACACTGGCTACCGAGATCCGGAGTGAAAACACGGACTCAAACTCGGACGTGGCCTGCAATTCCGATTCCTCTTCAGTGGCCGTGCTGCGTTCCTGATTTTCCGTCTGCTCTGCATCATTCAACTTTCATGCGAACATTTGTTTTCCTCATCCTGCTTTCCTCTAGTTTTTTCTCTTTTTTTGTAGGTCTGTGTCTGAAAAACAGAAGGAGGCACTAGGCCAAAGGCCATTCAGTCGCTGTCTCAGTTTCCATTTCACAGTGGTTCAATTTTAGACATTTAATTCGGTAAAATCATCCAAAAAAAAAAACAAGCCCGGATCATATCGATATGCGCATGGTAAATTTCTATCGTTTTTACCATGCAATACCGGTAAAATTGATATTAAATAATGTCATTTTGCCGTTTTCCCTCTTGGAAATTCTCTGACTTCGAGTCCAGCAATATTTTATGCTACTCCTTTACACACCTTAAGTGTGGAGGTATAAAATATGTAAAGATTTCTTTGAGCACCGCTGACAGTTAAGAGCAAAGTTTCCTCTGACACCTTACTATGGCACCTCCCCCATCGATATTAGACGCCTTGTTTACAGACACTTTTTATTGACGCCGAGAAGTTGTACTCGGCTAGTCGGAGTCCAAGTACAAGTACAAGTACAAGTCCAAGGCGAAGTCCAAGTCCAAGTCAGTGTGCCGGAGACCAGAACAGTGCCCATCTAGGGCCCGACGAACCATCAACGGAAGTGCTCGTCGCCATTTTTAGTGCACTTCTTGGAAGTGCGCACATTTCCGTTTGGCATCAATGATTCGGACCGGAGTCGGAGCCGCGGCCATCACTCCTCCCTCCTTATGGGCCACATCCCCATGTAACAGCCACCCACCAGCCACATACCCATGTCCTACCTCCTTTATGTCCTGTTTTCTTCGCCTCTCTTTGGCCAACGGCTCACTGTTTTGGCTTCACTTTTGCTGATTTTAATTTTGGTAAAAGTTGTCACATTTGATTTTTGGCAATTGTTCGGTTTTATGTGCTCTAGTCTCTCCGCCCCATTCTGTTCTTTTTATGGTGCTTTTTATGTGGTGCCACGTCGCTGTTGCTTTGTTTGGTCTCACGGACGGCAGTTGGCTTTATTGTCTTGGCCGGGCCCCCAAGATTCATCCCGGGACTCGGGGTCAGGGAGCAGGGAGCAGGGTGAATGGAGAGCAGAATGGAATGCCTGTTGCATGTTAAGAATGGGATGGAAGTGGATTTCTTAAAACAAAAGCCGGGGAAAAAGAGATTAGGAAAGCGCAGAAAAGTTTGGCAGAACTCGTAGGAATCTTCGTCCGTCTGGCTGGCTGGGAAAAAGAACTAATTAGCCAGAGATTGTAATTTATGTGTTGGTATTGCATGGATTTAATTTGGACCTGGTAGTTGGTAATGGATGTTAAGGATACAGACCGAAAGGAAAATGTTGGCTGAAGAAGAAATTGCAATTAAAGTTAAGCAGTGCCTTGCATTTTTATAGAGGTTAAGTAGACAGAGGAAAAATGAAAATACAAATGGAAAATGTTGGGATAGGTCAAAGGGGAAAATTAAAGTTTAAAACAATTAACAGGAAATCAATAATATTAGTACTACACACAAAGAAAACACGATGGGATCAAATCGCTATGCGCATGGTAAATTTTTGGTATTTATACGCATATCGTTTTTACCATGCAATACCGATTTCCCTTTCGGAGATTCTCTGACATCGAAAAAGAGAGCAATAAGCAATATGGCGACTTAAATTATGAGAGTATCAAGTAAAAATTGATAGCACATAACATCAAACCGATCATCGTTTCATATCAAGTTATTTTTGGTGTATACTTAATAAGCTCTCCTTTTCAGAACTAAATAGTTTTCCATTCATAAATATACTAATCTTTTTTCTATAAATATACTAATCTTTTTTCTGCCTACAATGATATCAAACTATTATCCCACTTAACCTTAACCATATAATTTAGCTTGTTGAACAATCTATAAATTTAATCTACTCAAACAAAACGTAATCGCTTGGCCAACACTTTGAATAAAACAAACTGGTTTGCCCATTCACCTCCGTAATCTGGCTGCATTGTCATTGATATCGGATCATCTTCATCTGGCCCTCCCATTGTCCTGCGTAATAATGGTCTTTAGGGCTTCTTTAAGGGACCGCCCATCTGGTGGGAAAAGCACGGTATAAGATATTTATGAACTGCAATTTCTTATGCAATTAAATGTGGCCTTTAAGTCGAGCCATCCACAGCCACAACGCCCACTTGACATTGCCATGGGCTACGGCTCAGCCTCAAATGACATCAGCTGAGAATGGGAATTTTCCCGTACTTTTCCGGCCCCCTCCCCCTCCCCTTCCACATTTTCCATGTTCTGTTGCCGCTTGACTGCACTTTAGATACACATATTGGATGCATGTTGTACACAGCTCCGATCCGCCGGGAAAATGGAACAGGATGCGGGGGACAAGAGCCAAACAGGCTGCACAAATAGAATGAATCGAAATAAAATCAAGTGAAATTTGAACTTTTGTGTGAAGAGCGAAAATGGAAAATGGAAAATGGCAAAGGCGTTGTTTGTAAATAGCAATCGAAACAGCAATCGAAGCGCCACTTTTTCACGCTCTTCCAAGCGAAATAAACAGGAAAATGTATGCCGACTATGGATTTGATGTGACCAAATTTTAGAGCTTCAACATCTTGTACAGTGGAGCTCGTTTTAAGTAGGATTTGTAATGGAATTACAAATAAATTGTATTAAACAAATCCAAAAATTTGTTTCATAGTTCTTAATTAACTTTTTGATGATGGAATATACTCATCTAAAAACGAAAGAACCGTTTAATTTGTAATTTAAATTATCGTAGGCTCCACTGTGTGACCCCCTTTCCTGCTTTTCATCCAACCTTTGTGCCAGGGCCAACAACAAAGCTAATAAAAAGCTATGACCTCGAAAAGTTCAATTTTGTTGCTGTATATAAACGTTGAGTGTGCTTGACAATTTTTCACTTCAAGCAACAAATTATGCCGTAGCATAACATTAGGCGCACCCACACACACACAGTCCTTCGACATTTTGAAGTGAACCTTACCGCCCACCGCCCCCTTTTCCTTTTCCGCTTGTGCGTGCCAAGCCGACTCGGTAGCGACTTTATCTAAAAGCGCACTTAGCCCAAGTAGGCCAAGTAGATTACGGCCAAAGAGCCGCTTGTCTATGGAGGCATAATACATATACTTGTATTTGTATACTTATAAATATCCCATACTATATAAGTCTGCCCACGCACAGCCGCCCAGGGAATGAATGATGAATAATCGTAATTTGAAAAATGTATGCGCATCCTCCATATGGTTATTTTAGCTAATTTTGGGCATCATTTATTATTAGACAGATGAGCAAATCGGCTGGATCCTTTTCTGGGCCTTCCGAAGCGGTATATCTTTATCAAGAGCGACACTGAAAACACAGACAAATAATATCCTTGAGGAAAATTCTAGGCATACTATTTTTTTTACCAAGGTTCTAAGGATTGATGTGAATAATATCAAACAAATTCTTTGTATTTATAATTTTCTTTACATTTGTAAGTAAATAAAAATAACAATAAATTCTACAGATAGCAATTCAACAATCTATTCAAAAACAAGAGAGAACGCTATAGTCGGGTTGGTGTCCCGACTATCTAATACCCGTCACTCAGCTAAAGGGAGTGCGAACGCTGTACTCGGGTTGGTGTCCCGACTATCTATTGGGGCTAAAGGGAGTGCGAGGGAGATAGATATATAAACAATTTTGATTGCGTATAACTTTTTAATGAATGGTCCGATTTGAAAAATGTCTTCTACATTTCGATAGGTATTAATAAACACTATAAAATGGCGTTTATATATTTTTAAAATCTTAAAAGATGTGGCCTCCAGACACATTTGAAAATCGTTTATGGCGATTGTGGGCGTTAGGGGGGGCGTGGCACCTCGATGAAACAAACTTGCGCTGCGTAGGAAGCCCAAGAATATGTGTGTGAAATCTCAACCTTCTAGCTTTTATAGTTTCCGAGATCTCAGCGTTCATACAGACAGACAGACGGACAGACAGACAGACAGACAGACAGACAGACAGACGGACAGACAGACGGACAGACGGACATGGCTAGATCGACTCGGCTAGTGATCCTGATCAAGAATATATATACTTTATGGGGTCGGAAACGCTTCCTTCTCCCTGTTACATACTTTTGCACGAATACAATATACCCTTTTACTCTACGAGTAACGGGTATAATGAGATTCTAAGGTCGTGCTTTTAATGATATAAGCACTAGGGCCACTTGAGTAAATTGTGCATGTAAACACTCTCCCCAAAAAAATACAAAAAACAAAAAAAACTGGGCCATGCGGCAAAGGAGCCAAAGTACAACAAAGAGCGGCGCCAGACCCTGAAAAGTGATTAAAATGATTGTTGTACAACAATGTCCGCGTCCTTGTAAGGGTTTTGCAGAGGGTGCCTTTCCGCCCGTTCCGCCCTCATTGCCAAAAAATAGCGCAGCCATTACAGTGCTGTCTTTATTCCTTGTTCATTATACAGTGTTTACTGGGAAATTCGAATTTGCATGTATTTTAATTTGGAGTGGTTTAAAAAATAGTGGGTTTTATGATCTTAAAGGGTTTGCCAAATGACTGGGGATTTTTAGGCTTTTTAGTTTCACTGTTGCTAATTTATCCAAAATTTAAAGTAGAGTGATTAATACTAAGAAATACCAAACAATAAAAAAACAAATTTAAACATCATATTTATAAGAAAAAGTTATTACAATTTAAACATCATATCATATCATATTATTTATAAGAAAAAGTTCAATTCAATTTAAACATCATATCATATCATATCATATCATTTATCAAAAAAAAAATACTGTAGGGTGATTAATCCAAGAAATACCAAACAATAATATACCAAATTTAGTCATCATATTTATAGGAAAAAGTTATTACAATTTCTATAATAAGATAGAAAATAGTTAACCTTTATTTTAGTTTGAACAGCTTGAAAAAGGTATTCATTTCGAGCCTCCACTGTATTTACATATTGTATCTATATAAATGGCTGAATTTATCTAGAAAAGCCTAATTGGAAAAGTGTTTTGGGACTGGCACTCGAAGCTTTTAGCCGAAAATGTCCCGACAAAGGCACAAGGGAAGCGATTTCAAGCGATTTTAAGCGATGCTGTCTGATTTGTTGGCTTTTCGGGGTTTTCTGGGTTAGGGGGTTGGGGTTTGCAAGGTGGGGGTGGCTCTGGGTGGTCTTGTGGGTGGCTAGGTGGCTAGGACTTAAGCAAAGCGGGACTTTGACAATGGAATGCTGCGGGTGCGAGAGTTCGAGACCGGCGAACAATTTGTCCTCGAGCCTGTCAGCGGCACTCCTTATTATTATGCCACGGCGCTCCTTCTGCAATTGCTTTGCTTGTTGCTCTCTCATTGTTTAATTGTTAACCATTTTGTGTGTGTTAGTGTGTGTGCTGTGCGGCTTTGTTGCATTGTTTGATTGTTTCACGCCCAAGCTTTGTCTCTCATTCTGTGCGTGTGTGCGAAATAACATTTGTCTAATGAAAAGCGCCCTTGTCGCTTGTCTGTTGTCTTCTGTTTTCTGTTTTCTGTCTCCCTTGCACCCGACTCTTTGTCTCGCTCGCTCCCCGGCGGCGACGGCCTTTGCTATTTTTAGCTCATTATGTTGCCATGGCCCAAAGGACATTACATCCCGAGACACGCCTCGGGATTTCATGTATTCCATCTTCACATGGTTCTCTTATTATGACTCTTGTTCTACAACATAATCCCCCAAAATGATTTAATTTCCTATTATTGTCCCTGCCAGGAAATAATTCTAAAGATTCTTAATGCTATAAATTTATAACGAAATTTAATTATTATACTTGTCACCAAATAATCGAATTTATTTGTTAAATTCAGTGTACATTTTTGATTCATAAAATACTTATCAATATGCATTTATTTTAAAATGTATTCTTGTTTTACAAAATAATCCTCCAAAATGATTTAATTTCTTATTATTCTCCCTGAAATAATTCCAAAGATTCTTAATACTATAGTTTTAAATGGCAATTCAATTAATATACTGACTTATGTACATTTAGGATTCTATTTTAAAATTCATGGCATGCGCATCAAAATGTGTGTGCTTAATAAATCCCTGAAAATACAACTAACAGTATTTTATTTGTATATTAAAACAATTGATAATAAATTCCAATCCTCTTAAGTGGGCCATCTCTTTCCGACCCTCCCATGAGCTTGCACAAATTACAAAGGCAGTTTGGACACAAAATATGGTTTTGATTGCTCTGCACACACAGAAATAAAATAATTGCCGGAAAATATATAAATATTCAACAGCTTGGAAATGACAAAATATCGCTCTGTTGTTTGCCCATCAAATTTGCATACCGAAGTTGCCAAATAGAGATAAATAAAGAGGCTGACAGCAACCTCAACAAATCCACTTTGGGATTGGGATTGAAACGCTGTGGCCTGTCTGCTAACGGTTGGTGATTTGTATTTTGTGATTTGAACTGCAGTCCCCGAAAGCAAAGTCAAGACAGTTGGCCAACGAGGTGGCCAATTGGCTTGTAAATGCTAACTGCAAACGGCAAATGGCAAACTACAAACATGCAACTAGCAGGTGACAGCCAGTGGAACATGAACATGAACACGACACGGCAGCAACTACACCCGAAATCCGGTTAATTGAAAAACAGAATGGGCCACAGAGACATTCGCCCGGATTCAGATGCAGATATGGATATGGATAGAGATTCAGAGGCAGAGACAGAGATACATTCTCGCATCCTTGCCGCATTAGCTGCAGTTGAGCGAGTGTCAAGGTGAGGCCAGGTGAAGCCAGCCAGGCAGAAAACAGGCAGCAAAAACAGGGCGAAACGGGAAAATAAACTTGGCAGCACACGAATTTAGTACCCATCCACACTGAAAGTAATACAATTTTGGTAAAAAATATAACTTTCTCTGAGATATTTTAGGGTTTTTCAAGATTGGAATATATTTAATTATTTATTATGATAAAACAAATATAATAAATTTAATATAGGACTGCAATAAAATTAAATTAAATTGAATAACTTTTTAAAATTTATAATATATTTGTTCTGTACTTTAAAGAAATCTGTGTTTTTATGTAAAAAGTTGTTCTTTTATATGTAGAAAACAATCAAAGGGAGTTAAGAAAAGCTAAGTGTACCTATCATATATCACAGGGAAAAATTTGTTGAAATATTTCCGCCAGCTAGAACATCCTTGAAGAATTGTAAATTAAGGAATCTCACCTTAAGCGGACATGGGAGACTATTTTTTTCCGTTCGCCGCCACTCTTCCCTTGGCTGCTGGCATCTGGCCAAATCACGTAATCACAACTTGTTTATGGCGCATGTGCCAACTATTCCCGACTTTCACCTTCACACCCGCACACCCCATCAAATCCGGACCCAGATACCCAGACCCATACCCAGACCCTCCGAAAAAGAGACCTACATCCTCCGTGCAGTTGCAACCGTAGCCATGAAAATTAATTTCAATTAGCGGAAATTGTTTTTACACCTGTTTGCCTTCCAGCACATCGCAGTGGCAGTAGCAGTAGTCCTCCAAATCGTTTGGCCAATTTGCGGCCTGTCATCGCATTGACGGGCTAATACCGCACTTTATAACCCCTCACCCCATGTGCAAATTCATAAATCAGAATTGCAAATTGCCAAGTGCAACAGCAGCGGGAGCTTAACAAGGCAAAAAACTATAGCATACCGCCGGGCGACACTTGAGTGCAGCAAGTGCCACGCCCATTCCCTCGGGAGCTCGTAACTGGCTAAGCAAATTCTTTTTTGCACTGCTTTCATGATTTCCTGGGTGTGGGAGTGCCACTCGGAATGTGGAACAGAATTGCGAACAAGTTTGTCTGAAGCGAGCAATTTAAAACGATTTAATTGCCGCTTTATCCTGCACAGAGGGATGTCCCCATAAACCATAATTGTGTTATAGTATTTCCGTGTATTGTCCATTTTTTAAATTTCAATAACTCGGTATTTTACAGTAATTTGTTTTGATAAAATTTGTATTGGTTATAAATTTTCTTTGCATAAGAAATTAACTAATTAGTTTAATGGTCTTTAATAAATTATTATTCTTTTTTTACCCGTTAAGAATATCGCATAGGTATCAATACACCTTTGTTGTGTTTGTTAATACCTATCGAAATGTAGAAGAAATTTTTCAAATCGAACCATTCTTTACAAAGTTATGAGCAAATAATAAAATTCAAGCAGTGCAAGCAGTTACTGTGCTGCATGCATATCTCTATCTCCCTCGCACTTCCTTTAGCCGAGTATCTGATAGTCGAGGTACTCGATCTCCATGATTGTGAAATGCACATTTAAATTTATTTTAGAAATAAAATGATTTTGCTATTCTCCAAAGAGTACTTCATAGTCTACTACATATACCACTCGATTATCGAGCATTTTGGTCTTTTGGTCCACATTTAGCGGACGTCATCAGCGAGTGTTTGTGTTGGGTTCTCAATTAAATTCCAATTGGCATTGCAATAAAAATTGTCATTTGGCAGGGGCGTGGTGAAAATGTCAGTGTGGATTTTGTATTCGGGTCTCTGATTCCGGTCTCTGGTCGAGAGTTTAGTTGTGGGCCTTTTAATTGATGCAGTGGCAAACGGCATACATTTGCCTAGCGAATGCAGTCGAAATTAATTTAACATCCATGGGCGAGTCAAAAAATATTTACCCGCAAATATTTGAATAGTAAACGAAACGGTCATGGCAATCGTTTACAGTCAATTTGGTTGCATTTATTTTGTAATGGCAGCAAAATATGAAATGTAAGTCTTGAATAAATAATACATCATAGTACATGGTTATGGATAATTAAAAAAATTATTATAAAATAGTATACCTAAATAACTATGTAACCATCCCTAGAATTCCCTTGATTATACAGTTTTCTGCTGCATTTTCATGTCATATTCCAAAACAATGCCATGTTACGTACATAGATGTGTGTACAAAAAACTTTTAATTTATTTTCTTGCTAAGCCGCAGCTAAACAAAAGCCGAAACTTTTCTAATTTTTGCAGATGAGCGCGCCACTGTGCCACAATTTTGGTTTACACCTGTCGAAGCTGCCACTCCCACGAGGAACTTTTTCTACCACAACAACAATAACAACAAGAACCTTTTGCCCCACAACAAGAGGAAAAACCAAAATAAAAGGGCAACAACAACAGTGATATGGAACTGTGCATAGCAACAAAGTCAAAACAACAACCAGAAACCGCTCAGAGTTCAATGCAGCAAAGCAAAAGCAGCAACAGCAACAGCAACAGCAGCAGCAACTACTATCAAAAGAAATGCCACCAAAATCAAACAAATACTCAAGTACAGAGCACTCAGCAAAGCAATTGCAGCAGTCACAGAGATCGAGACCACCTGACAAAGCAGCAACAGAACCAACGAACAAATAGTGCAACAGCAACATCATCACATTTCAACAGGAGCAACATCATCATCAGCAGCAGCAGCAACATCAAGAGTAAAAACATTAGGAAGCCCAGTAGAAGCACACAATTAAACGCGCTCTATTCGCTGCTGGTGCTGTTGATAGTCGGCCTTGCCACAGTTGCCGTTACGGTTACAGCCTCGCCCCACCACCCACAGGCCACCCCCTCCCCCTTCACCGCACCCCCCTTTTCCCGCGAGAGCAGGCGCGATGCTCTTTTGGCCTACTACAAGCGGGCCCACCTGCAGCCGAGTGGCTCCTCCCCGGGGCACGAGCACGAGTATCACCTGCATCACGACGCCAACGGCCTTGACTTTGACGAGCTAACGCCCACCGTCAGCAGCGTGTCCGTCCTCAGTCGGGCGGAGCGCCTTCGCTTGCGTAAGCGCAGTGCCACGCCCACAACGCCAGCCACCGCGGCAGCAGCAGCAACATCGCCAGTTGCCGCCGTTGCACCTGCAGCGACAACATCAACGACAGCGGCGGCCAAAGAGGCAGCCAGCAGCAAGAAGGCGGAGGAGGAGAAGTGCGAGCCAAGAGTACTGGAAACGCAGCCAGATGAGCCGGTAAGTGGGCCCTATAAATTCCAGATTTTTATTATCCTTTTATAGCTTATAGAAATTTAAGGGATAATTTTATTTATTTATTTTTATAATAACTTAACAAAACAATATATTACCGATAATTATAAAACCATATGCCAGTCAAGTCCTCCAGAATAATAATAACATTATAAGTCATTTATAAAGATTTTCTACTTATTGATTAATTTTAATATTTTTTAAGGAGTTTTCTTTTTTTTCTTTTACATTTAAAGGAAGCTTTAAACATGGATTTTTTATACGATTCCAAGATTTTTTATATATAATATGGTACTATTTTCTAATTAACAAAATAATGGAAGTACTTTACCACTAATTTTAAAACCATCTGCAAGTCAAGTCCTCCAGAATAAATATTAGTTATTTAGAAAGATTTTTCTACAGACTGATAAAAATGCCAGAGCTATAAATCTGATTGACTATAATATTTTTAAGTGGTGCTAGTTTAGTAAAAACTGTTTTTCAGACCTGCTAATTTTTAACAAATTCTTAATTTAAATCTGTAAAAAATACAATTATCCTAAAAATATAATAAAGGACATAAGTACTTCAAATTTGCCATTCACTACATAACTATATAATTACCTATTTAAAATCGGTTTAAATCCATATATAATGTTTCCATCAACATAAACATCATTTAATTAGCTTTATTTATTACTTCACTTCAGAAGCAAATTAAGAATTTCTCAACTTTAAACAGAACTTCTCCAATTGAGTCCGCCGAAAGGTGCTTCTAGTTCGAAAAGTGTACACATTTTGTTTAACCTTACAACTGCCACTACAGAACGCCACCTTATAATTTGCCGCCCAAGAGGATGAGGGGTGAAAGTTTCATCTTTTTGCACTTAGTCACGAGAACTACTTAGATCAAAAGCAATTCCAAGGAGCAGCAGCAGTTGGAATAAGCAAGCGCTACAATTTAGTGTCTCAACTTTTGAAGCAATCAAAGAAATTGCGAGGATTGCAAGGAATGCAACAAATGCAGGGGGGGTGGGGGTGGTATTCCAAGGAGCAACCAACCTTCCGGTTGCCTTCATAACTTTTGACGGACATTCGGTGAGAACGAGTGCAGCTTGCACACCGCATCGATCCAAGGTAGAGACAATTAACGACAATTTACGAAATTGCCAACGCGGCACTGGCGAATAATCAATAAAATTGCTGAGATAGCAACCCATATAATGTGTTCTGTTCGGGGTGCTCCTCCCTTTTCGGTATCCTCTGCTTCTTCTTCAGCTCTTTCCTGCTGACACAAATCTCTGCGCAAATCTGTGAGCTCCTTTCCTTTCCGTTTTTCACCTCCCCACCTTGTTGATTGTCGTAAAAATATTACGCATACGACATGGCTGACGCAAGTAGATGTGAAGAAGGAAAGTTTTTGCTTTTTTCTTTAAGGGGCGGTGTATTACACAGAAACCGCGGGATTTTGGAAAGAGTTGCGGCCTGCCTTGACGGCAGTTCATGTGTGTTACCTCCACCTCCCTCCCCTCGTCTAGAGTCCTTACTTTATAAAGCTGCCTCTTGTACAAGTTAATTAAGAGATGCTAATGAAGTGAGCAGACCACATACCGTCGCACCCTGAGACACTGAAATGAATTTAGATCTTCAGTAGATTTTGTATTTATAAATAATTGTTTTATTTTTAAGAGTCTTTAGAAAAGAATTTTTTTTAAATTAAAAAATATTATTTGTAATGTTTCTAATCACTATAAAATATTCCAGACTATATTGGATCAAAGTTTACCAATATGAAATAAGTATAACCAGCTTTTCTCTGTGTAAACCTTCGCTGGTTCTTATAAAACCCCACACTCGTTAGAAAATATAAATATTTAAATGGCCTATTATATTACAAATTTCTTTACGTGTGCGCATCACAATATTTTAATTGAATTTGCATGACAATTGCAGCCAAGGACTCTAAGCCACTCCTTGCCACACGGGATTTTCTCCCGCTGTCTGCCTGTCAGCTCCCCGGGATAAAATGGGATGGGATGAGATGCTATTTTTAGGTCGCTAAGCGAATCGAGTATAAATATTCAATGAGTCGGCGGTGTAAACAGAGTCCAATACATGACGTGCACGAATCGATTACCCGACTAAGTATCCTCTGACGCAATCGGGACCTTTGTGTAATTAGAAGGCAAACAGAATGCTGAGGGCAGGCCAAAAAAAAAAACAAAAAAAAGAGAAATGCTGTGTAGCATCCTCGGAGCGATTCGAATCTCGAGTGTGGCCAGATAAAAAAAAATAATAAATAAATGTGGTGCACAGGAGCAACAGCAAAAGCAACAACAACATCGGCTGACAGCTGCCAACTTGGGCATTATCCTGGCCATTGTCCGTCCCCCTCGCACCCAGTAGTCCTGTCTCGCTCCTGTGCCCAGCGGTCAAATGCGAGCGCCTTGTCGAATGGCTGTCAAGGATTATTGTTGCTCCTGTTGCCGCTCCTGCTGCTCATGTTGCTGCTGTTGCTGTTGCTCCTGTGGCTGCTGTCGCCTGCGGTGGCTTTTGTCTCGCTTCCAGCTGGAGTGTGTCTCTCTGTTTCTTTCACTCTCCCCCGTCTCTTTCTCTTCGGTCTTTTTTTGTTATCCTGCGTGTGCGTGTTGTTTTGCTAACAATGTTGAAGCTGCAAAGTTATTAATAATTGTTTGGTGTATTATATTTCGCTGGCGATGCTGGACACGCATATAGCTGATTTAAAGGACATTGAAAAATGATAGAGAGTCTTTTATATTTTAGGTACGGATTTTTTGAATGTACAAAATCCTTAACAAAAGTTTAATTTTACTATAAATTAATTTTTTTTTTTAATTTCTGCAAGGATTTTTAATAGTTGTTGAAAACTGAAAAGATGTTAAAAAAGCTCACCGAATTTTAATAAATATTCATTAAAAGCTTGTCAATTGAATTACATGAATATAATTATAACATGTTAAAGAGAAAAAAACCAAGCAATTAGTATAAACTTTAATTACTACCCAATTAACAGTAGTTCGTTTGCATTAATGACCACTTTTTCTGCTCTCGCCACAACCAATTACCTTGACAACGAATTTAGTTAACAGTAAAGCTGCGCATTTATTATTCATAGAGACATAAATTTAAAAACCAATGCCACTCAACAGAATCATTTATGTTAATCCGATAAATAAAGCAGACGCACACACGTTGCAAAGCGAAGGCAACTGCCAACTTCCGTGGCAATCAGCTTATGTCATTCGCCCTGTCGTCCTGAATAATGTAACGAATGCAGGAGAAGTACAGTGAAGCCTGCCAGTGAGTGTGCCCCTTGGATTTGCCAAGTGTCAACAGCAGTTGAGCCAAGCAAAAAAAAACACAGCACAAGGAAAAGGAAAACACTGTCTGACATATTTTATTCATTAGGCGCAGAGCATAGAAAATAAAAGGAAAAACATGCAAATGACAGTGAGGAAGCATACAGTTGCGCCATGTAAATATTTTTATGGTCATAAGTAGGAATTTTGTACATGCCAATGCCGGAAAATGCAGATGGAGGTGCGGGAAACGGAAAGGGGCGGGAGTGGACATTAAAAAGCCAGTAAAACGCGCTTTACTGATTTCATTTGGCAGCCATGTGTGCGTGTGTCTGTGTGGACCAGACTCTTGGCATAGTTGCTAACATACGCACGCCGTGTTTGCATAAGTATGCATGTTTTATTGCACACACACTCGGTGTGTGTTTTGCGGCTGCTGCCGCTATTTACAAGTGTTTTCCACATACATTTGTACCCTAAAAAAGGGCGTGCGCTGCGAGGGTATGTGTGTAATGGCAGCCATTTTGTAAAGGATATGAAGGAATACAAAGGAAGGAAATAATTTAGAAAACTTTGTAGGTGTAAAATATTATATTTATTTTATAGAACTTAATAAAAAGTATTATTTTGCACGAAATAAAATAAATGAAATCATTTCTTTCTTTAAAATAATTAAAAAGTGGATTTTCTAAATTTCTAAATACAACAAATATTTAAAATAAAAATTATTTTCCACGAAATAAAATAATTTAAAACATTTATTTCTTGAAAATAATTAAAAAATCGATTTCCTACATTTCTAAATTCGAATTAAGTTTTAAATTAAAGATTTCACATTTAAAATAAATATTTATTTAATAACATATAAATAATTTTAAAAATTAAATTAAATAATTATTTATTAATTTATTAAAGATGATAGTAAAGAACTTTCGGAACCTTCGACAAAAATTAAATTAAATAAAAAATCTTAAATCTTCCGATTTGAGAGAAATTTCATCAAATTTATATAAAAAAGTAGTTAACCAAATTACCCATTATTTAATCACCCTCTTTTCCCAGCCCCGAAGAGTACATCAAAGGTTTATGATAATGGTCACACGGCATATACACGAGTGTTTAGAGCACTCCATCATAGCTTTATCTGGGAGTAGGTCAGAACCGCTCTCGTTCTCTTCCTCCTGGTACCTTTCACCGATTGCTTTTACCTCGATATATTCATTTGGGCACTAGATTTGCATACATGTATGCCAAAACAAAAAACAGAGCCCAAAAACACACACATACGCACTGGAGAACATCCACAAACATTGGTATATTGCTGTTGCTTGTTGGCAATTTATTTGTAGCTTCCGTAGCGTATACGCAGTGTGGTCGCTCATCAACGAGAGCCCTGCTAATGGGAAATATTTGTTTTAAAAGCCAAAAGGTGCCTGCCCAACTACATGACTCACCCGCAGACAACAGCATGTTCCCTCCTTGGTTCCTCCGCCTGTGGTTACTTTTGTTTCCCAAAGCCATAATGATGTCATCAAAGTTACCCCACCGCTCCCCCTTTCAGTTTTTGTGCGTAGATCTCGAGAGCTGCTTGTAACGTGTAAATTATGTACAAACATTTGGTCGGTTAAGAGCTGTACAAACTAGGATTAAAAACATTTCTGCAGTCCCACAGCCTGGGGCTGGCATTAAATCCTATTATTTCCCAGTCGAAACAAAACTTTTCGTACTCCTTGGCACAAAAGGTGTTTGTGTGAAACGTGTCCTGTGCGCCAGGTGAATAATTAATGGTCCCGGGCCAAGGGAAGTGTCCATCTAGATGGTCACTTAAGTCACTGGGCAGACGATGCGTATACGTAATTTTTCGTATTTCCGAATTCTCATTCACAAATCACACGTTTTCTGCAGGCTGAGCAGGCTCATTTGAATTACTTATTTAAGCCCTTTTTGAGGCAATAAATTTGGTATGGTTGAGTAACAATTTATATTATTCATTTATGACTTTCTTTAAGATTTAGTGCAAAACGGGTATGTTTTAAAATATACAAGCTTTAATATCAATTTAAATTATATATTAATGGCTTGCCAGATATTAATTGTGATCTGCCTTTATGAATTTTGCAGTTTTACGACTACACAGACATCGCCGAGGATGCCGCACGCCAGTTTATTGAATTTTTATCGAGCAAATTCCCAAATGCCAACACACCGATTACCATCGATGAGCCGACACGTGCGGAGGTGAGTCGCCGGGCCAATGGAATCGCCAGCTATGCCCTCAACGAGGACGACAATCTGCTGGCCTTCGCCATCGCCGCGCCCAGCATTCACACGGTGGTCGTTAAATTCAGGGATAACGTTACGGTATGCACTCGCTAATCAGGGATAATGGGTCCCAGTTAATCGGGTTTACCTTTTGCAGATACCACCGAATCAGGTGCACAATAAGGCATATTTGGGTTCCTACTGGCGGGAGTTGGGGTGAGTTGGTTGGAAAAAATCCCTTAGTTCTTAATGAGCGTTTTCTGTAAGGGCCCTTAAAAGTATGCTCTTATATTTGTAAAAGGTCCTGTAAAAAAATGGTTAAGATATTTGATTAATTCACTTAAATCGGAATAAAATACGCTTTATAAAAATTTTAATAAAAGGCCTCTCAAAACTAATATCAATTAAACTTTGAAAAGCTTTTAAAGCCTCTTAGTCCCATAATTTATTTTAACCTTTGGCACAAGAGCACTTAAATAATTATAGAGCTTTAATTCATTTAATTACTAATTACTAAATAATGTACACAAATGCAGGGAGATTATTCAAAGCCTCTAAAATTTAACAACTAATTAAATTCAATAAGCTGTTGAACTCGCTTAGAAGATATCCATCGCTTAATTTGAATAGGCCACTCAGACACACAGAATACTCATATGCACAGGCCGAATTATCTTGGAAAGTTGCCCATAATTGTGTTTTCTTTTTGCCCCGCTTACAGTGCGGCCTGGAACAGCACGGACGGCACCCAGGAGTGGGGGGCTCCCTTCCGCGACTGCAACCTGTTGACGCGTCGCTGGCTCTGGCCATTTCGGATATCCTTCAGCGAGCACAGGATCAAGTGAGTCCCGAATCGATATTAAGCCATATGGCACAATTTATAATAAACATTTTCAGAGTTGTGGCGGCTGCTTTTATTGCTGCCGACGAGGACGTGTGCAACGATGGATTGGAGGAGGTTTTCGGTCGTCGTCATGGGTGAGTTATTTATCCAATAATGATATAGAACTATCTAAATCGATATCCTTTCAGTTGCGATCGGAATACCACTTTTTGCCTGCTCACCGAGAACAAACCCGCCGCCACCAGGGATGTGTACACTTGTCTGTGCCGCGAATCCTACTACCTGCCCAACTCCACGCTCCAGGGTTTCCGTGGCGATCGCGTCGAGCTATCCGAGGGCTACGACAACTACTCCTGTATTCCGTGTCCCGGAGTGTGCTCCAACTGCGACAGCAACGGAGTCTGTCTCGCCTACGAGGAGGAGGAGGTGCTCAACGTGGACGCCTGCCTGCGCCTCCTGGTGGCCATCGTCCTGGGCGCCTGCATCCTGTGCTGCGTCGTCCTGGGCGTGATTGTCTTCCGGCAGAGAAAGTGCAAGGTACATATTTCCCTTAAACGATTATCATATCCAAGGATGTGTAAAAACTAGAAGTGGTTTTATATGTAAATTCACTTTGGCTAAAAGCCTTTTTCTTATACAACATTTTATTAAAAATCTTAGAACCACATAAAATAATAATATTAATAATCTATTACTTATAATAATTTTTCTGAGGTTACAGAATTTGAAAATAAAATTCCGATAATACATATTTGTTAATGAATATTTTTTTAAGAATATAATTAATTTCTTATATATAAACTCTCTGATATTTTTAGGCCATTGCCTCGGGCATGTGGACTGTGCTGGAGACGATACTGCTGGGCATTGTTTTACTTTATGCATCCGTGAGTGGTCCTTGAGCAAGTGTGACCCAACTTTTCTTCACTGACATATTCCCTTGCAGGTTGCCGTCCATTTCTTTCCCGCCTCCACCGAGCGCTGCCTGCTGGAACCGTGGCTCCGGGAGCTGGGCTTCATCACCTGCTACGGTGCCATCATCCTGAAGCTGTATCGCCACCTGGTGGACTTCCGCACCCGCAAGGCGCATCGCTGGGTGCTGAGGGACGTGGATCTGCTCAAGTATCTGGGCACCATGGTCTTCGCCGTCATCTGCTATATGGCCGCCTTCACGGCCTCGTCGCTGGACCTCCTGGAAAGCGCCCAGCTGGAGAGTCTCCGGGAGGCGGACACGAACACCTGCCATCCGCTCAAATGGGAGCTGGTCACGCAGACCAGCGAGATGCTCATCCTGTGCTTCGGACTCCACCTGTCCATCGCCAGCCGGAATGCCAACACCCAGTTCCGGGTAAGATGCAGTTCTTTAAAGTGCAAAAGTCAAACAATTTTTATACTGAACCCTTAAGAAAAATAATGTACCTCTATCAGTCTATGAAAATCACTACAAATTTTAGATGGTGTAAATACGTTTTACAGGTTTTATTTACATTCTTAATAACAATTTCAATTTGATAATATTTTAAATGGTTTAAAAATGGATAAATCTTTGAATTTGCAAGACTTGTTCTCCAATTGTTTGTTAATGAACTCTTTTAGATAATATTTTAAATGGTTAAAAAATTCCTTGAATGTACACGACTTGCTCTCCGATTGCTAAAAATTAATGAAGATTTAATTTAAAGTCCTAGCAATGAAATCAATTGGATAATAATTACTTGACCAATCGAACTTTGCTTAAAAATTAATTGTTTCCCAAAATTCAAATTTAGATTTAATCTAAACATCATATGATTTTTTAGAAAATTATTTTATTTAAATATTAAGGTTTTATTAGCAATATGCAGCCGTGTTTCGTCTTGAAAGATTTTTTAAAAGGGAAACATTTCCCCCAGATAATTAGCAAAATTTAAGTGACATTGTGAGAGCAAATGGCAAATGGTCAAGGGAATTAACCAGCTATTTCCGTTCGTCGCCCCTTTAGGAACGGCAATTTCTGGTGACCGCCCTGACGCTGGAGTTCCTGGTCTCGTCGAGCTTCTACTTTCTGCGCTTTCTCTACCTGCCGGAAATGAGTCCCAGCGCCATTTTGCTGGCCCTGTTCGTCCGCTCCCAGCTGACGAACAGCTTCGCCTTGGGTCTGATATTTGTGCCAAAGTTGTGGTACCAGCACAAGCAGGTAACCGATACGAGTTCGAAGCATTTTGATTTCCTTATTTTCCTTTGGTTTCCTTGGTTCGAGTACGCTTTTGTGTTGAACACATTGAGATTTAATTAGGAACCGTTGCGTCCTAGTTGGGCCATAAGTATATGCTTAGAGTATCCATCCCCGTTCACTTTGTGCTGTCTGCCGCGGTCGTGGTCGTCATTACAGTCATCGAAATCCGCATTTGGTATAGACATTGGTTGAGGAAACGATTTTTGTTAATAACTAGCCAACACAAAATATAAAAAAAAAGTAATGGGGAAACCCAACCAAAAAGCTTTGTTGCTTTTGCTGAAACAATTGATTATTTCATTTGGTTATGGTTATCTTTAGTTCCTGTTCTGGTTTTATCGAGAAAATTAACATAATTTTAGTATTAAGCTAACATTGAATTGAAACTTTAGTCAAGCTATGAAGTTGCTGCAAGTGTGTCTCGTTTTATCTAAGAATGTTCGACTGTTTTTAGCTTGATTATATTGCACTTGAACTTGATCTTAATTCGCACGCTATTTTATTTGCATGTTTAGCAGTGATTTTTGCATGATTTCTCCAACACAACACATCAAACTACAAACTAATGACAAAAATCGGTTTCCTATCAAAATTCCCAATATGCATACCAGAATAACTCCAAACTAGTGTTTCCAAAATTCTACCTCACAGTAACTTTCTCTGTCTTTGTGTCTCTCAACCGAATAATCTTTAACTGGAATTCTCTGTCTAAGTAGTCTTCTTATAGCTAACGTCCATACTCTTTAGCTTTTGAGTTTCCTTTTTGATTTTCTTTTGTTTTTCATTTCCAGCACCACAACAGACACAATCACAACCAATAAGGACCTACCACCCACCAACTACATATATAAACTACATATACATATCATAAACATACTCTCCAGCACAGATCTATTCCATTCTGTTTTTGCTCTCTCTTACCTTGAGTTCCGTTTCCTTTTCCATTTCCGTTTCCGTTTTCCATTTTCCGTTTTGACTTCCTGAGTGTGGTTTGCGGTGTTTGTTGCATCTTCATAGCTTGCAGGTTCGTTCGCTAGCGTATGATCTATCAATACGTTTACCTGTGGATGCTTTCAAGGGTACGTCACACGACGCCGGCCAGCGGCTGGGCGGAGGATATGCCGGGCTCTGTCTGGGCGATCCGGACATCGGGGAGCTGACCATATCCGAAATGAGTCCCGAGGACATACGCGCCGAACTCAAAAGGTACGTAAGATAAACCTAAGACTTAACTGAGATTAATGGGTATTCCAAGGGTATTCCAAAACTCATAATGACATTACAATTTTACCTTCCAGACTGTACACGCAACTGGAGATTATGAAGAACAAGACTCTGAGGCAGGACAATCCGCACATCAGCAAGCGACGTGGCGGACGCAAGGCGGGTCACCGCCGCTTCTCCCTGCAGGTGAGTCGGGGTCACCTCATCCGCAGCGTAGTCCACCAGGCATAGTGCTCACTGTACATGACATCGCCGCTACCCAAATGGGGGACCGGGCTGTAGGACTCAGTGACCCAGATCGGTATTGCTGTAACTCTTCCAACCGAAACGATACCAAACCTTATGCTGCCCATCCCGAGCTCCCTAGATCTTTCTCTCCCCAGTCTCTCTATCCGTCTCCGACTCTCTATTTCTCTCGATCCTCCAATGTGAACTCTCAGTATTGTTCGCCACTAATATTAATACATCTATAAATATCATTGTTCTTGTCATGACTATGTACAATATATTCGAATCCCACCACAACCAAACCAAACAATACATTAACCACCAATGTTCAATGTAGAAAAAGGGCAGCAAGGATAAGGTAAGAACTGTCGGCCTAGCATAAACCTAAAACCTAACCCCCTATAAAATATCTGTGTTGTGACTGTAAGCTAAACCCCCAAAAAGAAATTAAAATAACTTCTCGCACGTTTGTCTATAAACTTAGACCCAAGTCCCCCGATAAAAACCCAATACCAATTTGTGTGTCTGCGTGTGTGCATGTGTCCGTCCATAGATAGCACTTCATGTCTAATCCAAAAAACCGATTGCACACGAAACTACGAAAAACTACAGTTCCCTGAATGGTGAAATTCCATACTAAGACATCTCTAATCCGCAGGCTCTAAGTGCCAAACATCGCAGCAACAAGCATCATCAGGACATTGAGATCACCGAGGCGGAACCTTCCCGAACGCCCGAGGATTCAGTTTGCAGTGCCGAAGGACCCACGGACACCTATGCCGAAATATCGGGCGTATCCCACTCAATGCTCTCCCACTCGATGGTCTCCCACTCCGTTGTCTCGCACTCAAAGTAAGGAACAGGAACAGGAACCCTAACTAAGGAGACCGATTCGCAGGATCATTAAGGATAAGCTAACCGATATTCCAGCAATCGGAGAGATTTGTATATAAGTATTAAACGGTACGATACATGTTGGTATATGTAGATAATATGTATATGTATGTGAGAAATAGTTATTATATAGCGCAACAACACAAACAATAAAAGAATTACTTTAATTTCGCAAAGAAAGAAAAACCAACAAGAAACATGAAAGAGATGCAACACACAAAAACACAAACAATAACAAACATTACTTTATTTTTAAAGAAACGAAAAGTCAAGAACCTTGAAAGCAGTCAAGTTTTATAAAGTTTTGATAAATTTTTAGACGATTTTACTTTGTTGATTTCTCTCAGTCTTGAGTTCGATTGATTTCGATGATAGGGATCACTGATAGATCAAAGTTGTACGAACGGTAGAGCGGTAAAACAGAGCCCACCTGTGTAGGTAACGATAAAACTGTAAGAACAAAAGCCACAAACATTAAGAAATATAATCCTATTCCTGAGACTCGTGTTTTCGGTTTACCTCTAAGTTCCTCAATAGTTACTAACACTCGAATTATTTGCCTATTGTTTTCAAGCCAACCGAACACTATCTACTGCATCTCTGCAATCGCTAGAGATATTGAAAGAGTGGAAACACAGCGAAAATCATTTTAAAACAGAGAATAATCAGTTGTAAATTTGAGCTTATAGGCATTAAATCTAGTAATTCCCTTATAACTATCGTACGTTTTACGTCTTACTAATCTTACCAACTAAAATATATTTGTATTATAAATTGTATACTTGTAATTCCCACTCATTCCCATCCAAAATCCGAACGGGGTAAACTTTTTGTAAATACACAATGTACGAATTCGAATTGCAGAGAGAAAAACAAGTTGTTACATTTTCAAGACACAGAGTTCCCCATCGAGAGTGAAAATCATAGGAAAATGCTTAATAGAGGCTTAAGTACATTTTTTTTTACATTAGCCGATCAAATTCTGTCTCAAGTATTATTACACTACTAGATTTCCTCCAAAATGTTCAGATCCCAATCCAGAGCATCTTAAATTCGTTATCCTCGAAAAAATAAACGTTCGTGTTAGAGTATTGAAAACACACAAAGTGTAAACATTTCAAATGTACGCAATAAATTTTGGAGGCGATCGTTATAAAAAAGAGGGGGGAAAACAAGTCCATAGAAAACCTATAGTACAGTTACATGGGCATTTATAAGGGTTATAAAAAGTATTTCTATATACACTACAAAAAATATATAGCGAGTAAAACATGGCAAATGGTTAAATTAGGTAAACTTACAGCATGCATGCAACAAATTGAGCATTTAAAACAAAAAGAAGAAAGCAAAACCCAAAATGATAATTAAAATAAAAAAGCCAACTTTTGGTTGCGTTTGATCAAAAGTGTGTGTATAAAAAAATATTTATGGGATATATACATAAACATATAACTAACTTATATTATATATAAATATATATACACATATATGAGTGTAATCAGCATTACAATAAAACAAAACCGAGAGGCAAACTAAATTAGTGGCTCAGCGCAACGGAAACTACAAAAAACGATTGGAAAAGAAACAGAATACATTTTGAAAGTGTGATAGTGTTCATAATATTCGTTCATTGTAATTAAAAGAGAAAACAAAACTAAATAAAATAAATAAATGATAAAATGTGACGCGTTTACTTTTGGGATTGATGTACTTGTGATTCTTCTGCACTCAAAATAGAATAACCGTATTACCAACACGAAATCTCTTCCAAAAGACCCTCATCCGTTTTCATATATAATCTTTCTACATGGTTGGACTTTATTTTGTATATATAGTTCCTTTTTATATATTTTTAATTGAAATATTGCTCGAATATTTGCTAGATTTTGTCACGTAAATTTAGATTGCAAGTACATACATTTATATTCGTAATATCTATTTATATATTTAATAATAATAAATTTTAATTACAATTTTATTTCTAATTACTCACTTGCTTACGTTCGTGTTTGTGTGTCTGTTGTCTGGCTTCGTTTTTGGATTCGTGGCTAAGATCTAATAGTTAGTCGGTATTTAGTACGTATCGTATTCAACATGATTAGGTTCGCGATGACGCCATTCATTCATTGGTAGTCACTTACAGCAGAGTTAATTGGTTTTCGTTTGTGTTGCGGTTAGTTAAGCTTGGATTTAGCTGTTGCTGTTTGCTTTTGATCGTCAACTCATCTCGGTTTATTTAAAACTTAAAGAATTACAATAGTTTAGTACTTAGAATTTATTTTGGTTTTACATGCGCTGCGCATCGTTTGTTGCTGTGCTATGTGCCATTAGGTAGACAATTTGTTTGAGTGTATTATGCATTAATATTAGATACAGGTTTATATATTTGTATACTTTATAATTATATAACACTATGTTATAAAAATGTACATGGTTTTGGTTTTGCTACAGTTTTAGTTGGTTTAGTACGTACAACTCTTGCAAGTAATCATTTGCTGGTTTAAAAAACGTTTTTAAGTAGTCGTAAAAATGATCAATCCATATTTATATATATTACAAAAACAACGTTAAGCTTTTTTTATCAAAAGTATCAATTATGTAGATCGTTATGTTAAATTTGTTTAATCTTCTAGTTTGGCGCATAAAGCTGTGTTGCGTTTAGCGTAGATTTCTCATTTCGATTTGCCTTAAATACTTTTTGTCTTGCGTTAAAAAATGCAAATTTTGTAAAATTAAATTTCTTAGTTATGCTTTTTGTTTTTTCTTTAGTTTTATACAATCTCACTGTTAAGCTTAGTTTAACAAACAAAAGCAGCGCTTTCAACTTAAATAATTTAAAAAATAAACAATGGTTAACATTCTTCAATAAAAACAAGCTAAAATGATTAAATCATTTAGTTAATTAAAAGTAAATAAATTTTTAAAGCCAAAACAAACGAGATCCTGCTCGTGTGCAAATAATTCAGAAATGACTAAATTTCGTGTTGCTTTTTCAACATTTCCTCTATGAGTTGAAATTTTGAAAAGGGTTTGCATGTAGAATAAATAATTTTGTGTTGTTTTGAGTTCGAATAATATAAATTTATAATTTAAGAAATAATTTAAGTTTTGCGCGTAGACATGAGTTTACCTTTCTTTGTTTCGCTGTTTTTCAATAACATTTACAAACAAGTTTAGGAAGTAGTAAAAATAATATTGCCACAAAGTATATGAGTAAAAAATATTTTCTCTCTCTTTATAAATAATAGATGTGTGTGGTGTGTGTTTGTTGTGTGTCGTGTTGTGGGTACAGCACCGCGCGTAAGTGAGTGTGCGCTAAGGAGTCACCATAAAATCTCATAGAATAACAAAATATTATATACGATATACATAGTTGTATAAAAATAAAATTGCAAAACATCTACATAACCAAATAATAATAAAAATCAAAAATCGATTGCAATAACTTAAACATTCTACGAACTGTACGCTAATTTAGTACAATTTTGTTTCCGCTTCTGCGGTAACAGGTTACAAAATGAAAGTATCTAATTTAGTAATTTAATCTAGCAGCACTGTGAAGAGATTTGCCAGTCGTTGGTTGCGTTGCATCCGCTTCAGTTAACTCCCGCGTGTGTGAGTGTGTCTCGTCTTTGAAAAGGTCTTTCATTTTGGGTTGCTCATCTCGTTTCCGCTTCCGTTTCCGCTGGCACTCCCCCTATGCCGATGCCGCTGCCGCTGCAGATGGCTTCTTTGGATCCGAGTCCGAGTCGGCGGACGCGGACGACGACGACGACGGCGGCGGCGCATCAGAAGAAGGAGGAGGAGCGGCTGGGGCAGGAACGGGTATCTGGCGGCCACCGCCTGGCCTGCCCTAGAGCGGATGCAGCTTGGTCGTGTGCACCGTGAGGGCGCTGCGCTGCGTGAAGCGCTTGTCACAGTACGGACAGGTGTACGGCTTCTCGCCGGTGTGCGTCCGTATGTGCTTGGTGAGGTAGTCCTTCACGCTGAAGGACTTCTCGCAGTACCCGCAATGAAACGGCTTCTCTCCTGCAAAACAGCCAACAGGATTGGCGAAACGGAGAAATTCGGGATACTCGGTTAGCACTTGTCGCTAGCAGAAAGCCAGTTTGCTTGGTGCGTGCAGTACCAAAGGTTTGATTGATTGATTGATTGACTGAGTGGTTGATGTGTGGGTACAGTAGATATGTATGCATATCAAATAAGGTCTTGCACGTAATCAAACTATGTATAAGATTATATATAAAATGTGTATATATATTTGGTTGGTGTTGTTAAATGCATTCGAGACATATTATTACGTAATGAGATGAGGCGGCGGGCGATACGGATTTGGATTATCATATTGCTTTTGTACCCTCACAGAAAGCTTGCTAAATCATAGTTGTGGTTTTCATATTTATTTCTGTGAGGGTATGCAAACAGTGACTCATACGATTCGTTAATTGTTGCTAATCGAAGAAGACGGCGAAATTGCAAGGCCCTGAATGTCACTAGCTGGAATACGAATAATTGCGTTACGAGAAACTGAAACTGTAACTAGACTGTTGATCAGTAGATTGATTATAATCTAAAATAAACATTTTTTACGAGGCAATCAGTTTGCAAATCTTTTTATAGAAGCAGCTAAATCAAAGCTGATTAATTTTTATTCGATTGTATTAATTCATATTAATCAGAGCCTATTGCATATTACTTATCAAATTTAAATATTAGTATTTTAAATCAGGATTTATTTAATTATGGTATTAGCAAGGAACCTGTTTTAAACATGAAATAAAAAAAGTAATACTGTACTTTTAAATTGGTTATGGTGCCGCTGTATCGTGTACAACTTTGTATTTTAAAAATTTTTTAATTAAGTTTTCAGAACATTAGTCTTAGCAAGTGACATTCTAGCCTGATCCCGATTGGATTTACCAATTTTCGCCATCTTTCTCTGCGTGCTTTTCTGCGCAGGCGCTGCGGCGGCTCGTGTCAGGTGATCGAGCTTCGGCAGCGACGCCGGCAGAGGTGAGAGATTGATATTGGTACTGATAGATTGAGATTGACTGATAGAGATTGAGCGAGTTTGTGTATGGCAAATGGAAATGGACTTGCATACAGAGGTTTCTCTTTTTTGAGTATTGCTTTTTTCTCATCACCCGGGGGTGATAATATACTGATCGATTGATTGGTTGAAGAGTCGATTGATTGATTGATTGGTTGAGTTGATTGAGAGCTGATTGACTGACTGAATTGATTTGAAAAATATTGCTTCTCACCCGTGTGAGTCGTTAAATGTTTGTTCAGGTAATCCTTAACAGTGAACGCCCTGCCACAATAGCCACATCTAAATGGTTTCTCACCTGTATGTATGCGAGTGTGCTGTTTTAGTGTATTCGATTGAGTGAAGGACTTGCCGCAGTAGGAGCACGTGTAGGGGCGTTCTTTGGGCGTGGCGCTGTCGGAGTTGCGATTCGGAGAGTGGAGATTGGAGATTCGAGAGTTAAGAATTATACATATTCATATTCACAAAATAACGCGCAGAAACGGAGAAGAGAGAGAGATAGAGAGAGAGGGCGCGGGAGAAAAGAAAGAAATTCGAATTATATTATTAGTAACACTCGATATAAAAATAAGTTGCAGAACAAACGACACACGAACGCATGGGCCTCGTCCCAAAAGCTTCGAGGGCGCGCCCATGCGCCCAGCTGGCCCCGAAGGAAAACAAAAATAATATAGACAAGTGGCAAGATTATTAGGGTTAGCTTGGCGATCGCGCCGCTTCAGCAACAAAAAGAGACCAACAAATAGACCAAGGTTCTCTTTGAGCTGAAGCAGGAACAGCCTTGGAATGAATAACGGGTACCCCAGCAATGATTTAGTAACTGTCAGTCTATAAAAACCAGATGTAAAATTATACATTTTCATAAAAATTTAAATTGTATATCAAATATAGGTTATTTCTTCGGATAGTTCAACTTTTTGAGGCTCAAATGTGGCCTATACTAACTAATCTAGCAATTGAGATTTTTTTCATTCGTATACTTTTAAGAAATCTATAAAAATGTCCCATCTCTTTCAACATTAATTGGACAGAATCCCTAATTAAGCTAATATAAATAGATCAAAAGATCTACTAGATAATTTGGGATCCTATGCTACATACACTATCAAATCTAGTTAATTCTTCGACTAGCGATCTTTGATCATTGCTGGAGTTCCCAGTCAGTAGGATGCATATAAAATGGATTTACTCTGCTTCGCCTGTGTGGATCTTGCGGTGCATGGCCAGCGTGCCGGGCGTCTTGAAGGTCTTCGGGCAGTCGGGACATTTGTGGCGGATCTTGTGCGCCAGATCGGCGGGCACCGTTTGCGTGCCGACGAGCACACCCGAACTGGCCGGGGCGGGAACACCGGGATTCGCTTGTATGGCATAGACGGGCACTGAGTTGACTACATCGCCGCTGTCGCTCAGGCTAAGTGGCTCCTCCTTGATGATGACCTGCGGATGGGCCACAATGGCCCCGCCATTGGCGTTCTTGTTCAGCTTGACGGTGAGCGGCGGCACCTTCAACGCCACCTGGTCGCCGGCGAGATCCTGATCCTGTTGGTGATGGTGCACCTGCTGCTGTTGCGCCTGCTCCTGCATCTCTCGTTGCTGCTGCTCCAGCAGTTCCTGCTGCTGCTGCTGTTGTTGTTGCTGTTGGTGGTGGTGCTCCGCCTGCAGCTGCTGCTGATGGTGCTGCTCCTCGGGCGTCAGTCTCATATCACGCGGCGCCATCGCCGGCAGCTGGTCGTCGGGCGTCACCGCCGCCTCCTGCTGTTCCATGAAGCCCTGCTGTCCGGCGGCCAACATGGCTGTGGTGCAAATGGAGCCGCACTGCGTGCACTTGAACTCGTTGGGCTGCTGGGTGGCCGAGTGGATGCCATAGATGCTGCACATGAGGCAGCGGGCCAGGAAGGCGGAGGTCTGATGGGCCAGCCGATGGTGTTCGTCCAGGTCGACGGCGTTGCCGAACTTTTCATCACAATTGAAGCAGGCGTGGCTGGGCTTGTGCTGGTGCTGCTGTGCCTGCGGATGTTGTGCGTCCAGCGTGGTGATGGCTCCCTGGGCGTTCAGGGTGATCCCGTGGCACAGCTGCATGTGTTCCGCGACGTGCTGGGCCCGCTCGAACTGCTGGTGGCACATGGGACAATAGTGCGCCGACACGTGCACATTGGGGTCCATGCTGAGATTGGGCAGAAAGGCGGTCTTCAGGGTGTCCATGTTGGCTATCACGGCGGCCACTTGGTGCGTGGGCGTGGCAGGGGCGGCGGCGGCGGAGGAGGAGGAGGGGGGCGGCGGCGGTGGCGGCTGATCCTCGGGGCGTGGCAGACGCTGTTCCTGTGGATTCGTGGTGGACTTTATCATTTCACTTCCTCTGTCGGTTGTTTGGGTTATCGCTTCTTGTTTTTCTTTTGTTTTTCTAGTTAGTGGGCAGGAGCAGGAGCAATTGGCGGTTAAAGAAGGCGAAAGGCGCTGCAGGAGTAATAAAAACCATAATTACAGACAGGCAAAAGCAGATGTGGGTGTGGGTGTGGGTGTGCGTGTGTGTGTCACTTCGAGTGTGGCTCTGGCAATCGCAAATTAGCAAAAACGAAATCGGAAATCACAAATTCACGAAATCTTCGCCCCGATCTTCTGCATTTGACCCCCAATGTCCCCCCACAGCGGCTGTGTGGAAGAAGAAGAGGAAGAAGACGACAACGAAGAAGAACAAGCAGCAGCAGCGGCAATGCGTTCGAATTGAAATTTTTTTTTTCTCGTCTGTCATATTCTAAATTCGGAATTCTATTTTGATTGCTTTTTCGGTCTCTCGTTTTGTTTCCATCTTTCTTACCAGCGCACTGAATATTAACTGCACCTTGTTGTTGCTGGCGGCCGTTTATTGTTGTTCTTCTCTTTGCAGCGGGGATCTCGAAAACGCTGGGGCGGCCAATCAGTTTAATAACATTTTCTCCTTTGTACAACAAAAAAACGTATATTAACAAAAAAAATTTTTCACTTTTATTATTATTTTTGGCGAAAAATGTACAACTACAACAAAAAGTATCGAGTACTGGCATCGAAACGGGGTATGGCAACGCCGCTCTAAAAGTGGGCGACGATAGGTGGTGCATCTGGTAACGCTGGCTTAAACGATATTTTTTAAAGGTGTTTTTAAATTTTCTGCTGATTTTTCACTAAGTTATGATATAAGCATAACTGGAAGCGTCGTTCAAAAACCATTTTGTCCCCCAAAATGTACAGTTGAGTGCTTAAATAAAAAATATTTTCAGGACAAATTAGTGTGGCCAACGGCCGAAACTTGCCACTTTTTAGAGCCGTTTTGGTATTATTGCCGGTGGCGGTCACTCCATTCCTTAAACGAAATAATAATTTCACAACCATTGGAAAAAGGAATTTATTGGTGAAATACAAAGGAGATACTATTGCAACACAGTTGCAACAGCCTTCCTGGTCAATTGCGCCTCGATTGGGCCTTTAAAACCGCTTGTCCTCCACCGCGGACACATCAAATCCACCTGCGATCCGCTGCTGGTCAGGATTTGGACAGAGGTTTGTTTGTTTATTGGCCCGCAAACTGCCACAATTACCACCGATACAGATCTCGAGCTTGTCAAGCCAAGTGCCAAAAGGTTTGTTGAATCACAGTCCAAATTTCCATGTATATTGATTTGCCGTCCAATTGCGCAGAATGTCGTCGCCATGGGTCAAGAGCAGCGAGCCAGTGCAGCAGGTGAATCTGGCGGATATTATGTCGGAGCAATATGCCCACAAGTTGCACGACAAGGAGGTGCAGCGGCACACGGAGAAGGTCATCAAGCCGGAGCAGCCGATAGCCTCCATTTGGGAGGCGGGAGCCGCCTCATCCCCGCCAGCCGCCAGTTACTCCAATGTGGCGAGCAGCTCGCTGAGGAACCAAAGCGATAGCGAGGAATGGGAGGACTACTCGGCGCTACTCAATGACGACGGAATCCCACCGGAGGACGTCCAACTGCCGGAGGACAGCGATGCTGTCATTGCCCAGCTGCTGCAGTCCCAGTTCGACCACGAGTACAACGAGGAGCTGCGTCGCATCGAGCGGCAGCAGAACAAGCAGTCCAAGGTCACTGTCACCCTAAATAAGTTCCTGCGCGATGGCGACGCCGAGTTCCTGCACGACACTGCCGAAGAGGATTACGAGGAAGATGAGCAGCAGAAGCACGATTGGGATCGGTTCGAGGACAACGAACGCCAGCTGGAGTCGATTCCACGGTGTGGCTTCAAAGTAAACAAGGAGGGCGAGATGATCACTAAGCACGATCCTCAGCTGTGCGCAGTTCGCAACGCCCAGCGTGTGATGTCCTTTCCGCCGGAGTTTCCCACTGGCGATGCCGCTGGCTTCGACATGAAGCTGTCCAACAAGGTGAGAGAGAACCATTCACCAAAAGATATCAGGACTTAATCATTCTTTCTAGGTATTTAACCAACTGAGGGCCCATTCGCGACGTGGACGCTCCGACAAACACGAAAAAGTGGCCACCGCCGAGATGGGTTTGGATGCCGGCACACGTCTGCTGCTGTATAAGTTGATCAACAACCAAGTGCTCGAGCAGATCAACGGCATCATCTCCACCGGCAAAGAGGCAGTCATTTTGCACGCCAACTCCGATTCCAATTATACGGGTAGCAATGAGCATGGCCACCAGAGTGGTGTGCTAGTGCCGGCGCATCTTTTGCCCCGGGAGTGTGCCATCAAGATCTTTAAGACCACACTAAACGAGTTCAAGCAGCGCGATCGGTACATCAAGGACGACTATAGATTCAAGGATCGGTTTAGCAAGCAAAACCACCGGGTGATCATCAACATGTGGGCGGAGAAGGAGATGCATAACCTGATGCGGATGCAGGCCATCGGATTGAACGTCCCGGATGTTGTAGTGTTGAAGAAGCACGTACTCGTCATGCGGTTCATCGGCGACAATCATAATGCAGCCCCAAAGTTGAAGGATGCCCGACTGAGTGCGGCGGAGTTGAGCTGCGCTTACGAGGAGATTGTGGCCGCCATGCACAAGTTGTATAACGAAGCAAAGTTAGTGCATGCCGATATGAGCGAATATAACATACTCTGGTTCGAGGGCAAGTGCTGGTTTATAGACGTGGCCCAGAGTGTTGAGCCGAAGCACCCCAGTGCCCTGGAGTTTTTAATGAGAGACTGCGGCAACATAGTGAACTTCTTTGAACGACGCGGCCTGCCCAACATCTACACCAAGGAGCAGCTGTTTGAGTTTATTACAGGACTCAGCGCAGAGGTCCACAATGCCGCCCAGTTGGAGCAGATCCACACGCGTGGAGCTTCCATTAACCAGGCAACTGCTCCAAATCAGGAGGAGTGCCCCGACGAGCTGAAGCCTCTGGAGTATCCCTTCGAGCTGGCCTGGGAAAAGTCTCAGCAGGATCGCGAGGCCCAAAAGGCTCTCAAGCTAACGCAGGATAATAACGACAATGAAACCGATACGGATAAGGACCAGGAAAGCGATGGCAACGAGAACGATAACGACGACAAGGAAAAAGTCAACAAAACTGCCAAACATTGAAACTTCAAAAGTGTAGCCTGATTTTCTAGTTTAGTTTGTAACTGATATTATCGGTTTTGGCCACAGCGATTCTATTTGAATTTGTAAAATTCCTAGGGAAAAACTATGATGCTTATAGTCAATGGTCTTGACTATAAAAGATCCCTCGAAACAAGAATAAAGTTTTATTTTCCGCCTAAAAAGGTTTTTTGGAATTAATATTCTATAAGCAGCGGTCTTTAATAACCTTCAAAATCCATTAAGCAAGTCAAGTTTTTCCGTAAGAGATCTCTTTCTTTCATGCGCTCCACTTTGCATTTGATGCACTCTGGCTTTGATCTTGAATTGTTATTAATCAATTAAGATTAATGCAAATGTCAGGCCTCAGTGGACACACGCGCCACGCCCATCTTCCGAATCAGCTAACCCGGCAATTGAACTCATTTGGTGCGCAGTTTTTCCCATTAATTGGGAGATTTGTCGTTTCGATCGAATTCCCGATCAGATGATTACGTATAGAAATTCCATGCCCAGTGCACACGTCGCTGGATTGTCGAGATGTAGGATCTAGCGCATCTATCTATGTAGTCTGGATGCGTTAGGAGGTTGGACTTTGCGAAATGTAGTAGTTCAAGTGTGACGTCAGAATCCAGTTGCGAGCAGTTCTGTGCGTACAAATATTGTGAATGGCTTTTGTTAGGTTCAGTGGGGCTTGCGATTCAAAGTCTGTTTCGGATTGCCCTTCCTTATCACTGGGGAAACTTATAAACAATATATATTCCACTTTATAGTTGCTCTGATTTGATGAAATAATAGCTAGCCTATTACAAAATCTGGAAGAACTAATAACTCAAACGTAAATCTATTTTTGATTTCTGTGCCAAAAAATACTGACCTTATAATAGCATTTGGGCTTTGACTAAATTTAAAAGATATACAGACAGGGTTGCTAAGAAGTTATCGCTATCGAAAGCGAAAACCGTTAGCAGTGTATTTCCGTTTCCGTAACCCCATCTGCAATTCGAGTTCAATTTGAATTGAACTGATTCGCATTGGATGTTGTTGCTCTGTAGCCGTCAATCAAAATTGAACTTTCTTTCGAGCATCAGCACACGCAGCACTGCATCCATTTACTACTTGTTGTTTATTTGCGGCGCTTGCAAGTGGAAAATATTGTTTATTTTTGATTTCTGATTGAACGCAGCACATTTGACGTTGGCAACAGCAGATCTGAAAAGCATCTTCTATTAGCGTCTCTTGAAATTGTGATACGAGTGGCTATATGTATGAAATTATACATATATGTTGTGCCTGCCGATGAGTATGGGTATATGTAACATTGGGGGACCCACATATAGACCCCATAAGGGGGCCCGACTTCGTCCGATGGTGACGCAAAGCAGCGAAAGAGGAGGATCCGAAGACGAACAAAGTGGCGTGGGGATAGAAGTTGAAAATAGACTCACCAAAAACACGAGTTGGAGCAGCCAGCACAGAATTGTAAGAAATATACCTACATATGTACATTTGAATGTGCGTTTGTATGATTATTTCTTATCCCCAATAAAACCAAAATCATGTGGTGAAATAAATGTGTCATTCGCATTCGGATTTAAAAAAAGAAGTATATTTTATGCACTCACACTGTAAAAATAGATGTATTTAATATGCACTTAAAAATATTTGAAAACAAAGCTTGATTGATAAGGTTGTTCTAGATTATATTATAGAATTGTTATTCTTATAAGTAAGCTGACTTAAAAACTTGATTAAGTTTTCTTTGAAAAAATCGTATTAATCTTAGATAAAGTTATAAGCCTATTTCTATAACATATGTATGTAAATGTACATATGTACATAAGTAAAAGGTTAGTCACGAATGATCTTTTAAGTTTGCTATCTTCTTATACAGATTTCTAAGAAATAATACGAATTTCAGGGAATTTCGAAACTGGAGGAGCACTTGAAACCAGCTTTCATTGCGGGACAAATAAAAAAAAGAGCGAATAACAAGTCAAAGCAATAATCATAAAGACAGTCAGAAAGAAGTGGGCAAAAAAGGCAACCGAAAGAGAGAGAAAAATACCAAACAAAGCTATAAACTCAGACATTGCGTTTGGATCATCAATTAAAATGTGCCAGGCATGTAATCAGGCGCTCCAGCTCGAATTCCAAACATCAGTGTCCAGTCCCCGCTCCTTGGGTGAAAAAGTGGGCTGACCTAGGCATGAAATTAATTAGGCTCACAGAGAAAAAAATATATTTCAAATCAATTACTTTTTTTTTTAGTTTTTCAAATACTTGTTTTGAATAATGAAGATGCATTTTTGAAAATTACTGCACCACTTTGATTGCGTATTTAAGACTTTAAGGTCAAATCCCGAATTTTTATAAAAAACTAAGCATTTTCAATTTAGTGATATGTATATTAAAGCAGTTATTAAAGCAGTTTATTAAAAAGCAGAAAACTTTTTATCCAAACTTGAAAAATATGAAGGGTAAATCCTAAAATATTTCCTTATCCCCCATGTGGGCGAAAGACTTTCTTGCGTAGTTTCTTCAAGTGTAGCCATTCACTCACACACACGCGCCACTTGACAGTGCGAAGAGGAAGAGACAGAGACCGAAAACTTCGAAGGAGGCTCGTCGTGATCTTGGGGCTGCTGCGCTGCCTCTGTCGACGTCGCTGTCTCTGCCTCAGTCGCTGCCTCTGCCGACGCGATCGTGATCGAACTGACCTCAAGTGGTCGCTGCCGCCAGGCCCTCCCCACTCCCCCATACCACCCATCCATCCCTCCCCCTCCCTGCTAGCTCACACACACTTTCGCACACGCGGGATGTACGCAGACTGGAATTTGCGCGTTTAAAGTTAACAATTTATTTGCATTATTAATTTTCATGTAGGACCTACACCCAAAAAAACTTTTGATAACAATTATAATGTTTCCTAAATCGTATATGGAATTGTTATACCCTTGCAGAGGGTATAATGATTTCAGTCCTCTGATATATATGGTAGCTTTTCTTTAACATTTCAAAATTTCGAATTAAATTTAACAAATTTCGGAATTTTTGGAAATTAATGCCAAAATAATACGAAAGCAGTTAAAATTTAGATTGTTGTAACATATACGCAAATAAATCTAAATTTAATGTTTTTATAAGTTAACAGTAATGATCTGCAAGGGTATATAAGCTTTGGCTGGCCGAAGATAGCTTTTTTTCTTGTTTTAAAATTATATTGCTTTTTCATTGTGACTAACCCAGACATTCTTCCAGAAAATATTATCACGAAAATTCTAATGGATTATACATTTTTGACACCCCAAGACTTGGAATTATCATTTTGACTTTTATGAATGAATCAGTTTGGTATGATTAATCTAAGGTCAAGTACCTACATTACTCATTGACTAGAGAATTAATTTCTTAATTGATTTATAAATATTAAATTACCAAACGCAGTCAATAATTTATAATTTAATTATTATTCCCTTGATTTAAAAAACTTATATAACTAAACGCAGTTAATGATTTTCTCAGGTTCAAGTTATATACTCCAATTGCATTTTTCCCAGTGTACGTACGCAAGTTGGTCAAGCCAAGTCTGGCGTCTCCTCTTCTCTTCCGATGGTCGACTGGGACACTCGGACACTTGGACAGCGGCATCTTCTATTTTAGGTCTAACTTGTTAACTAGTTGCTGGCAACCGGCTTCAGTTTGCCGTGGAGCGCGGGTATGTAATTCAAGTTAGCTACAAAAATAGAACCTTAATTTATTGTTGCCACCATTACATTGTCCGATCGTAGTTGGCAGTAGCTGCCCTTACATGGTCATATCATTTTCATTATTCACGGTGGCGCATCTACACGCCCCTCTCCACCTCCTTGTTGCAAAATAAACGAAGCGACTTAAGCGAAAGTGAAATCTTCTGCGGTCTAAGATGTAAGTTGAGTATTCTCAAGTACAGTAGACAATGGAGTACAAAGCTTCTTTAAAAAAATGTTAGCTAAGGTAATAAATTGATTTTTATTTAATACCTTCAAGGGGGAATTAATTGTAATGTCTTACGTTTATTTTTATCTATCGTAAATCTTACTTTGTTCTATTTATTGGGTCGTAAAATCTATGCAAATGCAGCAACACATTTTGAATAAATTAAAGTGCTTAACTTAAATGTTCAGTAGCTAATAACTTTTAATTAGATTCTAGGAATCATAAATTATAAATTCTTTTCAATTATTACATTATTATAATAAATTATTATAATAAATTTTCCAATTCCTAATTATATTTTATAAAAAAAATCATAGAACATTTCTAAGAATCTCAAGAAAAATGTTCTATTTCTAGAAGTTACGAATTTTAACTTAATCTTTTTAGATTTAGGAAAATGTATTATTATATATTTATTAAGCTTGAGAGCATTCACTGTATTCATGTCCCCTTTAATTGGTCAGCACAGCAATTTGTATATAATTACCAATTTCTTTCCCCTGGGACGACACTACGAAACCGAGTAAATTATAAACCGGGCACTCTGCCACGCCCACTCCGTCGCCAGCTACGCCCCCGCCCATTTCGACGCCATCTTCATTATATTCTAGGGCAAAGAAAAAACGAAATTTCGTGATAAACACATTCACAAACAGACCTAATTGATGTTTCCAAAAAATAACCTTTCGAATTGTCATCACAATTTAAGGCGAAAAACTGTTGCAAAAATAATAATAAAAATTGACAGGCACATGCTAATGAAGGTAAGCGTTCGCCTAAATGAACCTGATGAGGTTTATTAGGCTTTTGCTTGATTGCCGAACGAGCAGCGCTTTCAGTACAACAAATGTCCGAAATGGCCAGAAACGTGTTTCCATCAAAATCACCTCCAAAATGTCCGTCACGTGAGACGATCGGAACGGATCGGCGATGAGTCAGCGACCCATGCGCCCCCGGGCGATTTCAATATGTATCCCATACATATATGTATGAATATATTCGCGGTACTCATTAATAAACCGCAAACATATTCGCTGTCGGGTATCCGAGTGCACGAGTATGTAAACTGGAGGCGTTTACCCTTGACCATGTTTTGACAACCGACATTACCACATGGTCAGCAGGACCGTTATTAGCCGGGAGAACCCAATACCGGACCGATATAACATAATCCGACACAATCGATCTATGTGTTCCCCTCTACCTGGGCAATAACTCACTTTTGGCATGTGCTGATTGACGGACAGATGTTTCCACGGGGGTTCCGATACCATCGGTACCGTACCTACATATCATATCTACCTGGTTCTGGCTGTTTTCAGATTTCTCCAGATTCTGTCGACTTGTTTACGAACGTCACACACAAAACGTGGTGGCAAAAAATGGTAATACGAAGCCCTTCAAACGCGGCATTGCCAGCTCGAAAATCGCAGGAATTGGCCATAACAATTAGCTATAAATAGAAAGTAGATCTTAAGTTAATCATATAATCATCATATAACTAACTATATCAAATAAATAAAAACCCAGCAAGCACTATATTTTCCATATATTTTCTGTTGTCCCATTTTGTTACACAATCAAGTGAATGAAACGAAGATTGTAAGCCAAATTCATGCAAGATGCCTTATCTGTACGGGATAGCGGACACCAAGTTCCTTCACCAGAAGGTGAAGACGAAGGTGAGGGCCCGTTCGGAGATGGCTCCCACCAAGTTCCGGCGGAACGATTTCCTCAAGGGTTGTCCCAAATACGACAAGGACGACATACCCATACAGTTCAGGACTTCGCCCGATTCCCTCGTAGAGCTGTGCTCCATTGTGGTGGACAGGCTGCCATTGCCCTCGATCTTCGAGTGGGACGACATGGACATTAGGCGATGGATCAATGGCTACGGTTATCCTCAGTATATGGTGGGTTTTATAAAGATTAATATTATTATATTTAAAATAAAATGGAATTACTTACCAGAACACCCTTCGCGTGAATATGATCTCGGGACGAAAGCTGCTCCTACTGGACGCCTCTGCTTTGAGTGCCATGAACATCAAGGATTTCGATCACATCCGGCATATAACCTACGGCATCCGGATGCTCTTCCACTTTGAGCTGACCAAGTTCTCCTCCAGCATTGCACATCCGGACGAGAAGCCCAACGAGCTGTACTTGATGTTCCACACGCAGACCGGAATGAACTACGATGAGGTGCGCCGGTCGGATCTCTACCTACGGATGCAGATCCTCCGGGAGCGGGCCCGCAACCTGGACCACTGGGATCTGCTGTACCTGTGGTTGCGACGCGAACAGGAGCGCAAGTTCAAGGAGCTGATCGGCATGGTTCCGCGTGGTAAGGTGTACAAGTGCGATCCGGTGGCGGAGGAGCCGGAGCAGTCGCAACTGGATCCGGAACCGGATGAACTCATGTGCATGACCTGCATCCCGCCGTGCGATTGCGACTGGACCGAACGGGATGTCCGGCTGCCGTGGCGTCTGCAGTGCCTGGCTCCCATGCTGACCACCACGATGAGCAAGTGGAACGATATGCAGGCGCAGTGCACCATGTGCATCCCGCCCTGCGAGTGCCGCTGGCCACCACGCTACTACCTAACGGGAACCGTGATCCGGTGCCTCCAGCAGCGCTTTCCCGAGAAGTTCTGTCCCATCTTCGATGAGCGATATCGGGCTTCCCCGCGTCCCAGTCTCGTGGAGCGTTGGACCCGCTTCTCCATTTGATTGGGAGCTGCTAGAAACTGTATACATATTTATTTTATATAAACTGTATTTTAGGTGGTTCGTCCTCACGAAACTCTGAAAATAATAAAACTGATATTTTGGATTTCATTTTAATGTCTTAATCTTAAAAGTAGTCAGAAATCTATTGAGACATAAAGAATACCCTGAGTTAATACATCTTGTAGTGAATTAACCCCTAATTCTATTTTAAATATGCTTTTGAAAACTAGATTTCGCACATTTTTCAACTTCAGTAGAATACATTCTACATTTAATTCTATTTTTATTAGGTTCTAATGTTAATTTCAGAAATTTCCATATTGCGGGTTCAATTAAGTGGGTATGTTCGTAGCACTCCCATACCGCGAGCTCCGCCCTATTTAAATTCGAGCAACAAAGTAGTTTGTTTTCCAGAAAATCTATTTCATCATGCATATCTACACTAGAAAGAACGATCTGTTGTTGTTATTAGCATCTCAGCTGTTTTGGAAACAAACAAATCTCTCGCCAATAGGCTATTAATCAACAAAATATCTGTCAAAACAAAAAGCTACCGGCACAGAAGATTAAAAAAGTACTTACTTTGTAAGGAGTCATCGCTTTGGCAGCAGTTTTTCACTGCTGATAAAGTACTTTTGACGCCTCGCACATTTCTGCCGTTAGGGGGTTAACTATCCGATGCGATTCGATTCGATTCGGCCCGATCGCATCTGGATAAAGATAATGGCAGCTGGGCAATCGAACTGACAGGCGTCGAGAAAGTAGGGAAAGGAGAAAGAAACAAAGAACGGAAAACAAGACGACGAGCAATAAGGTACAGCATAAAAATAAAATAAACGGCGCAAGAATTTGAATTTTGCATCCCACGAACAACAACGACGGACGTCGGACGTCAGCAGCAGCAGAAGCGGCGGCAGCGGCAGCAGCAACAGCGACAACAGCAACATCAACGGCGGCTGAGGCGCCGACTGCGCTGCCGGCGAACCGCTTTGGCCGGAGGAAAGAAAAAGCCGCCGACGAACGGCCGCATTTTCAGTTCAGTTCCAACGCTCCGAGTGAAGTGAACACACAGCAGCAACACCCGAGCGACAGCAGCAACATCTGGCGGCGACAACAGCAACATCAGGCCACGGCAGCAACACCGATTCGATTTCGATTTCGAAACCGCTCGAAATCAGTTCTAGAATTGCCTGCGCTTGCGCTAGAAAACTCTTCGTTTTTCGTTTCAAAAATAATCAACAGCTGTCCGTCCCAATACTCTAAAAACTGTTTCTTCTCCGGAGAGAGTGTGTTCAGACCCTTTGTTTTTCGATCTTCAAAAAAACTGAAAACTGTTTTCAAATATTTAAGAAATAAAGAGTAAAGCACATATGAACTAAAAAGACTAAAATAAACAACACACACGTGCGGTTTCCTTGCGGTCTTCACGCGGTTTCCGTTTTCAGTGTCTGGCTGTGTTGTTTTATGCAAATCGGCGTAAACTCAATCATACAAATACAGATTGCCAATCGGTTTGTGCTGAACAAATTATATAATTTTCCATAAGCAACTAACATTTGTTAGTTGTCGCTGCAGTTATCGTCGAGTGCAAGGTGGGTTGCGGTTCCTAATGCAAATATTGCTAGCAATCCGTTTCGAGTGCGATACAATTACAATTATTTATAGCCAAATGGCGTTTAATTAGATCTAAGTTGAAGCATATTTATTAAAAGTATTTTGCCTTTTGAGAATAAATTAAATAGTGATTTAATGCTGCGACTCAATTAAATATATCGTTCCTAAAGTTTCTAGAAGCGGCTGGTGTCATAATTGGTTTCGAAAACTATTAATGTGATAAACGATAAATAACTAATTTGTATTTCAAGGCGCAAAAAGTTTAATACAGCAATTAATCGAGGGCTAAGTATAGCAATATTGACATACATTAACTGGTGATTTAATATCTAAGTGGTAATCGTGATTTACAAATTAATGGTGCGGTTAAGAAAGCTAATAATGCCATAATAGTTAACTGATTTCTATCTACAAAAAACATAAAAAAAATTTAAATTCTTTTTTACATTTTTTTGTAAACTTACAATTTTTCTGAGATTTAAAAACAATTTGTTTTTTTACATAGCACATCTGTTTATTGTGATATCCCCTACATTTTAGTTTTAAGTGGAAAGTGAAATAAATACGCACCACATTGTGTATTGTAAACAAAAGTGCGCCTGGCAATCTCGCAGACTAGACTTTTTTATGAGTAATATTATTTAATGACTAATTGCCTTTATTTGTAAGCAAATCCTCGCCGATGAGGCTGACCTCCTGCAAGAAAAGTCGCGCGTTTCGAATTTTGTTTGCCATATTATATATGGGTTTTCGGAAGATGACGTACTGACATGTGACCATATAGAAGTCGTATATAGTCATTGCCCACACAACCAACTGACAGATGCCGCTTTTCATTGGGTTAATAACATGGCACCATGCCTCACGCACAAGGACAATAATTTGGGATATATATATCCCACATCCTTATACATGCGGGTATAGGCTGTTCGCATTGTTGTTGCCAAGACGCCAGCAAATATTTGCACCACAAATTGACCAAACGCTACATAAACCCATAGTTAATTGATTGGACTAAGTCTAACATGTTGCTAGGGGCTGATTTCCAACCTAAGACCCTCCTGTCTGCCTCACATGCACGTGTCTGGCGATAATTAGCATGCAACAAATCGCATATAGCTGACGAATTTCCATTTCCATTTCCACCACCGTTTCAATAAATTATCGCGGCGCCAGCAGAACTCTGAACAAACGAATGAGAGCGACAGCCCATTGCACTTGGCGGGGAAATTCTTTGGTTACCAGAACTGAAAACTTATAGAGAAATAGATAAAGTGCTATACAAAATATTTTAATGAAAATATGAAAATATATAAAAACTCCCTCAATGAAACTAGTATATTGCTCTTAACTTAAAGTGATCTGTAGGTTTACTTTAATCCAATATCCTTTCCGGGTTGCTTGCTGGCCCATATCTCTTGACTTCACATCTATTTAACTTATGATTCACTAGACCCAACCAACATTCCGGACTTGTGCAAATTTGATTAGCCTGCGATCTTCATTTAATTCCATTTGACGTGAAAGTAGCCAGGCTAGCGGCTCTTTTGGACGCCACTCAAGTATTCGCGTCTCATTATATTTAGAATTTCTGATTTCTGGGCGGCGGCATTTGAAGACGCAGACGGGGACGATAAGGGGCGGCGATAAGCGGGCCAGGAGCCAGTTTTCGGGGGGGAGGGGCAATCCGGTCGAGTTGTGAATGAGCCAAGCGGCACTGTGTGATATAACTGCCTTGAGTCATGGGACAGACACGACACTGCCCCCATATATATAGCATTTGTGCCCTCCTCTGGTGAAACTACACACCTTTCGTGGGCACGTTCAGGTACGAACACGAGACACCAGCGATAAGATTAGATAGCCAAAAGAAAAAAGGAACCATCGGTGGGTTACTCCGGAAAAAGTTTCATTAACTTTGCAGACTATTAATATCGTTTTCTCCAGATGTCTATCATATCGCTTTATCACATTTCGTTTCCAATTTAAAGACCTTTGCTAACTTCTGGTACATTTCCATTTGCAGAGCGGCACAGAGAGCGTCATGTCCAACACGGAGAAAGGAGGTCTGCACAGAGTGCGAAGTAAGTACATTGAATGATATGATATGATATCACGCGCGAAAAGTCCCCAGTCGGTTCTTAAGTTCCCACCGAAAGTATATGACTTATATATATCATCATGAATTAGTTAGGGATAGCTTTAATTAATAAATTCGGTTTCAAAACAAATTTTAAATTCAAATTTAATTGTTTAAATAACCATTCCTTTAAATTTCTACAATATATAACTTCTTATATTTATGTGAAATAGTTACAGGTTTAAGCTTTCTGTATAGCCACTGTATTTAAATTCGTATTTCCACGTGCTGGTATTCCAGTCGAATGTGCCAGAACAAAGTCCCCAGTTAACCGTACCAGAACCCACAGCCGAGCCCCTTTTTTTCTGCGCTTCTAGACGCGCAACGATAACAGGGCCAGAAACCGCATGACGGCACTAAAAAATGGGGCGCGCCACGGTCATTCGGATTGAAAATTAAAAAAAAAAGGCCCATGCCTGACGGCCAATTGAATTGAAACTCGGTTAAAATAAACAAATCGATTTGACTCCTCCTCGATCCAGTTTGATTGGTGTCAACGAGACAAGTTGTATTGAGGTTACAAATCAATTGGGCCTGGGATTGAATTGAATGCCGATTGATTTTCCGGTTCCTCGGCTGGTCCTTACAGTATATAAGAAATTTTGTGTAAAATATATTTACTGATCAGCTTAAGGTTAAAAACAAAAACAAAAAATTTAATAATAATATTTTTTCTACGATCTTTAAAAATATTTGAATTAATATCTTGAAGGTACAGGTGTTAATAAATAGATAAATATTTCAATTCAAAATGAAATATCCCACATCAACAACTCAGTCATGGCAAATATAGTTCATATCCTGGAAAATAAATATAAATGTCGATAAATAGTAACAAATCACTTTTTTTTTGCGATGATAGCCTGACCCACTTGTGTCAATCATAATATGATAAATATTTAATTGTAACACCCTCGACACACTTGTCAACTCCTCGATCACTGGCATCGGGTTGTTCGAGGAGGGCTCCCTATATATACCATCCATCCTTGGCCTGACACTCCTCGAGTGCGATGTCATCGATATGGATATGGATACGGGGATGCGGACGCCCACGCCTTGTGACAACTGGACTGCGTAGTTGGGCGACCTCATGACGCCATTGTTATGACATTTCCAAGGAATACCACGCATTAAACTAGGCAAACAAATTAGCACAGTCACGCTAACTAAACACGTTAGTTGGTCCCACACCCTCCCCCTCGAAATTGTCAAACAAATCGTATTCCGCATGGAAAGTTTGGTTCATGGACTAAATTCTGAGTACATTTCGCAATTAATTGAACGATGCGCTGTTGTTGTTGTGCTTTTTGTGGCGAATTTTTAATAGCCTGTCGGCGACGGTCATCCGACTGTTTACTATTTAATTCGTACTTTTGGAGCTGTTTAGCACTTTAGAGCCAGACAATCGGACAGAGAGACAGGCCTCAGGGAGGTGGATTTTTATGGGGGGCCTGTGATCGCATGCTCGAGTGCACATTTCGTCGACCCCGTGAGCAAACATGAATGATAGATAAGCCCCGAGCTCTAACCAAAAATCAAAGCCTCCAATTAGCAGGGAAATATCAAGGGGGCAGCGGGGAAAGGTGAGAAATGGTTACGTCTCACGACCCAAAACGCACTTCTGACTACCCCAGTTTATGCCCTCTAATAAGGGGGAGTTGCGACTTACTTTGATGGTGCTAATTAAAGACGTTATACCTCTAGAAAATTGCAAGATCATTTAACAATAAAATTGTTATTAAATGCATATCGATTAAAGAGTATTATTCGTGTAATTCACACCCACTCTCCCAACTCACTCCTAGCTAGTCATCGAAAATAATACAAGGAAGGTGTGATTCATAAACGATTTTTATAGGTTTTCATTGTTTATTGACATTGCGAATTGTTTAAAAACAAATTCAAGGTGCCTACGTAATTTTGAGGCTTTATCAAAACAAGAAAAACTAAAATATATGCCCCTTTTTAAAGGTCTAATGATATATAGTCACATTATTTAAAATATTATTCACACAAAATTTAAATTTGAAATTAATATTAAAGATATAATTACTCCATTCTCCATTTCCGAAGCTAAGCAAAGGTTCTATTTAACTTTTTATTGTAATTGGATCATAATAAAAAAATTATAATTTTCTAGAATTGGATAGACTACCTCATCTGTTATTTTACAATGTAGATTTAATATTTAATTTCTTCAGCCATATCACAGTAAATATTTATTTCATTTAATGAGATTATGAAAAGGCTTTTAAAATCATCAAATTTTTTATTCAGCTTAAAAACCACTCGGAAATAATAGAACCTGCACAATTTGGCCGGCTTATCAAAATTCGCGTTGGTTAAATTCCCCAGCGGAACCGCTTCTCGTTGTGATTCGAGACCCCATTTGAATCCACATTTGAATCCACATTTGAATCCGCCGGGTATTCACCCTTGGCAACAGACTTCGGGTCGTCGTCTGGAATTAATCAAACAGCTAAGTCCCGCACAGCACAAGTAATGAATAATGAGCATGTGCTCCGATCATTCCGCTTACGATAAATTGTTATTAAACTTCTGCCACCTCATGTCGATGTGTTTACTAGACCCTCCAGCTTATTGATGACTGTCATAATTGGCACTCCATTGTAGAAACTCCCCAACGGGTTCAGTTGTTCTACCCCGTGCGCTTAATATGCAATGCATTAATTAAGTCAAGTCCAGTTTTTGTGTAAAAACAAAGATTGTTTTTAATTGAGGTAAATTAATTTCTTGGAATTTTCGGAGTGGTTTACATAGAGAATCGAAATATGTTCATAATTGTGGGTTTTGCGTTGTACTTCCGTTGGACATGGCACACTTTCCTGATAGAGTCTCTTGTTATTTAATTAGAAACCAGAAATTTCAAGTAATTGTCGGAGAATTAAGAGTTCCTTCATTAATCAAATCGACGAGCGCAGACAGTAAAAAAAATTCCGGCTTTGAACCCAGGGACCCCTTAATCATTCAGTCGTCTGAGCGATAATCGAAAAAGCTGAGGCAAGCCTCCATTGATGGTTCTCAGAACGACATTTATGCGCGTTGGCTTCGGAAATAATATTTTTAATTTAATCTATGGTCTATATATAATCCCGTCCTTTGCCAAGGCAACGCGTGTCTCGGTTTTTATGGCTTCGAGCCCCAAAGTTCAGAAAGTAGTTTTTGACTATTGGCGGAATAGATGTTGATTACTTGTTAATGGGTCCAAAATAATATTTTCTAAGGCCACTGAACGCCTGGCGACGAGCCCCCTTTTATATATATAGAGATATGTGTATTTTTTAATGCCAGCTATAAATGTATACATATGCATGTGGGGCCTGAGAGACCCCTGACAACTTGTTTACAACCTGTAGCTCTTCATTAGCCGGCACGTGCATGTCTGAGATATGGCCGGAGGAAATGACAACTTGAAGTTACATTCGTAGACAGAGTCATACTTTATGCTGGATTAAAGTGGTTCGGATACTGGCAATCAGATAAGGGCTCTTATGACGCTTACTCTGGCAACTTTATGGCCGAATGCAGCACTTTGGATCCCACCTAAGTCAATAAAAGTTCTGGATTTCCTGCTCTGTGCGGCTGTAAAGCCATCAAACAATTGCCCAGACATTCCATACCATACCATCCCATAGACTTATCAGTCTGGATTGTGTTGTAAATCTATACAAGTTCCTCGTACTTAAGACTGATTGCACTTTGAACGGCAAGCGCCACAAGTGCAGGCCCCAATTGTAAATTTCCATGGAAGATTTCCGAGCGGAATGAAAGGAACGAATCTAGGACAATAACGATGGGGAGATGGTGAGATGGCGATGGGAAGGCCCCCGGGAGATGGCCACCAATAAATCACAATGCCATCGCCCAACAAAAGTGACAAGTGCGGCTCTGTGTGCCTTTGACAAACAGCAATTGCCACAATAATTCAGCAATTAATTAGCATTGGCTTATTGCTTATTGTTGAAGTAGAACCAGTTCCTCGGAACGGAACGTGCAAACATATTCGAAAACAAACAACGTTGCTATTGCTTTTTCGCTATTGGCATTACAATCCACTCGATTTCCACGAGGCCAGTTCCGTAAATCAGTTAGAAACGGAAATGCAGTTGGCCAGCATAACAAAGCCAATAATTGCCGCTAGAAGGCGACGCGGCAATGTCATCCAACCGACAGATATATTTACTATATCTGATGTATTTCCAGTACAGTGTGTTTCGGGGCTCTTAAGTGAATAGAAACAATTTTTGAAGGGAATAAAAAAACCTAAATCAGTTAGATTTTATATATAAAGGATATAAATATTATAAAATATATAAAGAAAAAAAATAGTTTATTAAAATACAAAAAAATAAAAAAATAATTTTATTCTTGAAGATAAATATACACATATATTTATTTAAATTTCAAAAACATTTTAAAGGATCTCAACATAAAGTATTCGAATTTTCCCTAAAACATGCGCAGTGCAAAATAACCGATCACATTTATAAATGGACAGAATACGAAAAATGGCCTTAGTGGCATTAATTTCCGTGTATTCAGTCTGAAGGTCCGAGTGATCATTTCTCAAGATACCCCACCGACTGACATAGAAATCGAGGACATAACAGTCCTGAGACCCACTGTATCGCTTGATCACGTGGAGCGACCCGATACAATCGATTTATCTGGGCAACAAAACAGTTTTTTGCATTTCCCCCTGTCGCTAAAATGTGTTCTAGTTTTACATATGTTTGCACAAATCAGTTGTAAACTACTGCGACTGGGAATCGCAAATCGGGTGTGAGTGTGTGTGTTGGTGGGAGTAATGGCTACAAATCGAATCTGAAAAGTGGGCTCGTGTTTGGCGCGCCTTCGCCATAACTCATACGCCACGTTGCGCCCGCTCCGATCCCATGACTAGAAAAAAAGCAAAAAAATGACTTGGCACCTTGACAGAATAGTGCGCATTAGTGTGACGTCGATGCGGGCCTTTCTCTGCCCGCCTTTTTGAGAGGAAATTTCACAGGAACGTCAGAGGTGGATGGTGGAAAATTTCGGCCAGACCAAAACGCCCACGCAGTTTTTGAGGACATTCCACCACAAATTTCGCCCGCTGATCACATGCGTTTTTTTTCTTATAAACCGAGGAGAAAATAAATCAGTCGGTCGAGGCTGATGACGATATCATCGGTGGTTAACTTTCACCAACAGACCCATGGGATAGGATAGCCCATCCAATTTTGAAGGTCAGGAATCGGCAGAGAGAATCGAGAGTGGGAGATTATTATCAGAGGGTGTGTGGTGTACCCAGTGCCCGCATTCGAACGATAGAGAGGCATTATAAATAGATCCGAAAGTGTAAAGGCAAACGGAATATACACAAATGAAATAGATAAAATAGAATAATATGAAATAGCAGGCTAGGTAGAAATATGCCAGTACAAGACACTTTCGGAATTGCTTTTGCGTCAACCCAAAAGTGCCGGATATGCGTCTTTTCAAACATACGAGTATATAATTTAAAAGCAAAAACTCATCTTGCCTTCGAGTGCCACTTAATTAGTCCGCCATTTAGTTGAATAAATTCAACGAGCATTTTCCCGAGAAATCAATGAACCCAAATGCATAACGAACTCAGATTCACTTGTTGCCCGATCATAAAAACAGTAATTTAAGTATCACGTTTGCCCGTATTCACTTCGTTTTATTCACTTGCCGGCTATTTTTAAGTTTTTGCCTTTCTTTGATGGGATTTTTATGTTGCTGCGAACTGCGAGTTGGGGGGAACTTGTTCCAACTCAAGTAGAGCATCAACGAATAACCCACCAATAAAGGCTAAAGATCAGTGCAAGAAAAGAGGCAACCAGAAACCAAATCAAATACGTTTATGCACGAGACAAGCGAAATTCCGAGAACAGTTTGTCAAAATCCAGTTGACCCGGCAGTGTGAAACTCAAATATTTTTGAGCGTTTTTAGCCGGTTTTTTTGGCCTGTCCTCCTCCTCTTCTCGGTTGTAAACATCAAGCTTGGCCTTCACTTAATTTATTGCCAAAAAGTTAAGAAGAGGCAGAAATAGTTTGGCGGTAAACAAAAGGCCCCTCGACAAAAAAAAAATAACAGTTCGAGGCGACAATTAATCAAGAACTCTTCTGCTCGGAGGCAAACAAGTTTCAACCATTAAGATTCTCGGAAGGAGTCGCAGTCTCAAAATGTTAACTCGATGAGTAAGATCTGTTAGAGAACCCTTGATGAGTTCATTTGGATAAATTAGAGCTCCCATACAAATTCTATTCGCTTAAATTATCATCCAAAATGTATGCCTAATGGGTATTTAATTTGATAAAGTTGAATAACTGGATTAATTAATTTATTGCTGTAAAGTAGAGCGGGCTCTGGGTTTTACAAAACTGTTTTTAACTGTGACTTGGCAATATAATTTATAGAAAATATATAGGTTTATTTTTAGCTGCCATTTCAGATAAGAAAACCAATTTACTACTGTGTAAATTAAAATCCTCGCCAGTTTGTGGCAGAAAATTTATTATAATTTATTTCCTCTCTGGAAGTGGAAGTCGTATAAATCAATCCTTATCGATATATAGTGGCGGTAATTTGAGGCCCACGCTCTTTTAGCATTGATGCGAGGTGTCAGGTGTCAAGACATGCCCCAGAAATTAACAAACCGCCGTCTGTTAATGATCTAAAGTTTCCCGTTGACGTACTCTCTTGGTCAATGCTAATCGCAGACCTTCTGGGTTCGCATTATCTCCCGGGATTTTCGAATAGCTCTGGTCCGATCCGATTCGATCCTATCTGATATTCGGGGAGAGAAACCGGTAGAAGACGAAACCTTGCCTATATATACTTTGTGTTTTTTTATTTTTTGTATTTCGTTCACGTTTTTCTGGTTATATGGGATCGAGAATTTATAGCAAACATGACTAGATATTCTTATTTTTTTTTAACGCTTTTTTGATGGTTCAGTTTCGGTTATTTTCGAGTGCTAATTTGAATACAAGTTGAGTGTCTCGGTTTATTGTTGCGCCGCTCGTTTGATGATGCTCGCCGATGTCTAGACAAATCGAGTGGCGTTATTTTTTTGCATGACATTAACATGATATTGGGGCAATAATCAGCGGGGAGGGCGTGTCCCGGCCAGACAGCCCATAGACTGATAGACTGGCCCCGATAATCGCTTCCCCGCAGCTGATAGCTAACTTTTTTTTTTTGATGGGAAAGCCGTTTTGGAGCGAGTTTATCTCCGCCCGTCGACCGGCATCAATAATCGGTTTATATATTTACACCGACACTTGCGAACATTTCCCCAAAATTGAAAAGGGGTTCAATGGAGTTCAACGGCACTCGAAATTTATACATGTGATTTGCGAGAAACTCAACCCGGCTCGAGCAATGCACTTTGCCACTTAATAACCGCCCAAAAGATGACAGCCGGAGTCGGAGTCCGAGTTGATTATGGCCACCACTTAATGATCTCTCAGTTTGTGTATCTTCGACTCCAGCAAATAAGCGCTGATTCAGTTCTCCTTAACTTCCAAGCTGCACCCACTACCGCGGTGCGATCCTCAAATCAAATTCATGGCCCATTCTGTATGCTATTGAGGTCACATGACAACGACTGTTATGTTTTGTCATTGCGATTTTATTGGCTCATTAATATGGGCAATTAATGCGTTTATCTGGGCTGCATCGTGTAATGAAAACAACAGATTACATCAGATAATACTTATGGTGGGCGGGATATGGTGAGTTGATAACAATTCACTTTACAGGGGTGTTAACGAAGAGATTGTTAGCTTTTTGGGGCTTTATAACTCCAGCAGGAGTTTTTTGTATTAAAATTAAATTTTGAAAAAATAATTTTAAAGCTTAAAATTCCTATTTTATATAATTGTTTTTTAAAATCGCTTTTGCTAAAGTTTTCACATAACTTATTCGTGTCAATAGCTTTTTAAATAATTGAAATACCTAAGCAAACGAGTTTTTGTGCTTTTAAAAACACTTCAGCTTAATTTTATATTTTTGCCTAGAATTGCTAAATATTGTTGTGTTTTGTTGATGGTATAATAGAAATATTTAGGCGAAGGAGTTCTTGTTAATTTTATGTGATTAAAGAACAAAGTTTTTAAATGAAGAAGAGTTTTGTTATCAGAAATTTTGTCGGTCTTTTGGTGGGTTTTATTTCTAAGTCGCTGGTCGCCTGACTTTCGGCTTTCTGGGAATATTCCAGAGCTGAATTGTGAGTGTCTAACCTTCCGACGACCCAGACGAACGACGAAACCTCGGCTTTCTCGCCAGTATCAATGTTCGGCCTTGCATTGGATTCTATTATTAATTGGGCACTGTTCCTCTCTTCTCCCCCAGACTTCCTGTCATGCCGCCAAGTGCTGAACCTGCTGACCATGCTCGGCTTCATGCTGAACTACGCCCTGCGAGTGAACCTCACCATTGCCATCGTGGACATGGTCCGGCCGAATGATACAGCGCCGGAGGGAACTGCCACCTCAGCGGGAAACAGCACGGGAAATAGCACTGCCTCGCCGGACGGAGTGGATGTGTACGAGGAGCGCTTTCCGTGGGACTCCTACCAGACCAACTTCGTGCTGGGCTGCTTCTTCTGGGGCTACATCCTCACCGAGCTGCCGGGTGGTCGTCTGGCCGAGCTGATCGGTGGACGCCGCGTCTTCGGACATTCCATGCTGTGGGCCAGTCTGCTCACCCTGATCACGCCGCTGGCGGCGCACATCAACTATGTGGTGCTCATCGTGGTGCGGGTGGTGCTCGGCTTCATGCTGGGCGCCTCCTGGCCAGCCATTCACCCGGTGGCCGCCGTCTGGATTCCGCCCATGGAGCGCTCCAAGTTCATGTCCAATATGATGGGTAAGTTATTGGAAATTAGAAGATCTTTCTTGGAGTTTTCTTTGAATTAAATTTAGGAAATATTGGAAAAATCTTTGGGGGCTTAAACGATCCTTACAAAACCGATATAATACTACAATATTTCGGTTTTTTTTTTTTAATGTTATTTCCATGAGAAAATGTTAAATAAATTTTAATGCTTAATGCACCAAAGAATATTCCTTCTTAAAATATTATTTCCTTTTTTTTCTGGGTAAGTTTCATTATATCGTTTTGAGAAAATGTTACTCTATAAATTAAATCTATATATAGTTTTTCTATGATCTTCCCAAGTTTAATATACCGAGGAACATTCTTTTTCCGCCCAAGAGAGCTTCCAACTTATTTCGCCTAGTTTTTCCAGTACTAACTAGTATTTATTATTTATGCCACAGCTTCTTCTCTTGGCGCTGCGATTACCATGCCCATCTGCGGCTACCTGATCTCCGTCGCTGGCTGGGCCAGTGTCTTCTATCTGACAGGAGCCGTGGGTCTGCTGTGGTCCTTGGCCTGGTTCACCTTCGTCTACGAGACCCCGGCCACCCATCCCCGGATTACGGCTGAGGAGAGGCGGGAGATCGAGGAGGCCATTGGCACCACCACCTCCAAGAAGCGCCCGAGCCATGTGCCCTGGGGTCAGCTGCTCTGCTCTCCGGCTGTGTGGGCCATCATCATCTGCCACGGACTGGCCGTCTTTGGTTTCTTCACGGTGGTCAATCAGCTGCCCACTTTCATGTCCAAGATTCTGCACTTTGACATCAAGCAGGTGGGTTGCTTAAATATATGATTTTTGGTGATTTATCCTAACTAACCGATTTTGATCTCCTCCAGAACGGCTTGTTCTCATCGCTGCCGTATCTGGGCAAATACGTAATGGCTGTGGCCTCATCCTATCTGGCCGATTACCTGCGCAAGAAGGGCACTCTGAGCACGACGGCCACCAGGAAACTATTCACTACTTTTGGTAAGTGTTTTGGGTGGAGAAGAAATAGTTATCATAAAAAAATCGAGAGTTTTTATTAAAATATTTAGTATTTTTCTTGAATAACTAAGAAATATTTTCTGGGAAAATAAGTCGACATAAATTTAAATCAAATCTATAAATAAATTAGATAAAATTCAAGTTCAACCGAAATAGATTTTTCTTATGAAATTCATATTATATTTAAATATTTTCCTGTGGAAGCAAGTATTATAAGTTATTTTTCCTCCATTACAGCCTTGGTGATTCCGGGTCTGCTGATGATAGTGCAAGCGTTCCTGGGCAATGATGCCACCTGGTCCGTGACCATCTTCTCGCTGGCCCTGTTCGCCCATGGAGCTGTCACCGCTGGCTATCTGGGCAACGGCCTGGATATTGCACCCAACTTCAGTGGAACCATCTTCGGACTGGCCAACACGCTGTCTTCCTTTGGCGGATTCCTTTCCACGTGGATGGTGGGAGCCCTCACCTACAAGGATGTGAGTTAAACGGATGAGAAAATGATTTAGATAAATTATTAAAATATTTTGTTTAATTTTTAGGAATCCTTCCACTCGTGGCAAATTGTGTTCTGGATTCTGGCAGCCACCTATATCTCGGGGCCCATTGTGTTCGCCATCCTTGGCACCGGTGAGCTACAGTCCTGGAATAATCCCCCGGAGCGCGTTAAGATCAGCGATGTGACCCAGGAGGAGGGTGTTCCCCTAAAGAACGAGAAGTGAATTCGTTTTGCCAGTGAGCCTCAGTCGGTGCTTCTACTGTTCCAGATGAAGGGAGTGGAGTGAAAGCCAAGTTGGAGATCGCCAGACATCATCATCCGCACAAGTTATAGTAGTTGCTGCTGCACCTTTGAGATTACGGGGCTTTCATTGCCAGAACCCCCTGATCACTGGACTTGGGGCAGATGCACCGGACACTCAACACGGAGAAAAACATGAAATGAAAGACATTATTTTTATACACACACATAGATACTGCAAGGTTTCTTCGCACAAAAGAACATACACAAACATCTCATACCCATAAAAATGAAAACCCAAAAAACACTGTACACCGATGCACCCGTCTGCTAAATGGAAATTGACTATATTTATAAGTAATATTTACTTTTAGAACTAAGCGTACACCTGTAATCGTACGCCCATGTGTAGCCTAAATGATTTATAGTATTCTGTATGTCCACAGAGCGCACAGCTGGCTGGTAGAAGGAGCCTATCCTATAAGGTCGATCGACCGTCGATCAGCCGCTGTGCCCCATATGTTTCGTTTAATTTATAATGTAGCCCTAACTATTGTCTAGCTTAGATGAACAAAATACTTATGCAAGTAGTGAAATACATACGGAGAAGCCGATAGTGTAGCCAAGTCGATTAAAGCCCGTAACTTTGTACTATACTTGATTATTTATGTAATTAATTTAAACATTTTCTAAGTTCATAATAAAGCGTAACTCGGAAAGAAAATAAAGAAAAGTGATTTGTTTGTTCCATCATATTTTTCATACCAAAAGTCATCATTTCCATCAAAGAGCAAAGAAAGCCCTAACAAAATTAAAATAAACAAGAGAGAACGCTATAGTCGGGTTGGTGTCCCGACTATCTAATACCCGTCACTCAGCTAAAGGGAGTGCGAACGCTGTACTCGGGTTGGTGTCCCGACTATCTATTGGGGCTAAAGGGAGTGCGAGGGAGATAGATATATGAACAATTTTGATTGCGTATAACTTTTTAATGAATGGTCCGATTTGAAAAATGTCTTCTACATTTCGATAGGTATTGATAAACACAATAAAACTGCATTTTTACTTTTCCGAAATATTGAAATTTTTAAAATCGTATATAAGCGATTGTGGACGTTAGAGGGGGCGTGGCACCCTTTTGAAACAAACTTGCGCTGCGTAGGAACTCCTAGAATCTGCATGCAAAACGCCAATCTTCTAGCTTTTATAGTTTCCGAGATCTCAGCGTTCATACAGACAGACAGACGGACAGACAGACGGACAGACAGACGGACAGACAGACGGACAGACGGACATGGCTAGATCGACTCGGCTAGTGATCCTGATCAAGAATATATATACTTTATAGGGTCGGAAACGCTTCCTTCTAGCTGTTACATACTTTTGCACGAATACAATATACCCTTTTACTCTACGAGTAACGGGTATAAATATAGGTAATATAATATTAATAATATATCAGAATGCAATATTATTATTTGTCTACCCCTAAATTTTAACCAAGTTTTATTCAACAACATTGTTTACATTTTAAAATTTTTCATATTTTTATTTTACATGATCCTAACTTGATCTTTAATTTTGTGTTAACTTCTCATTGCCTACCTTTAGGCTTTCCAATAAAATATTTCGCTAAAAACTTAAAGTTAAGTTTAAGGTTTATTTACAAAAACATAGCTAAGCGATACTACACAGATTTGCTAAGCACCCATATACACGGGTATATAGTGATCGATGATCATTAATTAGTAACTAGATAAGCGCACAACCTAAGTGTCTGTCTCCAGACTGACATCCATTAGCTCCCTGGTGATCTCACTTTGGCTCTTGAGAGGACCGGGATTGCTCAGCGTATTGGTGTCCTGGCTGAGAGCAGGTGGTGGCAGCTTAAAGCCACTTGGAGCACCCAGATTGAGGGAACCCCCCTTGAAGGCAGGAGGAATCGCAGTGGTGCTCGAACTGGTGGCCATTTTGTAGAGCAACTGCAGCTGCTGCATGGCATTCGAGGGATCTTGCGGTTGCGGCGGGATCTGAGGATTCGCAGCCGAACTTTCTTTCGCCGGCCTTTTCACCTGGTCCTTTGATTTGGGCTTGGGCTTTTGCGGTTTCATGCCATTCGACCAGGCCTCCAGCCAGCTGGCCCCGTTTCTCTCCGTGGAGGTCATTAATCTCTCGGCCTCCTCTTTCACCTGCTGGCGGTAGAGTTGGCGAGCCAGAGCCTTCTGATCGCCTTGGCTCACCTGGCGCTTGTTGAACGATTGATCATCCTGGCTGGGTTCGCCGATGGGTCGGGTCTCCTTCTGGGGACCCAGTTCCACCATCACCTGAAAGTCCGCATGCTCGCCCAGGCGAAAGCCGAAGCCCAAACGGGAATCAGTTCCTTTTTTAATGGTAAAATTTCGTTTAATATTTCGAACTTGAAAAGAAATTTACAAGACAACTTACCCTTTTTAATCGGTGGTATATTGGAGTAAACTATGGATAATATGGACGGTAGTTCCCTTGGCACAATGAAAGCTGTGGTATTTTGTGCTGTAAGTATACAATATTTCATTTGGCTTGGTGTGCCCAGTGATTTTATCTCTCCTCTGCCGGCCGATCCCCAGCACTTATGTAAATTTCAGGGCGGATTATGTAAGTTTTTATGGTTTTGGGTTTTCGAATTTACAGATGACTAACAATGCGTATGAGTTTTAGGTTTTTTACGGCTTAAGGTTCGTTTCACTTTGAAGGTCGATTAAAGAGCTAGAGTCACTAAAAGTCATGTTGATAATAGCCAAAAACGAATATTTAAATAAATTATAACATTTTAAATAAGATACGAATAATAAAATATAAAAATTTCAGGAAAAACTATTATCTATCTACCAAAAAAGATACTGTATACCTTTAAGATTGAGCGCTTGGCATTGTCCTTAAAAACATATTATAAAAATGTATGTATCATATTTTTTAAAAACTATGCAATTAAAATTCAGGGTCATTCTCGACACTCGAACTTAGTTTTATGATCTAGTAAAAAAATAATTAAGAAGATCAATGACTTTTACGGCGTGTACTTTGATCACCAAGCGATTAATTCAAGAACCATTAGGTAACCCCAAAACCCCAGAGCCATAAAACTAAAACCCAAAAACGAATCACATTGCGAGACAGACAATGAGATCCATAGACGATCCACAGGCCGAACAACATCTGCGGCGATCCGGCGACCTTGACACAAAGACCGGCAACAAGTTGGAGCTCGTCGCAGAGCTCAGGGTGCTTAGCTTGGAGTTTGAGTTTGGGCTCAGAGCCCCACTCGAGATCGAGCGACTGTGGCCGGGATCGGTTAGAGTCGTTGGACCGGTTATAAGGCAACCGATCTCGATATAAGTTCGACCGATTTCGGAGGCATTAACTTACTGTAGAGCAGGCCGACCAGCAAAGGCAGCCAGAGGCTAGCGTAGCCCCATTGTTTTGGCCAAGACATGGCCAGTCGTCAGCATTTATGTGGAGCCGCAGAAACTGCAATTACACAGGCGATTACTTCATGCCACACACAGATATGATTGCAATTTTTTGCAGAATTTTTGTTTAAACCACTTTAAGGCGTTTGCGCAATACCACTCAGAAAACCCGATTGCGACTTGAGGTTGGTCAGTTGCCCGAAAGCAGGTGCGTCATTTGGATAAATATTTGAAATATTTGGTTGCCAAGTTTTCGTTAGCCGCTTTTGTTTACGCGATTTCGATTCCGACGCGATATGCAAACACACACACACACATCAATGTTTTGGGTCTGGCTTAAATAAAAGCGTAAATACAAAAAAATCCACAGCAGCAACAAAAACACAGCGGTTTGGAAATCACTCTCACTTTTGTTCAATGAGCTTCGTATTGTTGCTGTTTTTTTTTGTGTTTTTTCATTTGTTGGTTAAAGGTAACTACGTAGCTCGCCTTGTCTTCATTTGGCTTGGGTTTTTTTCTCGGTGTCTTTTATTTATATTTGTTTTTCCTTTACAGTTTGGCCTTGTCTCATTTTGGCTTTGATTGATTTCTGGCTTCTTTCGGTTTTTTTTACTGCTGTAAAATTCATTTACACGCTAACTTCCCAAATTGATGTTAATAAACTGGGCAAACATCGCGCAGAAATTTCGGACCGCATAAAAATGAAAGTTTGTTGACTCAAAAAGTGTGTGTTGCTATTTTCGGTAGTGTAATTTCGGTTTCTGGGCAAAAAGCAGCGCACATACGAATGGCATAATTAAACTAACGTATTATTTGGGTTCAATTTGAAGCGATTCGAAACTATTCGAATAATTCCCCAGCGAGTGCCCACCGTTTTTCAATTGACAACTTGTCCGATGCGCGTCTGCAAGGCAACTGAGCTGAAATCGAGAGTGTTTTTGGCCGTGCAACACGCGCTAAAATTCAGTCGCAGTCCCGCTCTCCGCGGAAAGCTGGGAGTTGCACTGAAAGAAATAATTCTTAATTCAAATTAAATTATAAGGTTTTAGCTATGGGTCATGTTTAAGGAAATCTTTTCACCTTACTTGCGCCTTAAAAGAAGTATTTCGTTATTGAAATTAAATTTTGGTGGATTTTTTAAAATTGTCTAATGCGATTTACATAGAAAATATTTATACCTTTATTCAGAATTAAAGAAAATTCTTTTATCTCAATATTAACTTCTTCACTTAAATTATAAAAAATGTTGTAACTTAATAAATATTTTCTTTATTACTTTTTTTTTTAGCAACTGATTTTATCATAAATTGAAAATTCAATTTGAATACGATTTTGTTATGTTTTAGGAAAAACTTTTCACCTTACATGTACCTTAAAAAAAGTATTTCGTTATTGATACTGAATTTTGATGCATTTACAAAATTGTGTAATGCGATTTACATAGAAAATATTTGTACCTTAATTCAGAATTAATGAAAATTCTATTATTTCAATGTTAAACTTTTTCACCTAAATTATTAAGAATTTTTTAACTTAATAAATATTTTCTTTATTACTTTTTTTATTTAGCAACTGATTTTATCATAAATTGAAAATATTTTTCCAAATTCGATTAGTTCAAAGTATGGTCGTAAAAAATGTAGAATCTAAAATGGCTTTAAAACTTAGTTTAACTCAGATTTTTATAAGTTTTCAAGCATTTTTTTCTCTGTACAGTCAATCACGTAACTTTACTCGGTAGCTGCGTACTCTCTTTCCATTGAGCCGAGCTTGAAACATAAAGTAAGTCTGAGACTGAGGCTGATACTGAAACTGAAACTGAGACCGGCTGTTGGCATCTGCTCCATTAACGTCATCTCCGACTCAAATTGGCGCACTTTGCTTGGACCCGGGTCTTGCCTTCTGGGGTCTGGTTATACCCGTTACTCGTAGAGTAAAAGGGTATATTGTATTCGTGCAAAAGTATGTAACAGGGAGAAGGAAGCGTTTCCGACCCCATAAAGTATATATATTCTTGATCAGGATCACTAGCCGAGTCGATCTAGCCATGTCCGTCTGTCCGTCTGTCTGTCCGTCTGTCTGTCTGTCCGTCTGTCCGTCTGTCTGTCTGTATGAACGCTGAGATCTCGGAAACTATAAAAGCTAGAAGGTTGAGATTTCACACACATATTCTTGGGCTTCCTACGCAGCGCAAGTTTGTTTCATCGAGGTGCCACGCCCCCCTAACGCCCACAATCGCCATAAACGATTTTCAAATGTGTCTGGAGGCCACATCTTTTAAGATTTTAAAAATATATAAACGCCATTTTATAGTGTTTATTAATACCTATCGAAATGTAGAAGACATTTTTCAAATCGGACCATTCATTAAAAAGTTATACGCAATCAAAATTGTTTATATATCTATCTCCCTCGCACTCCCTTTAGCCCCAATAGATAGTCGGGACACCAACCCGAGTACAGCGTTCGCACTCCCTTTAGCTGAGTGACGGGTATTAGATAGTCGGGACACCAACCCGACTATAGCGTTCTCTCTTGTTTTTTGTAATTTCTTTACCTTTTTTTTGGCACATTTTTGCGGTATTGTGAAAGGTTGCTTCAGGGCAGCTGAGCCTCGTTTTGTTTTTATTTGCTTTTCATATAACAAAAAGATGAAAAACCGAATTTACTTCAGTTGGTAATGGTACATGGGCGGATTTCATTCAGTTTATTGACGCCCACTGTGGAGATTATGTTCAAGTGATCTGTTCAAGTGATCTGCCTCAAAAGAGATTCCATGAATAATACAAAATCTATTATTATCCAAAAATTATGTATTAAGGAACTTAAGAATACTCTTTCCAATTTTTAATTGTAATATATTTTATAATGGATTTTTATTTAGATTTTAACTGTTTTCTTTTAGACCTTAAGTTATTTTTTTACCAACCTATCAGGTTCATTGCACCCCGTAATTACCATAAACCTTACATATGGTGGGTGCCCAGTGAACCCTGACGATCGTTTCCCTATCCATAATATGAATTCCATATCTTATGCATATTTTGCATAACGCAGGTCAGGTTGACATATACACGCCCCCTTTAACGACCAACAGTCTAATTAACTAAGACGCACGTTGTTACTTTATGTACGTACATTTTGTATAATTGCCCAGGCATAAAGTCCAACACACACGCAGACATGCTAAAAAAATAAACATATTTATGTAATAGGCGTTGCCTGCCACATAAACAGCTGCACAGGAAAAAAAATTAGATTATTTCAGACTATATGAAAATATATTACTTACAGTACTATCAAAATAATTTAATTTATTTCATGTTTTTTTTCTAATCAAAATACATTTTAATAAATAATATAATTAATAATAAAATAATTAATATATAAATTTCAAAAGGAAACTTTTTTCCTTGAAGTGCAGAAACCAACTTAGGCCCTGTCAAAAAATAAACAAGCTGAAGCGGTCAATGCATGAAGTGCAAATAGTTTGGGAAACTGCGTCTGCATAATTACCATCGCAATGAATTGTCTGGCCTCCTCGCTTCTCTTTCAATTGTTTGCTTTGCAATTGTAAGTGTGCAAAAATTAAAAAAAAAACAAGAGAGAACGGTATAGTCGGGTGCCCCGACTATCAGATACCCGTTACTCAGGTAAAGGGAGTGCGAGGGAGATGGAGATAGAAACTTTGATCACGCATAACTTTTTAACGAATGGTCCGATTTGAAAAATTTCTTCTACATTTTGATAGGTATTGATAAACACAATAAAACTGCATTTTTACTTTTCCGAATTATTTAAATTTTTAAAATCGTATATAAGCGATTGTGAGCGTTAGAGGGGGCGTGGCACTTTTTTAAAAGAAACTTGCGCTGCGTAGGAACTCCTAGAATCTGCATGCAAAACGCCAATCTTCTAGCTTTTATAGTTTCCGAGATCTCAGCGTTCATACAGACAGACAGACAGACAGACGGATAGACAGACAGACGGACAGACGACCAGACGACCAGACGACCAGACGACCAGACGACCAGACGACCAGACGGACATGACTAGATCGACTCGGCTATTGATCCTGATCAAGAATATATATACTTTATGGGGTCGGAAACGCTTCCTTCTAGCTGTTACATACTTTTGCACGAATACAATATACCCTTTTACTCTACGAGTAACGGGTATAATCATCTAAGAAAAGTGGAAATGGTATTGACATATGAACAAAAAGTCCTTAAGTATTAGTTGAATGGCTCAAAAGCGTGGGATGCATTTTTCATTATTAGTTATTATATAAAATATTTTTTATGCTCAAAACATTAATAATAAAAAGTTTATTAAAAAAATAAATTTAAAATAATTAGTAGTAAATAATTAGTATTTAGTAAATTTTTTTAAATTTATTTCAAATATTAACATGATTAAGATTTGAATTCAACAAGTACTGCCATCTTCTGGGCTGACTTAAAATATATTGCATATATAGTAGCTTTCTTTTAGGCGTTACAAAAAAAATACCAATAACTTTATGAACTTTAAAAGACTTGGCTTGATTTGCTAAAGCACAGACTGAAATTTTATTACTTTTTTTAATAAGTCAGACATAAAAACACACAAAGAACCACTTTACATAACAAGACATAAATATGTTTGTGTCTATTAAAATGTAAAATGTCTATTAAATGTACCTCGAGCATAACTTTTCTTGCGTTAAAAGTGCTAAAATAAATAAAAAGATGTCGAACACAGAAAATAAAGCAAACAAGTTAATAAAATTGTCGATCCTAATATAAAACACATTTCAAAATTTATTTGTTTCGTTTTTATTTAATTCGTATTCATACATTTAACATTTAACAATTGTTTCACAGTTCAGCGACATTATTAATTGTAAATAATTAATTTATATTTATTTTAGTTCTCTTAATTGTTGTTGTTTGTTTTGTTATTTATACTACACACTACACTAACAACGATGTGTAAAAATAAATGTATTTTTATGTAATATTCTTCGTTTCTGTGTTTTCTGTGTTTCTGATTGGTTTGTAGCGAACCAAACACTTATGGCCAGCGCATAAGATGTGGTATCCTCTCTAGCTTGGTGCTGTTTAGATGGGTTTGGGTTCGAAAATCGGATGAGTGTGAGTGGCATCTGGAACAGTTTCTGTCCGTTAGGTAACGAGGTAAAGTGCGCCTTGTTGCGAATCGACACAGTCAACTCCTAGATGGGGGCCCTTCATCAATGCCACGCGAACAGCGAGTGCGAAACGAGCAAGTAGCCCGTGGTGACTATAATGCTGCCGATCATGATGGGAAAGCCAACCCTGTTAGGAGTTAGAAGTGATTAATAACTTAATGATTAACAAAATTAAGCCTAAACCCACTTGAAGAACTGCAGGAAGGTGAACTTGTAGCCATGCTGCTCAGCCACTCCCGCACAAACCACATTGGCCGAGGCTCCAATCAGAGTGCCGTTGCCTAAGAAAGGAAAAACCATATATAATCAGGAAAATATTATAAACAAATCACCACCCACCTCCCAAACAGGCTCCCAGGGCCAGGGCCCAAACCAAAGGCTGCAGCGGCAGATTCAAGGTGCTGTTCTGCGCCAGCGATATGGTAATCTTCACCATCATTGTGGTCAGCGGGATGTTGTCCACAAAGGCGGAGGCCACAGCAGAAACCTAAAATAAAATCGTTTTGATATTTATCTAATAAATTTAAATTAAAATTCCTCCAAAAGCTCACCCAAAGTATTATCAAAATGGCCACCATCAATCGACGATCCTCGCCCACTCCCAGGATAATGCCCTCGGTCATGTTGCCGATCCACTCAATCAGACCCAGTTCCGTGAGAGCCTCCATGAGTATGAATAAAGCTGCGAAGAAGAGCAATGTTGACCACTCCACGCGAGCCAGTATGGCCTCCATGTCCTCGATATCCGCCAGAATGATCAGGAATATGGCGCCCAACAGAGCGGTCCAGCCCAAAGATAATCTCTGCAGTTCCGGAACCGAGTGCAAAAAGAACAAGCTGATCACGAAGAGCAGGGCAGCCGAGCACTTGATCAGCAGGGGCTTGTTGCGAATGGGGTACTGTAAAAAGGATATAACATTTAAACTATATGTATGAAAGACAGATGGAAAACCCTTACCTTTGCTTGAAGATTGGCCAGAGTTTGCTGGTAATTGGGTGCCGGTTCTATGACCGCCGTCATGCGCTTCTTCAGGCTTCTCTTCAAGCGGTTCACCTTCTTCATCAGTGTCTGTCGCACCAGTTCCTCGTCCTTTGAATAGGCCGACAGACTGGCAGCCGCTCGCTTCCACACGTGGATCTCGTGACGCAGTTCCTCCACCTCCGGCGAGTCCTTGAACTGCAGATCACTGATGTTGCGGAACTTATATCGCAACTGGATATAGGTCTGCACCATCACCAGAAGAACTCCGGGCAACATGTGCAGGGTAAAAACAGCGAAGTTGACGCCCTAAGTGAATGATATAATAATTCCACGATATTATATTACAAGCCCAAAGACCTTACATTCTTGGATATGTAGCTATTCGAGGCGATGATGACATTGGGCGGATCCCCCACGGGCGTCAGTGCCCCACCGATGTTCGAGTAGATGACCATGCACATGAGTATGGGCACCGGATTGAGGCACATGACCTCGCAGAGTCGTATCGTCACCGGGGTCATCAGCAGCACGGTGGTCACATTGTCCAGGAAGGACGACAGGACAGCGGTGAACAGACACAGACAGTTGATGAGGGGCCAAACGTGTCCGTTGGTTATCTTGTAGGCATACACGGCCAGATAGTCAAAGACGCCGGTCTCCGAGAGAATGGCCACCAGGATCATCATGCCGAAGAGCAGCAGCAGCGTCTCCACATCGATCCAACCCATGATGGTGGCCATCGAGGGTCGCGAGTTCAAGGCAGCCAGTATTCCAACCGAAAGCGTCGAGGCGATGATGGCGGCAAAGGTTCGATTCACAATCTCCCAGATGATCATCACATATAGACCGCAGAGTACGACGGCTGCATAGATCACACCGTCCCTCTTGTAGATGGGCGACTCGTCCACATTCAGCTGGAGCGGCAGTTCGCCCTCGATGCTGCTGGTGAACTCGAAGCTCAGCTCCGTGCGATTCGCCTGGGCCAACCACAGGGGATCGATGGGACTCAGCTCGAAGGTGCGCTGCTTCTTCGTGTCCCTGGTGGCATCGATCAGATCCGAGTAGACCACGTCCAGTTGCCACACCTGGCTGGCGTTCTCGATGTAGATCTCCATGCCGTCGCCATCGAAGTAGCTGCGCATCACCAGCACTTGGAGCAGGGGCAGTGGGACACTCTCGTTGATGGCCAGCTCGTTCTCCTGCAGCCGGAAAGGTCCTCGCAGACCCAGGCCGATCCTCTGCAGACTGGAGGTGGCAATGGGAAATACTGGGGGATGGGAAAACCCTTAGTTTATATGATTTACTCTAATAAAAAACTCCTGGTTACCTCTGGGTGAGCTATTCCTAGGAACACTTATGAGGCTCAGCTGGTCCACATGCTCGTTGTTGGACATTAGGAAGGCGGTGAAGACGCACCAGACCACCAGCAGCACGGCAATCTTGAACCAGATGAGATACTTACGGATCTGGAAAGTACAAAATATTAAAATATATTTATCAAAGGGTTTCATATATATAACACACCAAACTTTTGGCATGCGGTTCAGCCTCGTCATGTTGATCGTCATTGTTGTTCTCCAGGTCCCTGCGGGGAATCACATAAAACTGGTTGCACTAATTACGTAACTGACAATCGAGGGGCACAGAACTACGAACCTGCCGTCGAGCACCCGCACCTGACCCGCCTCGTTAGTCACATTAATCCCGATCTGTGTGAAGGCCTGGTTGGCCAGGGCCGTCTCCTCGTGGTGTCCGTTCTCCACCCGAACCTCCGCCTCCTCCGCCTGCAGGGGATCAACATCTGTGTGAATATAAAGATTTAATTAAAAATAGTTATCCAGCGATGACCTTTCCGGCTGGTTGAGCTAACCCTGTCCCGGAACTGGCAAATATTTGTGCGAAAATCTACTCATTCGCTGCTCGCGGAAGGACATCGGACGGCTAACTGTGGCGACTTTGGCCGGGAATTAACTTAACTTGGCCTTTGGCCACCACCTGCCACGTGTTGGCATTATTTTATTGGCACAGCCGCAAGGCAATCGAGTCGTGGCTATAAATACCCATAAATGGCCATGAGCGAGCTGAGGGACACATTGGCCCACTGACAGATGGCTGGAGACAAGGATGCGGAAAAGGACACATTGGGAACTCGAAGGTTTCGGACAGTTAATTCAGCCCCTGGGATTGGGAACTACTTTAGGCCTTATTATAGGAAAGGCCTTCTCTTATTCTCTCTTGTGAATCTATCTATTTTATTTAGAAAATAAATATAATACACTTCTCTTAACAAAAATACTGCTATTTTTAATAAAAGAAAATCATCTTCTCATTTAAAGGGAAATTTTATATATAATTTCATAAAAAGTATACACAATATAATTTTCTGGATAACTTGAAAACACAATCTGCTCTTCCTGAACCCCCTAATTTAAGATACTACTTGCCCAGTGACATCATATGCCGGAAAAAGACTGGAACCCTGGCATTATCATAATTTCCTAAGCCCCAAATAGTGCGTCCATCAAGACAATTGAAGATAAGCCTGGACTTAAGTTTTTGGTATGCAAATCAGGCAAAAAAAAAGAAAGAAGAAAATCCCGGACAATTTCCAATGTCAATGGCAACGCCAACGCAAATGGCAATAAAAAATTCAGCAATAATTACGGCAATAAAAAAGGTAGCAACAGCCAGACATAAAAAAGCGAAATTATGTGATCCGGGGGCAGGATGTGGATGTGGAAGTGGGATGGCCAGGCCAAACTTACCGCCATGTAGACGTTCGTGCTCCTGGCGAAAGGACGCAAGACTGGGATCCTGACGAATTCGCTCCGGCAGAGTTCGCCAGACCTGTAAGGCACCTTCTGTTACTTCGCTGCATGTGTGGAGAGCCGGGAGAGCCGAGAAAACCAGAAGTTCCAGGCGAAGGAGGAAGGATTTTTGTTACCCATCGGGGAGCCATGAAACGCACCGCCGGAAAAGAGAGGAGAAATAAGCAGAGAATAAAGATTTAATAAGATTACCCGACTTGTGTTGGAATTTGTTTGTTCAGGTACTCGATGGCGCAGGGGCGTGGCTCATTCGCCCGCCCTCCCGAAAAAAAAACATTCAATAAATTTTTTAGCACATCCATATTGATTTTTCTCCTCCCATTCGATTCTGTTTCCCTTAGCTCGTGCGTGCAACAATTTGTATTTATGTATTTGATTTGACTCTTATAAAGACTTTAAATCGAAGTTGTTTACCCTAAAAGGGGTTTCTCGAGGGTCCCAGCTTATGCCACATCAAGTGGAAATTCACTTGTGGTTAAGGAAGTGAATGAAAATCTCCTTAGCAAGGAAGCTGATTGACAACAAATGTGAAAGGGCTTTTAGGGAACTTGCAATAAAATCAGATTTGAGTAAATATATTTGATTATAAGTAGATGTGAAAATACTGGGGACTGGAAAAAACTTAGTTGTTAAGAAGCTGATTTGACTTAAAACAGTAAAAAACAGAATGTTCGAATCGAATAACTAAGTTTTTAGTTTTGTTATAAAGAAAGATCTTGAGTGGGCTAAAGAGATTTTACGTCTCAATACATGATTCATTTTTAAGTGGTTTAGTTCCTATTACTAATGCTGAAAATACCATAATGGGGCTCCCAAAAGCAACGTTCCGCACGTCACGTAGACCGCAAGATAACAAAAAATGATAGCAATTCATATTCTAATTTCCACGCAAAATGACCGAATTCAAAGCCAAGCTGTCTTCAATACTCATTTTTAGATTTGCCAAAGAATCGCACACGACCGAGCTCAATTAAAGCGCAATGTCAGACAATCCGATTCAGAATCAGAACAGCTTTAAGGTCGTTATCAGAGGGAAACTCATCGGACCAAAGAAAGCTGTCTATCTATACTGGCCATAAAATATTGTTTTCAGTCTCAGTCTCAGTTCCATTTCCAATTCCATTTGAAAAGCGAGTTTAATGACTCTTTGCCATAATTACTGGGATCCAAGCAGCTGAGGTCGCTTCGGAGGAGGTTCCTCGGTAGAAACAACAACACGGCGAGTGCATTGGGAATCGCATCACGTGTGCGGGCTGAATAAATGCAATTTGTGCACTTGACTCAAGTGGGCACACAAATCTTAATTCAGTCGGCTTGACTAAATTTACTTAAGCCTGCGTTAGAACGATGAAAAGTGCTCGAAATAAGTCATAAATTATATTTACTTAAGTTTCAATTAGCTGTCTTGATGGACGGACGCGATGTAGTCATGTCATAAACAGAAACAGAAACGGCAACAAAATCAGAATCAGAAACAGAAACAAAGACAAGACCGCCAAAGTAATGCTGACACTGATTTTCTTCACCGAACCCACACCGTCGTCTATATACAAACGACATTATTTAGCAGATATATAGAGAAGCCGACATTTTAGCTTGAACTTGCCTCAATTGCGATACTCAGTTTAGATAGCTCTAGATTTTGCAGCTCGTTCATTAGTCATAAGATCTTTGATTGCCTCATGTGATGAGGTGAAATGAAAGCCTGTGAGGATGGGAGTGTTTTAAAAAATAAACGGATTTTAAGGAAGTTTAATTAAATATTTCTCTTGACCAGTTGTTGTCGGGGAAATGGATTTCAACCAAGGGCTACAGTTACATTTACTCGGTTTTAGTCACAGGTTTTTCTTATAAAATAACATAATAAATCCTACAAAAGGGTCTGAGGTTTAATAAAGTAATGTAGGTGGGAATTTTCTCGGAACATGAAAAGCATTTTCACCCAGCTCAAAGAGCAAAGCCTCAAGCAGTTCGCCGTCTCCTCAACGCAATGATTAAATGATTTTGTTGATGGCTCTTAATACTTTGAACAGCTACTTTATGTCACGGCTTTCATCGGCTGAAGTGAAGACAAGTGTCCGTGTCAAAGATTGATTCACCCATCAGCCCGAAGCGGAAAAGGAGACCCACAAACCCAGGCGTATCCTGTGTATAGGATATACAAGCTATCATTAGCAGGAGCCAAATGAGTTTTACGCTCGACTGGAGTTCCCGACAATTTGTCGGTTTTTCTTTTATATTATACACAGATAAAAAACGTATAATATATATTTTTAAATCACTAGGCAAGAGAAAAGGCCTCAAAATGTCAGGAAAACAATAACTTTACATCGAATTGAGCAATTGCTGTTTAGTAAATAGATATCAAATCTCTTCTTCTATTCAAATTCGTTGTGTATGATAAATTTCTTTATCTGTAGGAAAGGTAAACGCATTAAAACCGATGACAGGCTTCTTAGATCTAGAACACAATTCATTTTTAGATCCCCCCTCGGGACACATACTCATCCTCGTATGCGTTATCCTCGGAGCTGTTGTTGTAATTGTAAGCCATCCTTCGTCCAGGGCTTTCGGGAAATGCGACACTCGACAAGTATATCCGCGAAAAAAGCGTTTTATTACGTAAATTTCAATAAGCAGACACTCGCGAAGTGCTTTAATAGAAAAGCCGGGGAAAATGTGAAATTTCCTGCGTTAATCGCATATTACTGCGCCGCTGGGATAATGGGTGAAATCGGGGGAGAGAGCCGATCTTTAATTAAATAGCGGGATCGCGTTGCCTTGACCACTTGTTGCAGCCCGAGTGACGCTCGAACTGCGCTCTTTATTGTCGCGTGCCCTTTTCGGTGCTTTATTTATTGCCGCCGATCGTGACTGGGATCGGGCGTATATATGCGGTCGAAAGCTGGAGCGGTACTAACTGTCGTCCCCAGTTTTTTACCCTATTTTGTAGGTTTTAATGCAGCCCAAGTCACAATCGCAGCGGCGTCGCCGTCGCAGCGGCGAAGCAGCGCCGCAAAGAAGAAGGTAAACAAGAGCTCAAATGAAATAAAATTTCCTGATATTCACATTCGCTTTCCATCATCATCATCAGTTATCTCTCGCTGGCCGCGCTTTGCTCATTATTCGCATTTATGCTTTCTCTGCCGCCACTGCAAGTGCACTCAAAATCCAACAACTAACTCGACCGATCCATCGTTCTCACACTCGAAAAAATTAACCCGTTTAATTAATAAAGTTTAGTTTTCACAAAAACCTTTCCAAGAACCAAAAAAAGATTTTTAGTCAAGCAAATAAATATTTGAAGATGGTGAGACAAAGTTAATATACACATGTATGCAAAATCAAAAAAAAAAAATTTTTTTTAATAAAAAGTTAAATAAAACTGGTATTATTTTCTACATTTTTGGTATAAGTTTTAGGATTAAAGTTACATCAAATTTACATAAGATGCTGCTTGGCTCAGTAATTAAAACGTTTAATGTTAATGTTAAAGGTCCCGAGTTCAATTACAACCGGCGAAAATAAATACAAAGATAACTTTGCCTAAAAAGGGTACATTTTAAAAATAAATAAAATATGTATCCTTCAAATTATGAATCAATTAGTTCTAGATTTTTTAGAATCATTTTGTTTAGTGCATTTGTTGTGTGCAGCTTAGTCCGAGCATAGACTCTTTCTCCCCCTGCCACCCACTGCGGGGGTTCTTCATTTTCGGCTTCGCTGAGAACCCTCTCTATCGCTCAGTGTTTACTTTTCCGCTCTCCGTCATTGTTGTTATTGCTGCTGGCGTTGGCTTATTTGCACTTCTTTCAATTACACTTGATTTATCACATTTGACAGTTGTTCTGCGATGCTTTTGATCTTGCTCTGCGCTACGCATAGTTTAATCGGGAGTTAAGAACTGTAGAAAACTAATAATATAAAATAAACAAAGGATTGGCTTAATACAACATAAAAAAAACTTTATTTTTACCACTTTTAATCATCGTAATGATGATCGTGATCATAATCATCTGATAAGCAATATATTAAAGCAAGTCATAGATTTTTTGGTAATAAAGAAAAACCATTTTCTTTTCCATATGGGTTAATTTTAATAACATTTTAAAATGGCCAGCAAATTGACATTTAATAAAACTAAATTGAATTGAAATGGTATTCTTATCATCAAAGTTAAGGAACCATCTTCATCTTTCATGTATCATATTTAACTTATTAAACTTAACAAAAATGAAATAAAAACCCAAAAATAAAGTACTTTAATCTGACTTGATATAGTTCCAATTATAAAGTCTATTTTAAGCCGCAACCCGATACAATTTTCATCAATTTGTTCCGCTCGTTTTAAACGATTTTATGGCACGAGATGAGCTATGAACCCGCGTAGTTTCCACTATATACTGTATAGTATAGTATGGGGTTTATTCTGCAATTTGGCGAGGAATCAGCTGCTCGCGGTTCAATTATTCTGTTAAGGAGCTGTGTTGCGAATTATGAAATACTCGTAGACCGCCTAAATTGAAGGCGTATTCAGCGGGTGCTTCGCGAGGCCTTGGAGTTCAAGGGTGCCTTCAATTCGCATGCAAATTTCGTGGGCGAATGCTGAGAAATTGAGCCAAATCCGAACGCCCCCACGTGATGAAAAATTCAAGGCGTATTCATACTGCGATATATCCGAGTAATTGAAAGGCACCCGAGGGAGATGTGGCGCCTGTCAAAACTTTTGGCAGACGCATATCACACGAAACGAAGAGATTCTGCCGAATAAGCAGAAAATATTTTAAGCTTCAGGTACTTTTTGGCCAACTCAACGGAAATCCACTTGCTGCTGCTGCTGCTGCTGACTCACTGACGTCACAGGTGTGCTTGGCTTGCCAAGTTTGCATAATGCGACAGGTAATGTAATACTTTTCCCCCAATAGATTAGAAAATCAAGCCAGCCCAGGGCCACAATTGCAATCTGACACCGCCAGCCACCTAATGATAGCCATTTCGCAGCTGGGGCTAATGAAAAAGGTCTCCAAGCATGAAGAACAGAGTGCTATAGTCACTACAGATATATACATATATCGGCCGTGTTGACCGAGCTGCCACAAGTGTTTGCCGTGGCCGAGTGAAATGCAATTTAATTGAAACGAGAGTGCCAACTCGGGGGTTTCAGGTTAACACAATGCCCGTGGCATTGAAATCGAATCGGAATAGAAGCATAAATCGAAGAAACTGAAGCGTTTAGCGAAATGTGCGCACTTCCAGCGGCAAATGGCTAATAGCCGATGGGGCACGCCCCGTCTGGAACCGATTGTGTTTTTTTTCAAGAGAGTGCTATTCAATACCTCAATTGATAGGAGGCAGGGCAACCTGTACACTAAAATTACAAATTTCTTTTTGGTTGGTATAAAATAAGAGCTAAGTATTAACTAATTTCAAGTCTAAGAGTTTAGCCCAAAAATAGAAATAGTGTTTATTATACTATAGGTACTTTGTTAGTGGCTGTTTTCATTGCAGTGTACTTGGTTAATTGCTGCTAATTTCAAGTAGAATAAGCCCATTGTTTGCATGTAAATGACAGGGCAATTACTTCTAAGTAGTTTGTTCATGCACTCGTCAATTCATCTCAGTTATGATGAGCCAATACAGACAATATCTGACAGTTTTGAACTGGAAAAATGTAGCAAAAACTGAGCTAAGCCTCTTTTTAAATTAATTTTGGTCCAACAAATTGAGTTAAGATTTCGGTTGTTAAAAATAAATGTTTCTAAAAATAACTTGTCAATTACGAGATATTTTGGAGCAATATTAAAGTGGCGAAGCAATTGAGAGAGCACGCACTTTTTTCGTTTGATAAATTAAATGAACACGCGCTCATCAAACGGCTTTCCTCTTATGTTGGGATATATATTAAATCAACTCAAACTTGCTTAAGTAAGCTGCACTCACACGGACACAAGTACTCACGCACACTTTTGCAGAGACGGGAATGTGTATATATAGGTCATTGTGCGACTATGTTGATAACGAAATTACAGACCCGAAAAAACGTAGTTTTATCCAGTCGGTCATTCGGTCGGTCCCCTAACTCCTCCCCATTTCAACTTTCTTCTTTATATTATATATGCACAGGAAAAAAAATATTATTAATTCTAAATATATACAAAATAATGGTATAGTTTGAAATATCAAAAAAACATTTCTGGAGGACCAAATAGTTTTTTTAAAGGTTTAAAAAATTTATTTTTTTTTATTAATTTGAGATTTTCTGTGAAAATATTTTTTTTTTAATTTATTGAATTTAAAATAAAGTTACAATTATAATCCGGGTTAGATAAACCATAAATCTCTATAAAGATATTGAGTTGGTGAACTTTTCCCTCAGTGCAATCTCTTCACGTTCCCGTTTCGCCAGTGGGCATGTCATTCATGTGGCGCTTTCAATGCGACACGCTTCATTAATTTCGAGAAAATTGAAAGCCTGAAACCGCTCAGCACTCGGCGTTTTTCGTTTGGCGACTGGCGTTTGGCGAGTCGCATGTGAGTGACTTTAAGTCTTATTTTTAAATCAGGGAGAGGAGGGTGGTGGGGCCCCGATTAGCAAGTTAAATCTTTCGCCGACCGAGCGAGTATTTTTCCATTGCGAAAAATGTGAGTTAATTAATTGAAAAGGCGTCCGTTGGCGACGTGGAGGAGTACAGCTGCTCGGCAGAGTGGCAAATGGCACACGTTCCTAATGGGCTCATAGTCACACGTTTCGTCGACGCCTCCATAAATCGAACTGTGACTGAGAATGGCCATTTCGCCAAGGGCAGGGCTAAGTAGTGGGTGGTTGGGTGGTTAGGGGGTTGAAGTAGTGGGTGGGTTTCCATTCCCACACAAAGCAAAGGTTCAGCTTGCAGCCGAGTGTCGTATGCAAATTGCTGGCATAGCTGGAGTTCTAGCTTGTATTCATTTGCATTTTTAATTTCCACATACTTAAGGTTTACTCGGTGATAATTGAGTAAATCAAACTGCAGTTATAGAATATTTTATTCAGCTTATTAGTAGTCAGACTACGAGATGTTTTGTAAATTAATCTTTTCTTGGGAAGTGATTATTTATGGGAATTGTATAATGTTGTTAGGTCGTGTCTGATTGATAACTTATAATTTATACTTTATGATGCTTAACTTCGTCATTTATCTAAATTTAAATTAAGATTCTTTATTTTTGTACTTCTTGCGACCTTTTCTTTCATGGCAAATGTCAACTGCAGTGCCTTAACCCAATTTGGGCATTAAATGTTTTAATTATTCATGTGCCATGTTTATGGCCTCGCTGTCGTCGGATCTCAGAAACACACATCCTGGCCGGGCTCATAATCACATTTTGAATGAGCTTAGAACAATGCAGAATCGAGGGGGACTGAGACGGGGCCAGAATTTGACCTTGGCTGCGCGGACGAGGTCGTCGTCGTCGCAGTTCGCGTTATGTGAAAGAATTTTTACTTTTGGCTGACCCACATTTGAGGTGGGGTGGCGGTGTTAATGGCTTACTCAAAAACGCCGACCAAAACACAGGGCGGATGCGCGATATGCGGGTGCTAAAGTTGAGCATACGCAGTGTTGTCCTCTCCCAAAACAAAAACACCAGGCAAACAAATTGAAAACTAATTGCTGAATAATTTTGCAGCCAAATGAAGTCAGTTTTCGGTTTGTTTTTCGACCTTGTTGATTTTACCGGCGGTCATTTGGCCAAACAAATTAATTAGTATTTGTCTTGGGCTTCTTTTTGTGTAGGTACCTCTCTCCAAAAAAAAAGAAAAGAAAAACGAAAGCACGTTTCCAGGACACTTTGAGGACCCAACAACACGCCTCACTGGGCAGCCCGATTGATGGATTTTTCTGAATGCCAATACTTGATTCTAAGAAGTATGCCCACGAATTTTCCTTTCCCAATTCAATGAAGTGTTCTGTTATGAAACATTAATGGCAACGGAAACCGAACTCCACACATTTGTCCCTTGTTTTTTGGGCAAACGGAAATTAAATGTCTGACATTAATTTCTTTCTTGTTTTTCTCGTTTCGGGTCGACACATGTTGCTGCCATTCAAGGGAAAATTAGACTCGTACACGATTACATGTTTATGTTTATGTTGTGGTCGAGACGGGCACCGGAACTGCCTCCTATCCGGCCCATTCTCCGCCGGAGTGCCAGGCACGTGCCCTTCGGCCGAGACATAAGAAACCCATATAAACATATAAATATACGAGTATGGGAATTTTGCATTAGCAGATGTAAGGCAAAGCAGGTTTCGCCTCATGAACTTTGGCATCTTTCTGCGGGAATCGCAATCTTGTAATGGGAAAGGTTCAAAGGATAGGTTTAACAGAGAGAAAGTTGGAATAAAACTAAGACCAGCTCATAGCCATTGCAAAAATCTCTACTTTAATAGACTTAATGTTTAAATTAAATTTCTAGTTTTAATAAGCTTTTAAATATTTCAATTAATTGACTGAATGATTGATTCTATTAGCTCCCATCATAAGCTGCTTAACTGTTCTTGTTGTTCTCTATATATTCCTTATGCTGTTCATTATTTTAGCTTTCGACTTTGGTAGTAATTTATGGCCTTTGAAGGGATTAAAACCATTTCGAATATTGCTGCTTTTAATTTCAACGAAATATAATTAATTATCATTGCTCTTTTGACTTATTTTGCCGAGCTTAAAAATGATAAATAAGTACCAGGACTTTATTTGTATGTGGAAACTTTAAAAGGACTAATAAATAAAGGAATATATTTTACCGTTAATTATTTATGAATATTGTCTAAAACCCTTTCTTAAATATTCCTTAAATTTATAGTTGATAAAACGAGTCGCTTGCACTTACTTTGGCTGTGGGAACCTGTCGCTCTTGGTGGACGCCTGTCGGTGGGGCCACAGGCGCTTGGTCACCTTCACCCGCATCTTGAATGGCCAGATGTTCTTGCGCTTCTTGTGGATGCTGGGCACCCTGCCACGCCCACTGTCCCGCCCACTGCCACTCCCACTGTGGCGCCGCGATACCGTGGATGATGCGGAGTCCGTCGTCTTGGTGGTGTTGTTCTCGGTGAGGTTGTTGTTGTTGCTGGTGGTGGGAGGCAGTGGGTGGTGGTGGGTGGCAGTGGGCGGTGGGCTGGGCGCAGCGTGAACCCGTACGGGCGCAATTTTGACCGAATCGAGGAGCGTGTTAAATTAATTAAGCCGCTGACGTCTAGACGCGATTTTGACTTAAACTTTGGGTTCCGATTAGCTTGAACCCGGTATACTAATTATTATCGCAAATCACAAGAATTTATTTTTGGCTTTTAGGCCTTTCTCTTGTACATCTTGATGTAGTAAAGGGTTTTGTGCCTCCGCTTCATAAAAAACGAATCACGCATACGCAGCGCTGGCTTTTGGGTAGTAAATAAATTGATAAATAAAAATAACAGCTGGTTTCCCCGAAAACCGAAACAAAAAGTTCATGGTTGCGTCACGCAGGGCAGGGATTAATTATTCAGGGTCCAGAGTGACGAAAATAGTCGCCTGATGGACAGGCCTCGAGCCCGGCCTAATTGGGAATCAATATTCGTTTAGTTTGTCATGGCCTCATTTCATCTATCAGCCGAATCAGTTGGCACATCAAAAGCCCAATCGAAAGGGATGATCGCGTACGTCATCGTCTGCGGTTCAGGGAGCACGTTCCATCGGTTGATTTCCGATGTGTTTAATATATGTAATCACTATGTATTAAGTTCTATTTAACTATGGTGTTTGCTGCTAATTAGTCGGCCTAAGCTTGCAAACATTAAACAGTTTAGAAGGGCGCATAATTAAAAACCCTTTCAAATTATGGTAGGCCATCTGGGGGATTTAGAAATACGGGTCAAATGCAAAACACACACGTGGCAAGGACTCATGTTTAACCCAAAAAAAAACATATAAAAAGGCACCGAAAATATCCTGTGCGTGAAGCGGAAATTGCTTCCAAAGATATGTCATCGTGGGGGGAGGGATATTTATATATATTTTGGCAAAAAATGTGTCAGCAAGGTGGATAAGCCATCTAACTCTATGTTGGGGATGAAGAATAAATAAATATTCTGGGAAATTCGGGTCAGCACCTCTAAAAGCAATTTGTTGGTACGGAAAGTACGAGTTTTACTGAACTTATACTTAGGAACATTTGTCTAATTACTAATTGATTTTAATGTAGTAACATTATACTTTCAGAACTGAAAAGTAATTTTACCAGAGGGTTTATTTCACAGGCTTTTTAATGTTCTTATGTTTTGCCTGTGAAACTTTTCGCATCCTGTCTGAATCCTTTGCAAATTAACGCCACAAAAGTTTGGAGCCTTCAAAAGCCTCTAGCAATCACTTAAAATGTATTTGAGTTTTCCTTAAAAGCCCTTTTTGTTGGCTCCAGCTCATAAATGTTGTTTTAGCCCTGGGGGCAGGGGAAAAGTGACGGATGGTAAAAGTTTTGTTTGGGACACTCATATCTAGACTGGCATGAATATCTAAAATGAGTGTCAAGAAAAGTTTGCAAAGCTTTAAAAACTAACATAAAAGCCAGACACGTATGGGTCTTCACTTATGTGTTGCCTACTTTTTGGGGGCGCTTTTCGGAATTACTATCTGCTTCCGTTTCCGTTTCTGTTTTCATTTTCATTTCGGCCACTCGATGATGTTATACTGATGAATCAATTTGCCCAGCTGAATATATTACTTATTTGCGTGGCCTGTCAGTGGTCAATTATTGATTGGGTTGGGCCGAAAGGTGCGACTCGGGGTCGGTCATCCATAAATTATGAAATATTTGCCAGCCACTGATAGCCCTATTTCTCCTGAAGGACCTGCTCACATGCCATCGAATGTTGAATATTTGAATGTTTAATCGCGACTTGGTAAATACCAGATGGGGAATTTTCCACATAGAAAATGGGCCTGAATCCTGGGGAATCCTTTGGTTAGTCTATATATACACAGGAATTGCAGTCACCAGACGCTAAGCAATTATTCAGAAAGTCAGAAGCAGAAGCAGACTAATTACCTACCAAAGAAATTGCTCTTTTTCGGGGCCCGCCTAATGAGCAAAATTATCTTGAGGTAATAAGAAACTGGAAATGGGATAGGGCCGAATGCCCGTGGAACAAAGGAAAAATTTCCATAATTAAATGTGCTTTTATCTATTCAACATCTCAACCTACGGCAGCAACAACCCTGAACTTTTTGGGGAAAAATGCTCCTTATTTCTTGGAAGGAAATTCTAATTTAAATATAAGCTCACTTTGGGTTTTTAAATGTTTCGGTTTTTTTAATGTGCCCGTTATTTGTGCATTCAGTTATTTGATTATTACTATTTATTTGTATCGCTATTGTTTGCCACTCGAACGCGATTGCCGGACCAAGTCGCACGTCCGTTTCAAGCGAAAGTTGTAAACTGAATAAATCTGCGGGCTCGGTGCCGCGTTCCTAGTTATTTCAGCCGGTTACTGCCGATTCCGATTCCGATGCCGATGCCGCTGCCGATGCCACTGCCGATGCCATATAGCCGTAGCCATAGCCACTGATACCGATACTGATGTTGCTGCTTCGTGCGTCGCCATTGCCGCAGCTGTTTTCAGTTGAATGGCGCATTGAAAGCGGCCCCCGGCAATTGAATGGAAAACGAAGCTTTCAATAGCTGTTGAATGCCACTGTTTTTGGGGGCTTTGTTGCCGCTGAAATTGGAATTGGTCGTATTCCAGTGGCCAACAATTTAAACTTGAGGTCTTTAGGCCGGTTGGATTTAAAGGCGGCAAAATATGGTAATTTATTTATTTTTTTTTAGGGAAAAGGTCACTTTTTTGGGGGTGTTAATGATAACTATTATTTAAATTATTTTTACTAATTATGTAACTATTAAAAAACTGTTGAGCGAACCCTTATCTTAATGTATATCCCTGACTAATGGCTATAATTATTTTTTAATGTTAGCTATTATATGATGCCATTAATGGAAATGCTTATTTTAATAAAACACAAACATACCAGTTGCAAATATTGTCTCGAACATACACAAATAATTATAAACTGATAAATCTTCGGTGATTCATCATTCAATCTCTAATTCCCCCTTCCTAATCAATTGTTCACTTCAACTTAGGCTTGCTAATTGAAACATCCGAATATAATAGAATTAATCAGCAGATTCGTTGTTGCTTAGCCTTTGAAAACCACAGCTAAAGCAACAAGTCGAGTAATTAGTGCAAATTTAAAACACTTGTCATAAAACCTAAAAATAGTTATGCTAATGGCAATAGAGTAAGTCGAGAATCTCGCCGAAAGCTCTCGAGACTTCCTCGAAACGAAAGTGAAATCTGCAAAATAAGAAAAACACAAGCTTTATCAAATTTAAGGCCGACTGCTTGTTTATTTATAGGCCAAAGATGATAAATCCCAGCGAAGCTTCCAATTCCGACAATATAGACGACCACGCGCGGTCCGATTTGCATGTGTGTGTGTGCCAGATTTCTGTACATTTTTTTAGTACGGGCAGACAAAAGACGAATTTATCAAACGGGGGCCATGCAAACAGCTTCTGATGTGGATGAGCCCCATCTCGATTCGCTCGATTTCGGTTCGCAATCCCAGAACCCGAAACACAAGACCCAAAACCATGCCACTGACAATGAAACGGCAAACAAAAACACACTCCAAGGAGCACAAAGTGAACTCGTGTATGTTAGTTCTCGCCACGAGCTGTTTGACATTTGAGCGGCTTTAAAGCTTAATATTTACGCTCTTTTATTTTGCAATTTCCATTTTCATCCTCACCCACATTCAATAGAACGATGATAATAATAATAATAATGCTGATGAACGGCTATACTCCGAGTGAGACGCAATAGGTGTGTGCCTCCAGAGCTCTGCGTTTTTTCCAATAAAACTTGTGTCTTGACTCAAGGTCTCTACGGTTTAGCCATCTGAATAATAAGGGGTTTGGGTGCAGCCGATAAGAAATTATATGGGTTAAGTACTATCACATGTCTACTAAAGTAATATTAATGTTTTATCAACAATACCTTAAGGATTATATTGTTTAATATTGTTAATAATATAACATTGTTTAATAATAAAACAACTTTAAAGTTCCCTACCCCGCTAATCTATTATTAAGTAAATCCCATATTATAATAACAGCTTATACATAATTCATTTCCACTCAATTGTGCCTCAAAGGTTGGCCCCCAAGCAATGTACATAGACACACACACACCATATACATATGTGGATTCCGGAACCTTTACAGCCCCTAAGCCCATCCCTTGGCAACAGAAAAGTATTTACAGTTTGACAGAAAATTGTGCGCGGAAAGCCCTCATGTACTGGCATAGGTATTGGCACCTCCTCTCACCACCGGAACTATGACAAGTTTCCGCAAACTACACACATGTGGCCCGCCGCAGACCGACTTTCACACAGTTCATGTCATCATGGCACCACCAAACTTGGGTTTGACGTTCCTGCCGGGATCACGTGGTTCTATATGGCAGACAGACTTCGAAATGCGAGTCTGAAAGTCAAAGTTAATGGCCAGCCACATCAAAGTGTTCAGCTGTCAATGCCAAGGACGATAAGCAGCCTTCAACTTTCCACTCGGAACCCTCTCTGTATTTCCATACCCATTTCTACTTCCATTTAATAGCAATTTGCCGAAGGCTCATATCGATGTATTTCAAGTAATTAAATACCATCGGCCAATGCAAAAATATAAATTAATTACACCCTGTATGCATACATTAATTTATAGATTCCAGAATTGATTGAGACTGACTGGAGACAGCGAATGCCCAGTGTGAGTTAATAAAAGATAATGATGTAAATAACAAGTGCTTATATAATTAGGTTTGCTTCAGGTTTGTTTGTCAACAATATGTTACAGGGTGAGCCAGAAAATCTTTATATAAAAAGGTATAAACCGTTGTACTTTAAATATTAATCTATATAATCTTTAAATATATTAAATTAATCATTTATTCCTTAGTTCTATAAAATCTCCCCACACCCTGTATATTTTTAAATACCCTCTCCATTGCCACCAAGTATAACTGCGTTATAAACCAGAGAGCTCAGTGACTTACAATCTCAAGTTTTCCCTTTAATTGTTAATTAACAAGGCGGAACTTTTAATTGAAGACCAACTGTGGATGTAATTCAGATTACACTACGTTTCCACTCCACTGATAACGCTTAGCTATTTGTGTGGGAGTGTGTGCATTAATTTGAATATGATGAGATGGGGAAAATAGTATCACAAACAGCTGCGGAGGCTGCTGTGAATCACGTATTTGCCAACGGAAATCAAATACTATAAATAAGTATATAATGCAAGCAAGTCCATATTTATTCTCCATTGTTTATTAATAATAGTTTCACAGTCTCTTTGTACTTTAGCTAATTCACACGTGTCCAAGGTACTACATTATTGATTATCAACAAGCAATATCGAATGATAGTTCCCAGAAGTGAAATGCTGAAACAAAAGATTGGCTTAGGCTGGAAATGTGTATATGCCAACTATTCTTGGAATTATTCACACAAAGTCTGAAAGCTTGTCTCCAGAACAACAATGGCTGAATAACATTAAGAAACATATTGTGAATGCCTCGGGCATTTTTTATAACCACAAGCTTAGCAGGAAAAATTCCCATCAAAACAAAAACAAAGTTAATTTTGATTTAGTCAGAATTTGAATCGGATTTTCTGGAATTTTTCTAAAAAACCCAAGAAACCACATTCATCACTTACATTTATTATATTTTGTCTGACCAATATTATTGTGTGTATTCACCCAACTAAAAATCAAACAAATTGTAATCAATCTCAATGGGCACCATCTGTTGCGGCTCTCAGCGGCTTAAAATCCATAAAATCTACGCAAATTGATTTCTTTTCCGGAAAAACAAACAAAAAGCAGCCAATGGACCGTTATTAAGGAGCTTAGCGAGACATTAAAAGGAAAAGTTTTGGGGGCCCACCGCCATCTCCGCGACCACAATTAAATGTCAGGCTAATGAGAAAACGGAAGCAAACAAATAAACAACAGAATCTTCGAGTGGCGGTGGCGCCACGGGGCGTATACTTAATAAAGAACTAAGCCGAGGCGAATGGGCCACCCGGGGCGTATACTTGATACGCACTACCTACCTTTTGCTCCGATGCTTGGCATTCAAATGCAGCCAACTGATGATCTCCTGCAGCTTCGAGTGCCGCTCCTCGTCCTCATCCTGGTCATCGTCCTCGTCGCCCTGCTGCAGATGATACGGATCCTGAGTGTGGTCGGTGATCATGAAGGTGGGCTTGCTATACCCATAGGGCGATGTCATTTTGGTTCACCTTAAAAAACACACAATTCTCGCGAAATTTCGTACACTTGTCACATCTTTATTGGCCTGCGGCGCGGGGACGAAACAGGCGGACTAAGTCTAAGCCAATTTCCAATTTTCACTTTATTCCTTGGCGCAAATTAATTAAAATTCAGTCAGTCGTTTGGGGCTGACTTTCCCTCTCGCGGCTGCCATAAAACTGCTGGCAGTCTCCTCTCCGCATGGCGGACACTCGGGTCATCCGTTCCCGCTGCCCGTCCCTCGTGGCCATTTGTTTGAGAACTTAAAATACAATCTACCTATGGAACGAGCGCTGTGAAAAGCGTGGAAAACGTGGAAAGCGCAGCAGCAGCGGCAGCAGAGCAAATAAACAGCAACAACCACCCGAGAAAATCCCTTGTTGCTATTCTATTTTGTCTTGTTTTCATTTATTGACCAGCGTTTGTCTTTCTATATATTATATACTGGATCGTATATACATGCAAACACCTTCATATGCGGATATTCTGGTCAACATTGAACTTGGCAATGGTCAGTCTCAGGAATTATTTATCGTTGTTTATGTTTTCCTCCCAAGGTGCAATTGGGATAAGTGCAAAAATAAGAATATTATGAAATTTATAGATTGCTTTATAGGGTTCTTAACCATTCCAGCAATCTTATATAATTGTTTGTTTAAGTTATAATTAGCTGAAAAGCTCAGAACTTTTAAATGAATACCCTATAGAAATCCTAAAAATCAAGACCATAATTTTCCCTTGTTTTCTATTTACTGCCTGATAAATTTTTACGATTTCCCCACTTTGACCTCAGTCAATAAAATCTAAAATTGGAGCATTTTACACGACATAACAAATTCAGCCTTGAGGGGCCCCGAAAAGTTTGTTCATTTCCATCTTTCCATCAGTCCAGCCAAAGTTTATAGAGGCGAACGAAAATGCATATGTACTTCCATATTTCTTGTATATTTTTATACTTTTGCCAATCACAAATAAACGCTTAGAGATATAGATATTCTTAAAATATATGCCGAAATACATTAAACACATCAAGAGGCGAATGCAAAAGGACAACGTCTACAGTAAAACTCACAAAAATTAGACAATAGATTAGATATAATAATGTATTATTAAATAGGGACTTTGGGGGCATATTAAATACGGTGGGAGTCTCAATGCCATTCAAAGACAACGTGGGCCACGAGCAGATAGACAGTCATCAGGGTGATCTGTCCCAGCATCATGGGAAAAACGGTCCTCAAGTACCGGGTGAACGAGAGCTTATAGCCATGTTGCTCGGCAATCCCCGCTGCAATGACATTGGCCGAAGCTCCATAGAGCGTTCCATTCCCACCCATCGAAGCGCCCAGGGTTAAAGCCCAAACCAGTGGCTGAAGGGGCAGTCCCAGCGACGGTTTGGCCACCAGCGACGTGACCAGCTTCACCATCATGGCGGCCACCGGAATACTGTCCAAGATGGAGGATGCCAGCGCCGACATCCACAGTATCATAAAGATGGCCATGGCCAGGCGATGACTCTTCCCCACCGACAGAATCACATGCTCGGTGAGCTCTCCGATGCACGAGAAGATGCCCAGCCGCTCCACGCACTCCATCATCACAAACATGGCGGCGAAGAAGAGCAGTGTGGTCCATTCGATGCGGTGCATCAGGTGCTCCATGTCATCGCGGTTCAGGATGATCAGCAGCAGGATCACGCCCAGCAGAGCCACCCAGCCGAGGGGCAGGGTCCTCCAATGGGGCACGGATTGAATAAAGAAGCAGATTATGACGAAAATCAAAGCTCCGGCGGATTGGAGCAGCAACGTCTTGTTTTTGATGGGGTACTAGAAAGGAGAAAGATCTCTCGATACAGAAAATCTTGGGTTATAATGATAGTCTCATTACCTTCTGCTTGAGCTCATCCAGCGTGTTGATATACACCTCTGAGGATCCCACGCCCTTTTGCAATCTTCTAATCGTCCTCTTGAGCTGCTTAACTTTGCCCTGAAGCGTTCCTCTCACCAACTGGGCATCCTTGGAGCAGGAGGCCACGGCATTTAGGGCCCTCTGCCACACCTTCATCTCCCTCCTCAGTTCACTCATCTCCTTGGGCTCATTGAGACGCAGTGCATCGATATTGTGATAGAAAAGGCGCAGATATACGCAGCTTTGGATAACAGCTAGCAGGACTCCAGGGAAGGTATGGGCCACAAAGGTGGGAAAGGTTACATCCTTAAAATAAATGGGTTAGTCCTCACCAAAAATCTCATAATATACACCTACATTATCCACAATGAAGTGATTCGTGCTGACTATAATACTGATGGGATCTCCGATGGGCGTAAGGGCTCCTCCGATATTGGCATGAACTATAATGCCCATCACCGCAGGCAGGGGATCCAACTGCATCACCTCGCACAAACGGATGGCCACTGGGGTCAGGAGCAGCACGGTGGTCATGTTGTCCAGCACACTGGACACCAGGCAGGTGACCAAACAGAGACTATAAATCATGGGCCAAATCTTGCCACCCGAAATCTCGAAACAAAATACGGCTAGATAGTCGAAAACACCCGTTTCCGTCAGTATCAAAATGAGCAGCATCATGCAAAAGAGTAGGGTGAGTAGCTCCATGTCCATCCATTGGATAATCTCATCCATGTTGGGACGATCTGGAAGGGGGGTTATGAGTTATAAACTTAGGGTACTTGGCATACCAGTAACCCACCATTGAAGCAGGCCAGTGCCGTTACCGAAAGAATCGAACAGATCATGGCCACAAAGGTTCTTTCAAACAGTTCCCACACCAGCAGGGCATAGAATATGAGCAGGATGAGTCCAGCCAGGATACTGCCCGTCCTGGCATTCACTATCAGGGGATTGTAGTTGAGAATAATGGCCAAGTCCGTCTCCACGTCGCTGTGGATATGCAAGCGGAATTCGCTGTCCTTCTCGGCCAGAAAATCACTTAGTTCCTGGGTCATCTGATAGGTGCGATTGCTGGCGGTGGCCGGAGCACGTACCAACTCCTCTTCGTTGAGCAGGGGCAGACGCCAAACGGGGAGAATGTCCTACAAAGCAATATTATTTATTCCCCTTTCACAAACGGTTAGTTAACACCCACCTGGAACACCTTGCTGCGATTCTCGCCAACGTAAGTGGACACCTGCGGCTGCACAGTCAGAAATCCAAAGCTCAAAGTCTCATTTTCGGGGGCATCCAGCGTGGAGAGCTCCCTGAAAGCGCCATGGATCTTCAAGCGAAAGTCACCAGTGGGCTTTTGAATCAGCTTGAAAACTAAAAATGACAAAAATGTTTTAAAAATAATTTATAATTTATTTAGGTAGCTAGTACTCACACTTTCCCTGCTCGCCCTGCGGCACATCGATTGTCTTCTCCAGCAGATGCTTCTCGCCAACTGAGATCAGCACCACTGCGGCCAGCAGCCAGAAGAGCAGCAGACCACCCCGTTTCCACAACTTGTCCCGCTGTCGCTGCTCCTTGGAACGCTTGGACTTGTGATGGATCCGGCGGGCCAGGGACTTGGCATTCCCTGGTCCATTGGCCGCTTCGTGGTCGGAATGGGTGGTGGCCTCGTCATCGGTGGCATTCTCATCACCAGGCCTGACCTTAATGTCCAGAAAGTCGGAGCCAGCATAACTGGAACCCGGTTCGTCCTGAATGCGATTGGCGCTCTTCCTGTCCACCTCATCATATCCATCCTCATCCTCGTCGTCAGAGGCTCCGGCGGAGGAACCTACAAGTGGGTGGCATACAAATAATTAATGAGCCAACTAGGCTTCGGGAATGGGCTGACATTTGGTTGGACATTTGACAGTTTATTGATTTAAATGATATGGATCTGGTATAAACTGAGGAGTTGTACTGATAATACCTACCATAAATAATTAATTCCGATATCTGATTGACTCACCATGAATGCGTTCGTTCTCCATCTGAAAACTGGCCATGCTGGGATCGTGTCGAATTTCGGCGGGCAGTGCGCGCCATACCTGTAGCGACTGTTCGGTGACCTGGAGGGCAGCCACCTGGTTGTGATGGCATCCGCTCCTGGGACTCCGATGCTGCAGCTCGATGCTGGTCTTGTCCCGACCGGGACTATCCGGCCGTAGATTTCGTATGGTATCCCGCAGCCCCATTGTCTTAGAACTGAAAACCGGTAGTCTGGGAAATCGGGTGGCAGAGCGTGGGAGCTTTTCCCAACACAGACTGTGGCAATGGGCACGTCAGCGAGGTACAGTAGCGGACATCTTTGCCGCACACGAGGCACGAGGCGACTGAACGGAATCTTCAGCGAGCGTATCTAAATCCGAGTCGGACGCGAAGCAGTTGCGGGGTTTCGGTTACCATTCAGCCACCGGCGCTGCTTTCAATATTGAAAGTGAAAACGCCTCCCTGACGCCCCCCGACCTTCCGTTCTACGAGGCTTTGTAGTCGCCGATTTCCAGGATGGCGCACGCGCCGAGCTATTGTTGTGGATTCCCATGTTTTGCTCGCCTCGTTCGGGGGTCACGATTCCCATCAACAAGTTTGCACTTCGCACTCCCACGATTTTCCACACCTTGCCAGAGATTATGACTTATTCAAATGCATTTACTTGACCTATTAATTTTCGCCACCCTCGCCTTTGAATGCACTCAATTGCTCATACGACATGTTTATATATAAACTCTTATTCTTAGCGACTGCTGTTCAACTCTTAGTCACCCATTGACCTATGGCAATCTTCGAAATTAATTAAAATATCTATATTTTCTTATAGCAAAAGAAATTATTTAAATCTTCAATTAGCTTACGTTTAGCATACTTTTTGGGCTGCCAAAAAAAAGGGAAATCAGGCTAGCAAAAATTTGATTAATATCCAGGAAGAGAGTAAATAAATAACAAATATGGTACTTTAAGTCATTACACCTGATAATTTTGAACTGTTTTTCTGTTTTTTGTTTCGTCTTGTTTATTTTTAATTTGTTTAAATTTGTATTTGCTGTAGGGCGTTCCTCTCATAACAATAAAATATCTTTTTATTTTTAGCCGAAAATTGATAAGCCTAAACTTTTACTTGATGAAAATCATGATGTGCCCACAATGAACTTCAATGGAATTTTTTCGGTCAAATCTAAATTTGCATCCTGCAACGACTGTAAACTGTAGGTTGATTAAACATTATTGTGTACACAAGAAACGTGCCGAAAACGCCTGTTTTAGTAAGCTTGCCCAAACATAAAAGTGAAATTATTTACACAACTTTTTGCCCTATTTATAAAAAGTTAAATGCACAAAAGACATGTTTGCACACATGCAAGGGTTTAAGCAAACGGAATTACGGCAGAACTCAGGCCTATAAAGACCGATGGCAGTGCTTCTCATGAAACACTATCACCGCTTCTTGCAAGGAGTAACAAAATGAAAATAGCGCTGATCTCCATAGCTGGTAAATAGTATACGGAATCGCCTTTTAAGTTTAATCAATTCTCTTTCTTTGTAGTGAGCATTCTGCTCTTACAGTTTGTAGAGGTTAAAGCAGATTTCGATTGGGAAGGTCTTCAGGATGGTCCCGTCGAAGAAATAATACCCGGAGATGGAGGTGACACTATCTGGAACCCCGATCCAATGCAGCCCTGTGACTGTGGAGATAATCCGACCACAACCGATACACCACCGACTAAAAAATCTACCAAACGAACCACGACCAAACGAACCACTACAAGACGAACCACCAAAAAAACTACAACCAAAAGGACTACAAGACGAACCACGACCACTCCAGCTCCACCGGATACAACAGATCCAGTACCGTGCAGTTGCTCCGATCAAACTACTGCGAGCAGTACAGACACATCCACCGACACAACAACAGTGTTAAGCACCGACACTACAACCCCATTGTGTACTGATACCACCACACCAAGTAGTACCTGTAGCGTTGACACTTCTACTGCAACTCCTGCTTGCACTTGTCCCCAAGAAACTTCTAGTGCAATACCTACCAGTACCTGCAGCGTCCAAACTTCTACGGCACTACCCACCTGTCCATGTAGCATAGAAACTTCAACAGCGCTATCTACAAGTGCTTGCACCCCTCAGACTTCTACTTGCACAACCACAACACCGCAATGTGAAACAACAACTTCCACAACTTCTACTACAAGATGCCCTACAACAACGTCGACAAGATGCATGACAACCATGTCCACACCTGCTCCGACCACTTCCACAACAAGTTGCACGACGACTACTACCTCTCCAAGACCCCCAACAACAACGACCCCGTGTGCTCCAACAACCACTTCCACAACAAGATCCACGTCGACAACTACAACTCCAAGACCACCAGCAACAACCACCCCGTGTGCTCCAACTACCACTTCCACGACAAGTTGCACTACGACAACTACCACTCCAAGAGCCCCAACAACAACGACTCCGTGTGCCCCAACAACCACTTCCACAACAAGGTGCACATCGACAACTACAACTCCAAGACCACCAGCCACAACCACCCCGTGTGCTTCAACAACTACTTCCACAACAAGATCCACGTCGACAACTACAACTCCAATATGTTCAACAACAACGTGCTCATGTGCTCCAATAACTTCCACTCCGAAAAGCACAACAACAACGTCCACACTTGCTTCGACCACTTCCACTACTAGCTGCACGACAACAACTACCACTCCAAGATGTCCGACAACAACGACTCTGTGTGCACCAACAACCACATCCACAACAAGTTGCACGTCGACAACTACCTCTCCAAGACCCCCAACAACAACGACCCCGTGTGCTCCAACAACCACTTCCACAACAAGTTGCTCGACGACTACTACCACTCCAAGACCCCCAACAACAACGACCCCGTGTGCTCCAACTACCACTTCAACAACAAAATCCACGTCGACAACTACAACTCCAATATGTTCAACAACAACGTGCTCATGTGCTCCAATAACTTCCACTCCGAAAAGCACAACAACAACGTCCACACTTGCTTCGACCACTTCCACAACTAGCTGCACGACAACAACTACCACTCCAAGATGTCCGACAACAACGACTCCGTGTGCACCAACAACCACATCCACAACTAGCTGCACGACAACAACTACCTCTCCAAGACCCCCAACAACAACGACCCCGTGTGCTCCAACTACCACAACTACCACTTCCACGACAAGTTGCACTACGACAACTACCACTCCAAGAGCCCCAACAACAACGACTCCGTGTGCTCCATCAACCACTTCCACAACTAGTTGCACGACGACTACTACCACTCCAAGACCTGCAACACCAACGACGTGTGCTTCAACAACCACTTCCACAACAAGATCCACGTCGACAACTACAACTCCAATATGTTCAACAACAACGTGCTCATGTGCTCCAATAACTTCCACTCCGAAAAGCACAACAACAACGTCCACACTTGCTTCGACCACTTCCACAACTAGCTGCACGACAACAACTACCACTCCAAGATGTCCGACAACAACGACTCCGTGTGCACCAACAACCACATCCACAACTAGCTGCACGACAACAACTACCTCTCCAAGACCCCCAACAACAACGACCCCGTGTGCTCCAACTACCACAACAAGTTGCATGTCGACAACTACCACTCCAAGACCCACAACAACAACGACCCCGTGTGCTCCAACAACCACTTCCACAACAAGTTGCTCGACGACTACTACCACTCCAAGACCCCCAACAACAACGACCCCGTGTTCTCCAACTACCACTTCCACGACAAGTTGCTCTACGACAACTACCACTCCAAGAGCCCCAACAACAACGACTCCGTGTGCTCCAACAACCACTTCCACAACAAGATGCACATCGACAACTACAACTCCAAGACCACCAGCAACAACCACCCCGTGTGCTCCAACAACCACTTCCACAACTAGTTGCACGACGACTACTACCACTCCAAGAGCCCCAACAACAACGACTCCGTGTGCTCCATCAACCACTTCCACAACTAGTTGCACGACGACTACTACCACTCCAAGACCTCCAACAACAACGACGTGTGCTTCAACAACCACTTCCACAACAAGATCCACGTCGACAACTACAACTCCAATATGTTCAACAACAACGTGCTCATGTGCTCCAATAACTTCCACTCCGAAAAGCACAACAAGAACGTCCACACTTGCTTCGACCACTTCCACTACTAGCTGCACGACAACAACTACCACTCCAAGATCTCCGACAACAACGACTCCATGTGCACCAACAACCACATCCACAACAAGTTGCACGTCGACAACTACCACTCCAAGAGCGCCAACAACAACGACTCCGTGTGCTCCAACTACCACTTCCACAACAAGTTGCACGACTACAACTACCACTCCAAGAGCCCCAACAACAACGACTCCGTGTGCCCCAACAACCACATCCACAACAAGTTGCACGTCGACCACTACCACTCCTAGGCCCCCAACAACAACTACCCCGTGTGCTCCAACAACCACTTCCACAACAAGATCCACGTTGACAACTACAACTCCAATATGTTCAACAACAACGTGCTCATGTGCTCCAATAACTTCCACTCCAAAAAGCACAACAACAACGTCCACACTTGCTTCGACCACATCCACTACTAGCTGCACGACAACAACTACCACTCCAAGATGTCCGACAACAACGACTCCGTGTGGCCCAACAACCACATCCACAACAAGTTGCACGTCGACAACTACCACTCCAACACCCCCAACAACAACGACCCCGTGTGCTCCAACAACCACTTCCACAACAAGTTGCACGACGACTACTACCACTCCAAGACCCCCAACAACAACGACCCCGTGTGCTCCAACAACCACTTCAACAAGTTGCACGACAACAACTACCACTCCAAGATGTCCGACAACAACGACTCCGTGTGGCCCAACAACCACATCCACAACAAGTTGCACGTCGACAACTACCACTCCAACACCCCCAACAACAACGACCCCGTGTGCTCCAACAACCACTTCCACAACAAGTTGCACGACGACTACTACCACTCCAAGAGCCCCAACAACAACGACCCCGTGTTCTCCAAAAACTACTTCCACAACAAGATGCCCAACAACTACACCCACATGTACTCCACTGACAACTCCTACGCCTGCCTCCACAACGACTCTAACATGTCCCTCAACAACCCAGAGTTGTACCACTACAACACCAGCACTCACAATTCCCACGACAACACCTCGTCAGGTAACCACAACGCGTCGTCCTTGCCCTTGCCGGCCACAACCTCCCAGCCAGATTCCGCCGTGGAATTGGTGGTATCCTTTTCCAACTTTCCCCAATCCCGCATGGCCCTGGCAGCCAAACCCAGTTGTCCCACAGTGGCCGCAGTTCCCAGGACTTCTCAATCCTCAGTGGCCGCAGTTCCCAGGACTTCCCAATCCTCAGTGGCCGCAGTTCCCAGGACTTCCCAATCCTCAGTGGCCGCAGTTACCAGGTAATCAGCCCTGGCCGGCACCAATGCCATCTCCTCAGTGGCCCTGGCCATGGCCAAGACCACCAGTAGTGACTCCAACATCCAACGAGTGTGAAAACATATGCGAAAACCTATTAAAGGGAGTAAAGTATCAGGAAGATCTCATCAGAAGGTGCTTGTGCCCACGTCCATAGCTTCATAAGAATCAAATAAAATATGTTACTAGCTTATATACGAAATTGTTAAAATCTATTTAATACTGCTTTAATAAAATGTTTAATATGTAATCGTTTTTGTGTAATACTTAACAAATTATGCTTAAATTTTTCTATAAAAACATGTAGCATGTTATCATTAAATAAACAAGAGAGAACGCTATAGTCGGGTTGGTGTCCCGACTATCTAATACCCGTCACTCAGCTAAAGGGAGTGCGAACGCTGTACTCGGGTTGGTGTCCCGACTATCTATTGGGGCTAAAGGGAGTGCGAGGGAGATAGATATATAAACAATTTTGATTGCGTATAACTTTTTAATGAATGGTCCGATTTGAAAAATGTCTTCTACATTTCGATAGGTATTGATAAACACAATAAAACTGCATTTTTACTTTTCCGAAATATTGAAATTTTTAAAATCGTATATAAGCGATTGTGGGCGTTAGAGGGGGCGTGGCACCTTTTTGAAACAAACTTGCGCTGCGTAGGAACTCCTAGAATCTGCAGGCAAAATGCCAATCTTCTAGCTTTTATAGTTTCCGAGATCTCAGCGTTCATACAGACAGACGGACAGACAGACGGACAGACAGACGGACAGACGGACATGGCTAGATCGACTCGGCTAGTGATCCTGATCAAGAATATATATACTTTATGGGGTCGGAAACGCTTCCTTCTAGCTGTTACATACTTTTGCACGAATACAATATACCCTTTTACTCTACGAGTAACGGGTATAACAAATAAGCTTTAGAATAGTTTTTGACAACCAAAAAAAATTTAAGAAAACTAACTTATGATTGAACTGAATTTGTCAAATAAAGTTTAGATGCACTTTAAGAACTCTGCTATAGGTCAATGTGCCTGAAAGGTTCAACGAATTTTTCAACGTTTTCCTTAAGCCATTTTCTACCATTCACTATAACAATGAAGGAGAAGTTGAACTACTTTTGACGTTGATTTCCAAATTGGCGCAGGCGCTTTTTTATTATTACGGATTCCCATGTTTTGCTCGACTCGTTCGCTCACCCACAAAAGCTCGGGCGCCATCCATCAACAAGTTTGCATTTTGCAGTCCACCCCCTTTATCGACACTTGCACAGATTATTACTTATTTAAACGCAATCATTTGACCCATTATTTTCCAGCGCCATCGCGTTTGGTTGCACCCCATTGCTCATGTGACCTGTGGTCGCGCTATATATTTGTTTTCTGACCGATTGTTCAAGAGCCAATATAAGTTGGACCCCACATTTGGACAGGTTTAATGACCAATTGTCAAGGGGATGGCCGAACTCATTCCACCTCGAATTGGCTTAAAACATTAGCTGGTGAAGAGGAAAAGTAGATTGAGGTGAGAAAAAGGAAACGATTTATATAATCGAATTCTCAAGTACCTATTAAATTGTTTCATAATTTATGAACTAAGAACCCATGTAAGAAAGATGTTCCTATCAAAAATATTTATCTTGAAAATATTACAATTTGGTAAGAATGTGAGTAACTGAATATTTGTAAAACAATTTTAGTGTTACAGTGTATTCCAAGCCCAATAAACAATCACCACTTCTCATCAGACTCAAGCCATAATTTGCTGGTAATTTATCAAAATCTAGATTATTATCCAGCTGATGGATTATGTTTCGGGTCGATTAGTACCCAATTTCTAGGGGACTATTAAAGTTCGTCCTTCGTTCAGGTGAGCTTGCACATTTCCTACACATTGAGCAGATGTTAATGGCTGCCTTTTCGTTGTTTTTTTTTTTTTGTGAACTTGTTAATACAAATATACAGTGTGCCAATTCAGAAATCCAACAAAGTATAGTGGACACACCAACAAAAACAGCTAGCAAGGCAAATAACAAGTTGTTGACACAAAGGAGGCCTTTGGAGTGGACCAATTAAATAAAAAGGATTATTAATAAACATATGTCCAAAATCATATATAAAAGGCCCAACATAATGTATTTAATTTTCGGCAAATAAAATGTTTTAATAAATAATTTTATAAGCATTTTGTTATACATTGCGTATACTTAACTTGGGCATGAAGAGTCCACTCTAAAGGACACACACACGTGGTCACAAAGGGGGTAACGCTTAGACCCACCTCCCAAAAAGGGTCGGGGGTGGACTTAGTTTGGCCCTGCTCACTGGCTAGCGCGCAAAAAATAATTTTGTTATTGTGTTTTCCCTCATAAGTGGTCATGACGGACCCGACGAAAGCTCATTCAGTGCTGGACGGGCGAACTGGAAAGGTTCGAAGCGGAAGATGTCATCGCCGGAAGAGCGGGCGAACTTCGTGCAGCACTTCGGACATTTCAGACAGCCTGAGCGATGGGCTGCGGCTCCTCCATGGATACGCAGACGAATCCTGTCGTCACGGAGGTCAGCTCGGAAATGCAACCCCGCCAGAATGGCGCCGCCGGAGTAATGGTAGTAGTGCGAGTCCCTTCACCTCCTCGGCCTTGATCAATACCTCTTCTATTTCGTCACTAGAATATTGTCGAGCAGTATGTGCGGCTGGACGAGCAGATCAGCAAACTGGAGGGCACCTGTCCGGGTCCACGAATGGCCACCGCCGAGGCTTGGGTAGAACATCTGCAGGGCAAGCACGAGGCGATGCTGGGGCTCGAGGGCATGGGAGTGGCCCCCTTGCGGGAGAGGGAACGGGAACCGGAGGAAGCCGTGCCCATTCCAGCTTACACGATGGGCCGGCAGGGCGACCCAATTGTGGCCAACACACCCACAAAGGACCTGGCCCAGGTAAATGGCCTGCCATTTCCTCTAGAACATTATTAACTTCCGTTTTCAGCTTGCCTACAACCTGGGCGTAATTGGCGATGCCCGCAAGGCTTCCATGCACGAGGATTTCTTTGCCAACCTGAGCGAGTCGGCCTTGTATTTGCTCAGCATTCGTTACTACGGAGAGCTGCTGGAACACACCAAGGTGCGTCTGAAGACTCTGGTCGAAAGCTATGCGGAGTTGAACGAACTGTACGTGAAGCAAGATGGGATTATAGCGTATATGAGCGGGGGAACGTACATGACGAGGCTGGAGGAGAGCATCGACGAGCAGCTGGAGGCGGCCAGAGATACAAGAGATAAGCTGGGGAGCGCCCTGGAGCAGTGGCGCATCTGCGGATTACTGCTTAGAGCAGCGGCCAATTCCTCTACGCAGGCATTGAAGCAGTGGCGACAGCTTGGCAGGATGATGTGGGTAACATATAGGGGACTAAGTAGCATTGGTTGACATGTAATTCTTCTGTAGAGATCCCAAGCAGAAGCTGCAGTGGGCCTTGGACTGCCGAAGTCTGCTACATGCCTCCATGATTTCCCTGGAGGCGGCTCATCTGGCTCTGCCGCATGTGGAGCTGAAGTACATGAGTCATCGCCAAGTCCTAGCCGTCAAGCACTGCAATACCTACCTTATCACGGACATAGCCAACAAGGCGCGGTAAGTTCTTAGATTAGTATTATCCAGAAAGTTCTCCTAATCCAAAACGAATCCTTCTCAGGTACGAACACACCAGTCGCGTCTTCACGAGCTACGAATCGAACACATCCAAAACATGCACTTGGCTCTACGAGACATTTAACAACACTCTGCGTCCCGACTTTGACAAAGCGGAGGAGACTGTATGCCGGCTGTCTAAGACGCTACGGGATCACCGCGAGGAGGTCTTTGGCACAGTGCGCAAATGACAAGAAACTAATTTGCTCAATGTTCTGGGTTTTTTGTACATTACTTTAATAAACAGTAGGCATAACGTTAGTACCAATAGCTCTTGGCTGGCGTGCGTTCCTCCTTGATGCCCATTTCCTCCATGATGTCCATCTCGAAGGTGGACAGCTTGGGCTGGAAGGTGATCTCGCCCACCACAGCGCCTGAAATGGTCATAAAACGATTCTTATGTATGAAGAGTAATGATATCGAATGAAATCGCATACCAGGCGTATCCTTCTCCCGTTCGATATAGGCATTTGGTGTCTTGTAATCGTGCGTCTGGTTGTTTGTCTCCGGAACGGGTATGATTCTGCCCGATCGCATGGACACGCGCACCTTCTCGCCCTCCTCTGTGAAGCGCCACTCGAAGTCTGTGCCCTGCAGGTCCGAGGGATCCACCAGACGGATGTCCTTGGTGACATGCAGCGGTGCCTCCGACTTTATTATGATGCCGGGAAACTCCTTCTCACCGCCCACCTTGCGGTAGTGCCAGTTGAGTCCCTCCACAATGACCCAGTTGCGCTCGGGGATCACCTGGGTGACGATTCCCTGCTTTCCCTTGTCCTTGCCGACCAGGACTTCGATGCGATCGCCGCGGAAGAAGCTCCAGTCCTCTGGAAGGGTAATTGAAATGGGTTAAACTGGATATTAGGTATTCTCGTGCATCTTGTCCTCACCAATTGGCTCCACCAGCACATGGCGACGCGCTGTTCCGGGCATATTCTGTTGGCGGAAGTGGCCCGTCCATGATCGATTTGTGGTGTAGCGGAATCGCTTGCGCTCCACGGTGCGGGGGAGGTAGTTAATTTCCTTCGGAGTTTGCCAGTACACCTGTTTAGAATTAGTAGAAAGTATTCAGTTTATTAATGCAAATATATGGCCCACGGAAAACGTTACGTGAGCCGCCTTGGAAAAGTTATTCACTGAAAATGGCTTTTGCGGTTACCTGCTTTTTGCTGCGCTCGATGTATTCCTTGGGCAGATTGGAGAAGTTCTTTAATTTGCTGGCAAAATATTGTGTTATACGCATTGTGTAAGTTTAATTCAACAATTAACAAAAACTAAGAAATTAAATGCGGCTTGCAATCAGCTGTTTGAACCTGAAGAAGAGCCAATCACAGCGACTCGTAGCTAAAGTACTTGTTTTGAATGTTTATGCGGCACCAAAAATCATGAACAAGAAATCATTTCAGTGAAATGAAATACGAAGTTAAGGAATAATATGTTGTTTTAATTTCTTCACAACCGCTAATATATAATAATTTATAATTTCGCAAATTTCAATAATTATTCTCTACATAATGACTAACGTGTAAACTGCGTTTGTTGTGACTGGCAAGACCACAAAGAAGAAGCAGCTGTTATTTGTGCTGCTCTTGGGTTTTTTTTATCGCTCGCCGCAGCCCTAAATTGCGATGCAAACCGGCTTATTATAAACAAAAAGGTAAATGCTAGACTGTATAAATGTGGGCACGTGCAGGTGCAGCTCCATTGAAAGACGAGCTCGCTTACGGAGACGTCTGTTCCATCCACCCGAAAAGAGGCCTCGCAGCGCTTAGTCACATCCATATCGCAGCACACTCACACCCTGATAACCCAGTTCCTGCCCAACCATACGTTCTCGAGAATAACAAGCAATATGTCCCACCACATAGATATGGAAGACCACGCCGATCCGGAGCCTGTGCTGCTCTCCAAGCACGCCAAGAACCTGCTGCGGTTCCTCAATCTCCTGCCTGCTCGCATGGCCTCGCATGATAACACCAGGTGAGTGGATCCTCACATTATCCTTTACATCTGGCTAACTTGTTTTCTCCAATCCCCCAGGAGCACCATTGTGTTCTTTGCCGTCTGCGGTCTGGATGTGCTCAACTCCCTCCATCTGGTGCCGCCACAAATGAGGCAGGACATCATTGACTGGATCTACGGAGGATTGGTGGTGCCACGCGACAACGAGAAGAACTGCGGCGGCTTCATGGTGAGCATAAAATCGCGTCTGTCAGGTGAACAAACAGCCCGTTGACAAGCCAAACAGAACCGCCTACAGCTCCCCATCCGCTCCCATTCGAATTCCTTATCTCCATACGTGGCCAGGCAGCAGACACTGCGGCAGACCTTGTCGCATCCCCACATATTTGTTGTTTATCCAGTCAGTTGATACGGACTTACTCGTACTTCCTTCTCTGAAACCAGCCACAAAGCTTATATTCGGAAGCTACAACATAAGACGGTTATCCGTCATAAATTGCCAAGAAATTCTTATCATAGGATACAGAACAATTTATACCATTTCTTGCTTAGAACCTATTTACGGCGCCACGTTTATTTTCCCATCACACCATATAAATCTGCTTGCACATACAATAGCTGTAGAATTAATAGCACCGAAAGTCGCCTGTTATAAATTAAAAGAATTCTTAAGTGGAGTTTAGTTACTTATGGTCAAATATATGTTTATTATTAGAGGTCAGCAAACCCCATTAAAAAATTAGTTAATGACTCATATATTTATGAACTTAAAAAGAAGTGATTCAAAGTCTTAATCTAAAAACCAATTTATGTACATTTCGAAAATAATATTAGCTTCACTCTATTTCTAGACTTATCAAAAATCCCCTAATGTAATCCATTAAATAATTAATTCCAAAGTCAACTCATCTGCTTCCCAGTAACAGCGAACTCACGCTGCTATTATTCCGACCTCCACCGTTCAAATATGCACAATTGTAGGGGAGTTCTCCATTTGCGCAGCAGCTCGATTTACCAGAACCCACCCCACCCCACTGATACCTTGGTTTTATCGCGCCACGCTTTATCAGCGACGCTGGCAACATGCAAAACCACTTTAAGATAGAGAGATCAATTAATTGTACTATTTGCAGGGTTGCCGCGCCATGGTGCCGAAAAGCGAGGACGCCGAGATCTTGGAGTGCATGCGGAAGTATCAGTGGGGCCACCTGGCCATGACGTACACCAGCCTCGCAGTGCTGGTCACCCTGGGCGATGACCTGTCCCGCCTGGATCGCAAGAGCATTGTGGACGGAGTGGCTGCGGTTCAGAAGGCCGAAGGCAGCTTTAGCGCTTGCATCGATGGCAGCGAGGATGATATGCGATTCGTTTACTGCGCCGCCACCATCTGCTACATGCTGGACTACTGGGGCGACGTGAACAAGGAGGCCATGTTTCAGTTCATCACTCGGAGCCTGCGGTACGACTACGGTTTTAGCCAGGAGCTGGAGGGCGAGGCCCATGGCGGCACCACGTTCTGTGCCTTGGCCGCACTGCATCTCAGTGGTCAACTGCATCGCCTGGATGCCGCCACGGTGGAGCGCATGAAGCGATGGCTCATCTTCCGACAGATGGATGGCTTCCAGGGACGCCCCAATAAGCCGGTGGACACGTGTTACTCCTTCTGGATTGGTGCCTCGCTCTGTATTCTGGACAGCTTCGAGCTAACCGACTACGCCAAGAACCGGGAGTTCATCTTGAGCACACAGGACAAGCTGATTGGCGGCTTTGCCAAGTGGCCACAGGCTACTCCAGATCCATTTCACACTTACCTAGGCCTCTGCGGTCTGGCCTTCACCGGAGAGCCTGGTCTGAGTGCCGTAAATCCCAGTTTGAACATGTCCATGGCCGCCTACGCTCACATGCAGCACCTGCACGAGCAGTGGCGGTCTGAAGACGGTCGAGGCGACGAGGACCTCGGTCTGAGCTCCGCAGCCAAGCAGCAACTGCAGCTGACGAAAGGTGGCGAGGCGAAATCCACTACAACGACTACCTCTAACTCGCCATTGATTCCGGCACAATGATGGGAATCCGCACGAAGTCCAAGGGGAATGTTAAAGCACACTATTGTATTTATATTGGCCGCATTTTAGCCACGCTTTTTTACCTGTATTTTAATGCGAAAAGCACGAGCTTTTGGAGAGAGAGATGAATAAGTAAGTATGTTTATTGTACAGCCTAAATTAATGTTAACAATGTGTAAGATTAAGCTTAAAGGTAAATTAAAGCGTCCCATGCTGAGGCATGTATTTACAGCGAAAACATTGGATAGCCTCGAAAGCCTCCTTGGTACATTGGGTTTATTGGTCCGGAATCGGGGTATAAATCTCACACCTGCAGGAACAGGCGGTGGTGCTGCAAGCTAGGCATGTAGCCCATGCCGGGCCGATCGATGTGCACACGTCCACGGAGTGGAGCTAGCACTCGTTCGGTGACCAGTGGGCAGCGCTGCACCATCAAGGACTGCAGCAGCGGGCAACTCTGGGTGAGGGCGCTGCGAAAGAAGGGAAAACGAAGTGGGGGCTAGTAAACAAGGAAATCGCTGGGATAGAAGTCGTTCAGGTTGTACGCGTTGTGTTCCACGTCCTGCTGCGGCCTGTCGATGAAGAGACGCCGCTGGCGAAGCGGCGCCAAGGAGCGTTCCGTTACCCGTGGACAACGGCGGATGAGCAGGGTCTGGAGGCTCGGACAGTGCACTGACAAAGCGCTGAAAGATACGCAGATTCGGATGCAGATGCAGATAGGTCTCCCCAGAAACACACACGGACACAAGGCACGCACAGGATTACAGACAACAAGACCACAGCTGTCGGGGATTACTTACTGCACTCCATAGTCGGAGATGGCTGCACAGCCTATCAGGTTGATGTGCTCCAGCTCGCGGCAATAGTTTCCAATCTGGATGAGCACTTGGTCGGTGACACTGGGCGTGTTAGCGAGCGACAGTACGGTGAGCTTGTTGAGCTTCCGGAAGAAGATTATCAGGCAGCGCTCTCCAATGGCGCCGCAGTAAGAGATGTCGAACTCCACCAGCTTGCTCTGGTGAAGTGTCAGAGCGTCGACGGCTCCGGTGGTCAGCCACTGGCACTTGGACAGCTTCAGGACGCGCAGTCCCTTGCACTCAACGATGATGGGCTGCAGCGAGAGGGCCGTGATATTGACGCACTCATTCAGGTTGACGGCCCACAGGCGCTGCTTGTTGTTGGCCAGCAGTGGCAGCAGCAGCTTATCCGTCAGCCATCGACAGCAGGCCAGGTGGAGCACCTCCAGCCGTCGACAGCACCGGGCCAGCACTCGGAAGCCCACATCAATATTGCTTGTGTTGTTCCCGGAGAGATGCAGCTCCTGTCGTTTTTCCAGAGCAGCCTCTACAAAGCGTTGAGCGGTACGCGAGCAGCAGCGCAGGTTGAAGAGATCCTTGAGCGACAGGTAGACGGCCACCTGGGGGATGAGCACGTCGTCCCAGCAGACGTCGAACAGCGATCTCGGTGCCGGAGAGGGCGGAGTCAAAAGTGGCCTTGGGCTGGGCGCTCGTGTCTGCGGCCCACCGCTGGCCATGGCCGCCAGGTGCGCCTCTTCCTCGGGGTGCAGAGTGCACATGCTGCCGCCTCCGGTTACGTGATCTGCCCACAAACAGAGCACTCCCAACGCAATCCTCAGCTGCACGGCGAGAACGTAATTATATTGTTTACTTGCAAGCAATCAGCTGAGCCTTTGCCATTCACACAAAACAAATCAACAGGGCTTTCAGAGTGGCCCTTCTAAGAATATGCGGTATTTTTACTAGTATTTTTGAACTGAGTAGTTATGATGTAAGTTTACATAGTAACGGTTAGGTGACCCCGAATCTTTTTAACAAAAATCCATGTATAACTTCCGATTTTTGTTTCATTTTCTAAATAAATGGTCTTTCTCAATGCTATGAAATAAATCTTTAAAATCTTTAAAGAATGTGCTTTTCAAATGATCTATTTATTTAAGAAATTTAATAAGAAATGCCAGTGTGGTCGCGGATCCAGTCCAGGTGGTAGGTGACGCGCTGGAATCCAGCAGGAGCACCCGACTGGCAGCCGTTGGAGGAGACGAAGTTGCTGACTCCCACCAGCTTGTTGCCGTCGTGTGTGACCAGGGGACCGCCGGAGTCTCCTCCGCAGATGGACTTGCCGTCGACGGTGCGGGTGCAGATGGTGTTGTCGCCCACGCTGCCGTAGGTCCAGTTGCACTCGTCGTTGTGGACGATCTGGAGGTCGACGCATTGCAGCCAGTCGGGCAGGGGGCTGCCGTCGTAGGTGCCGCCCCATCCGCAGGCCACGGCCCACCACTCGTTGTAGTTGTTGTAGCGATCGTTGTAGCTGGGCAGCTCCACCTTGTTGACCATGTGCCAGAAGTCCACGTGGGGGATGCGGATCAGGGCGATGTCGGCGTTGGAGTGCTTGATGAAGTCGCCGTTTCCGACGGTGTGGGTGAACTGGGCGTTGGTGCGCCAGGTGGCTCCGTAGTAGACGGTCACGGAGGCGGCATCTCCGATGCAGTGCTCGGCGGTCAGGACCCAGGTGTTGCCGATGATCGAGCCACCGCACCACCAGCCTCCGCTGAAGCCAAGACCCACCGTGTAGGGGGCCTTGCCCTCGGGGGCGGCGTATCCGTTGGTGATACGGCCCTCCATCTTGGTGGCCTTGGGCAGGTCCTTCACAAAGACCTTCTCGTCGAAGGCGGCGGCGGAGGCCACGGCCAGAGCCAGGATAGCTAGGAACACCTTCATGTCGATGTCGATGTCGATACTGGCCTCTGTTCCTGAGGGGCAGCCTTTTATACGCAATACCATCTGGAGCGTGGTTCGTAAATATCCCTCGAGAGGCTCATAAATGATGTCAGTGATAAGAAACCAAGACAGGAACCAACTTCTGTGTTCCCCAGAAGTTCCATAAATCCAAAGCCAGTGAAATCACTAATTGGAAATAGAGGAGTATGAGTTCGATGTTTAACAGTTTTAACAAATCTTTATGTACTTTTCATATTTATGGTGATCGCATTTAATTATAATGCACCGAAAAAGTCGACTGTCATTTTCGATTAGATTAACTTCAGTAAATCGAAAGCAATGAATAATAATGGGGTATAGTCCACATCTGTAAATTATTATTTTTGTATTCACTAATTCATTATTTATTACTTTATCCGCTACAAAACCATCTATTTCATTTTAAAACTTACAAAAATCTATTATTATTTAAACCTGATTAAATTGATTAGAATTTTAACGGATGTTTCCAATTTAAAGGAACATTAGCAATTTAGATTAGAACTTGCAAACATCTGGACAGCAATGAGCTTGTACTATTTTAAATCACAGTTATCTTTATCAATAGGAACACAAATTATGAATTTGAGATTATGTGAATAGTTTAAATTGATAAATTGTTTAATTGATAAGAATATGGAAAGTTTTATAGATGTACTTTAATCAAAGTTTTATAAAGTTAAGAATGCGTTTTGCCACATGCGCAAAACCCTAATCTAATCTAAGGTAGGTCCCAAAAGTAAACAAATCCCTCCGATTCATTCGAAAGCCAAATTGAGATATTTATAAGTAGGGAATGGGGCAAGATAATGATTAATATAAAAATGAAAGGGAGACGGAAAGGTTTTAGCATTGGTATCAATAAATTTTAAATTTTATCTATGGAGTCCCTACAACATTTTTTTTTTAAGGGCTTAGCACATTTAAAATGAATTGTATTTAATAAATACATATTATACCCTCGAAACCGTTGAAATGGACAATCTACAAACATTATAGAAGCGATACAATGTTTTAAAAGTATTAAAATACTTGTTTCAAGGTTACTAGGTTTCGAAGTTCGAACCCTTTCATTGGGACTATGAATCAAAAAAAAAGTACTCGTTGGTTAAATGCAAGACAGTTTATTTCAAAAACAAAACCCAGCTGCTTAGTAGGAGATGCCGGTGTGGTCGCGGATCCAGTCCAGGTAGCTGGTGACGCGGGTGAAGCCATCGGGCAGGCCCGAGGTGCATCCGTTGGCGGCCACGAAGGAGGTGACACCGACCAGCTTGCCGCCGTCGTGGATGACCAGTGGGCCGCCAGAGTCGCCGGCACAGGTGGACCTGCCGCCGGGGGTGGAGGTGCAGATGACATCGTTGGTAATCACATCAGTGCCATAGACATTGGCGCAATCGCCCTTGCTGATGATCTGGGAGTCCACGCAGTTCAGGTAGTCGGAGACGCCACAGCTGTCGCATGTCCTGCCCCATCCGGAGGCCAGAGCCCACCAGCCGTTGAAGTCGTTGTAGCGCTCGTTGCCATTGGGCAGCTCCACCTTGTTGACCAGGTGCCAGAAGTCCACGTGCGGGGTGTTGATCAGCGAGATGTCGTTGTTCAGGTTGTTGGTGTTGTAGTTCGAGTGCTGGCGGAAGCTTCCGCTGCCCACGTGGTGGGTGTACTGGGCCTGGAGGCGCCACAGAGCACCGTAGTAGATGGTCACGGAGTCGGCACCGTGGGTGCAGTGAGCAGCCGTCACCACCCAGGTGTTGCCGATGATCGAGCCACCGCACCACCAGCCACCGCCGCCGCTGCTGAAGCCCAGACCCACGATGTAGGGCACCTTGCCCTCGGAGGCCGCGTATCCGTTGGTGATACGGCCCTCGATCGAACCGGACGGGGTTCCCACGACGGCGTCCTTCAGGGGCACCGGCTTCACCTTCTGGGGCAAAGCGGAGGCGCTGGCAATGGCCACGGCCAGGACAGTTAGGAACAGCTTCATGTTGTCTTACTCGAGTACAACTGAATACTCCGGCTGTCCGGCGCAGTGATTTATATACCCCCCATATCGGGGAAGATCTCTCTGCTAGCCACTCGAAAGTTCAGTCCACTTGGAGCGGCTGGGCAATCTAATCAAATTCATTTCGCACGCCTCCAACATTCGGCACTATCATTACAGGGTACTCTCATCCACCCATCCACCCATCCACCCATCTACCCATCCGATCCGCACACTTTCCGGCTCTTGAGGAGTCCCAGTCCCCCACCGCCACCCATTCATTAAAAGATTACGCCGCTCTATCGACTTGGACGTGCGGCCACTCGGAGCTGATCTCTTGATAAGTCCCGATAAGCACCCATTCATGCCCCGAGCCACAACTAACTAACTGAATGGCCCACTAGAACAGAAGCGCGGAAAGATTAAGGAACAAGTCCTTGGCAAGGCCAATACTTCACAGGAAATTTGGGCATTCAAAATAATTTTATTAATAATTGTGCATTAATATTTATGAAACAATATTAACTCAGAAGTATCTTAACTCAAAATATCCGTTTTAAATTTCGAGTTTAAACCAACTATTTTAGGCAGTGGCGGATCCAGCATTTGGTTGTAAGGGGGACTTTATAACTAATTTTTTGATGCATATTTTTTGAATACCCAATATTCTTTAATTTTTCACCATATCCTCATTTTTAAAGTACGTGATTAAAACAAATTTTAAGCATGATACGAAACTAAAAGTGTTTTTAAAAATTTTGAAATTGAAATACAAAATCATAAGCATACTAATAACTTTATTTTTTTCCAAGAACACATTTCTTAGAATACGATATTTTTCCTTTCAAATTTTTATTTATTTCTTGACCTTAATTTAAATTATAACTTAATAATTATAATAAGTCCCCGCCTTAATGGAATAAACACAAAACTACCTTATTTTCACAAAATTATAGACCTTAGAACAAATCCTGATACGCCATGTTTTTCCCTCATAAATCTTTCTTTCAAGGTTTATAATATAAAGTTTATGTTTTCAGTACTCACATATTTGGGATTATAAAACCTTAAGATAAGCAAGAAAATATCTTTTTTTTTCTGCCAATGATGTTGGAATAAAATCTTATCAATAAATAAAATATTACAAACATATAAAGAGCCTTAAAATATGCATTTAACATCTGGATAAACCCAAAAAAATAAATAGTCCCAGAAAATTATGGTTTATGCATTTGATTTATTTAAAAAAGGTAATAATCGAGCTTAGTAGTAAGCGACGCCGGAGTTGTCGCGGATCCAATCCAGCTGGTTGGTGACACGGGTGAATCCGGAGGGCAGGCCAGCGGTGCATCCGTTGCCGGACACCCAGGAGGTGACTCCCACCAGGCGACCGCCGTCGTGGAGAACCAGGGGGCCGCCAGAGTCGCCGGAGCAGGTGGACTTGCCGCCGGAGGTGGACACACAGAGGATGCCATCGGGCTGGTTGCCATAGGTGCGGGAGCACTCGGAGTTGCTGATGATCTGCAGGTCGACGCACTCCATCCAGTCGGGCTGGGAACCGGCGGTGGTCAGACCCCATCCGCAGGCGACGGCCCACCAGTTGTCGTACATGTTGTAGCGATCGTTGAAGCTCGGCAGCTCCACCTTGTTGACCAGGTGCCAGAAGTCCACGTGGGGCGTGCGGATCAGGGCGATGTCGTTGCCGTTGTTGTTGGGCCAGTTGTGGTTCTGGATGAAGTCGCCGCTGCCGACGGTGTGGGTGAACTGGGCGTTGGTGCGCCAGCTGGCTCCGTAGTAGATGGTCACCTGGCCAGCTCCGTTGGTGCAGTGAGCAGCGGTCAGCACCCAGTCGTGGGCGATGATGGAGCCACCGCACCACCAGCCGCCGTTGCCGCTGAAGCCCAGACCCACGGTGTAGGGGGCCTTGCCCTCGGTGGCCGGGTAGCCGTTCACAATGCGGCCATTGAGCTTGGTGTCCTTGGGCACATCCTTGGGGTGGACCTGCTGGACAGTCTCGGCGGAGACGGCGGCCAGAGCCAGAGCGAGTACAACGAACACTTTCATGGTGATTGGATCACTTGTTGTCTCCTCCAGACCGGCCTCTGCTTTTATTGTTCCTCCTTATCTCTGTCTGGAGTAGCCCCCACTCGGCGTTATCCGTACTGTAAGGGTTCATCGCAATTTCGTTCCGCTGATACCAATGGAAATTAATTGATAACGCGCCTAGGAACATCTAGATAGCTAACATTTTAATTTTTGGAGGTTTACCCATAGGAAAGTCTGGGAAGCCGAAGTTTGCCCCTTTTTTTAAACCAATTTGACTAATCTTCCATATCTCAATTGTATGATTAAATAGTGCGATATTGATCAAATAATATAATTTTACTGACTAGGATAATTACAATAGTAAGTAAATAAATAAATAAATTGATTATAATAAATAAAGAAAAAGGGGCCAAGCAAGTTATATGCATAATATGCTATAAGTGACAATGATCTATGGATTTACAAAGATGGCCCTATGAAGTGCAATATGACCAAAACCAGAGCCAAAACAACGAACACTTTCATGGTAGAGGGATTACTTAGTTTCCTTCCGAGGTTTCCTCCGCTTTTATTATGAGTCCTTATCACTAAATTAAGTTGGTTTCACTCGGTGGTTTCCTATATCAAGGAGTTCATCGCAATGACTTAATCTGAATAGGAAAGGAAATGGAAATCTTAATCTTAAGGGGCTGTCCATATATTACGTAATCGCATTTTTGTCGATTTTTGACTACGTAATATATGGACAACCCCTAACAAAAGGACTAATATATTTTAATTTCGCGCCTAATGCGATACATTTTAGTATTTAAATACAATTGATTCAACGCACCTGGGCACACTGAGCCATGCAAATTTTTTTTTTGTTTTGTTATTCCGCCAAATCTTGTCAATTGTTGTCGCAGAATGTCATCTTGCAGTTCGTCGGAAATAGCGGAGAAGAAACGCATTGCGCTGGCCAAGCTGCAGGCCAAGAAGTCCCAATTGCTGGCCAGTGCATCCGGCGGAAAGTCAACCGCAACTGCAACAAGTGCGCAGCAACAAGTCCGGAATGGAATTGCGAGTCCCAATCAACCGCAGGCCAAATCCCCATTGAATTTCTACCGATCGCCGCCTGCAGCGCAGGAGAAGATCAGTAGAGCCACCGCCACGTCCAGTGACAACAAGAGCTCCTCCTTTCTGAACGCTCTGAAGGCAATTAAGCAGACCGCCGGCCGGGAATTGTCCCGAGCAGCCGCACATCCCTACCAGCGGCCAAATGGAGAGAGTGGACGAAACAAGCCGACTCTTTCACTTGCTCCCGAAAAGGAGAAACCAGTGGCTGTGCTACTCGGGAACTCCATCACCTGCAATCTCTACATGGTCAGCACGCATCGGTTTGCCGCCCAAACCTCGGGATATCACGAAAAGCTCATAGCCGTGTTCAAGAACATGCCCACCAGATCCTACGATAGCCAAACGCGCATCTGGAGTTTCGACCTTTCGGACTACCAATCTCTGCAAACCCATACAGCGGATCTCAAGCCAAATGTCCACCTGGTTGGCATTCCAAAGAAGGTGCTCGATCTCTGCCGGCAGCCGCCAATAGTTTCGGAAACCAGTGTTTTAGCTTCCATAGAACCCATGCTGGCGGATAAGCTGATGCCCTTCCAACAGGATGGGGTTTGGTAAGTTTTAAATGCCATGAAAGTCTGAACTTCGTACTAACTATATATATATTTCTTATAACAAGCTTCTCCATTGCCCAAAAGGGCCGCATTATGATCTGTGATGAAATGGGCCTGGGCAAGACCTATCAGGCCTTGGCAGTGGCCGACTATTTCAAGGACGATTGGCCATTGCTCATCTGCACCACCGCCTCTACAAGAGACAGTTGGGCGAAACACATCGTGGAACTGCTGCCCAAGGTGCCCATCCACTATATCCAGGTGCTGAACAACAATCAACAATATGTGGGCGAGGCCCAGGTGCTCATCACCAGCTACAACATGATGGAGCGTCACGAGGACAAGCTGCTGCAGCGCAAGTACGGTTTCATCATCTTCGACGAGTCGCACACGCTGAAGAACAGCAAGGCCAAGTGCACGACAACGGCCAAGAGGCTCACGGATCAGGCCAAGCGGGTGGTTCTGTTATCCGGAACTCCAGCTCTGTCCCGACCTTTGGAACTCTTCACTCAACTCCAGTTGGTGGATGGCAAGTTTATGAACTTTATGGAGTTTAGTATGTAAAAGTTTCTTTCTCTTATTCCAGTTTTTAAAAGTAAACATTATTTCAGCTACTCGTTACTGTGATGGCAAACAGTCCACATTTGGCTGGGACGCCAGCGGGCAATCGAATCTGGAAGAGCTCAAGGTTATGCTTACCCTAAAATATATGCTGAGGCGAACGAAAACGGAGGTGCTACCTCAACTCGCTGAAAAGAATCGGTGGGTTGTTCATATCCCAACAGTATCTGATGGAACTCTAATACTTTTCTCCGCAGTGAAACTGTGGTCTTGGATCCCGCCTTAGTCTGGACTAACGATGAAACTAAGGATACCTGTGAGGCATTTAACAAAGAGCTGAAAACATGCAAAGGCAGGGCCATGGAGGAGATTTTACTCCGTTTCTATGCACGCACTGCTGAAGTGAAAACCCGAGCCGTGTGGTAACTTAATTTCCATTGGAAAAAATAATGTAATAATTGGTTATCCACCTTTATAGCGCCTACCTGAAAACCTTGGTTAAGGAGCAGAAAAAGTTTATTATTTTTGCCCATCATCGGGTCATGATGGATGCCATCAGCGACTGCCTCGGTGGGTTGAAAGTACACTACATACGCATCGATGGACAGACGCGTAGTGATCTGAGGTCGGATTTCGTAGACACATTCCAGAAGAAGAGCAGCTGTAAGGTGGCGGTGCTCTCTCTTAAAGCCTGCAACTCAGGCATCACCCTAACTGCAGCGGAGATTATCGTGTTCGCTGAGCTGGACTGGAATCCTAGTGTGGGTTTGGGACATATATAAACCATTAAATCCGTTTGATGTAATTTTTGCATACCTTTAGACCTTGGCTCAGGCCGAAAGTCGTGCCCATCGCATTGGCCAAACAAAACCGGTGATTTGTCGATATTTAATGGCCCATAATACGGCCGACGATACCATCTGGAATATGCTGAAAAACAAGCAGGAGGTGCTCAGTAAAGTAGGTATCTTTGCCGAGAATCTTCAAAAGGCGACACACACAGCGGCACCCACTTCGGTATGATCATATTGAATACTTTCGAGAAGTAAATGTGTTGCTAATCTTGCCTTTTTAAAGTCCCATAAAATCGAGGAATTCTTCTCGCCCGCTAAATCTGCGTCCTCTTCTACTGAGAGGGGTAGCATAAGGCAGTACTTTTCGCCTGCTCCAGCCAAAGCGCCAAGTGAACAGAATAATAATTCCGAAAAATCCAAAGAACAGAATGCGCAGGCCGATATGGCGGCCTTTTTCAACGATGATGATGATGAGGCCTTTCTGGATTTAGATATTTAATTTAAGCTATTGCATTTTGCATTGTTTAATCAGTTTATTGAAATAAATTGTAGTTGAGAATATGGAAGACATTGTATGAAACAAATAAGTAGATATAATTTTAGGATTAGAGCACCCATCTGCGCATGATCCACGTCTCAACAAATCTTCCCAGGCACCCGGTGTTTCGTGCCCTGGCAACAGGCAAACAAACACTCCAGCAAACCTTTTCACTTGTATCAAATATATAAATACACAAATAAGCTAAGGTTTTGTAAACTGTAAGATAGATATAATGGACGCCTCGCAGCCGACATCTGATCTACTGGGCGAAGAAGATCAGCTGAGCGCTGAGCACGACGTGTCCTTCCCACGCGATATATTCACCGTAGAGTAAGTAAACTCTTTTCAACGAATCCCTCATTTTGGTAATATCCTGTTCCAGACACTCCTTCGGCTACGATTGCAAGAAGCTCTTCAATTTGGTGCTGGTGGATTCGGATACACTGGTCTTTGCCTCCGGAAACTTTCTCAACTACTTCAGTATTTCGCGCCAGGAGATTTCCTTCCAGGAAACGGTCTTCGGCTGTGGAGTAGGGTTTATTACGGTGAGATTTTTTGGCAGTAGCCCCAGAGTATTATATTATTTGCGGAATGTTTAGAAAAACGAACATCCGGATTACACGGGCCTCTTTACGGTGGGCGAGAACGGGCCAACTCCGACGGTTTTCATCTACGAGTACCCCTCGTGCGAGGTGCGTGTGAAGCTTCTGAATGCAGCCAAGGCTTGTTTCACGGCGGGATCTTACAACAAGACCGGGGAGTTGTTCGCCTCGCAGGCCGGCTATCCGGATTTCATCATCACCATCTGGCGCTGGGAGCAGGCAGAGGTCGTGCTGCGCGCCAAGTCCTTCCAGAGCGACATCCTGTTCGTGCACTTCTCGGAACACAACCCCATTCTGCTCTGCTCCTCGGGTCTTAGCCACATCAAGTTCTGGAAGATGGCCAATACGTTCACGGGCCTGAAGTTGAAGGGAGATTTGGGACGCTTCGGCAAGACGGACTTCAGTGATATCTACGCGATGTACATGCTGTCGGATGAGAATGTGATCTCCGGCAGCGATTGGGGCAACATGCTGCTCTGGCAGGCGGGACTCATTAAGTTTGAGGTCTGCCGGAAGGGTCGAAAGCCCTGCCACACGAAACCCATAACAAGGATCACCATGAAGAACGGTGAAGTGACCACGGTTGGCATGGATGGCTATGTGCGCGTCTGGTACTGGGAAACGGTGGACTTGGCCGATCCCCCCGAGGATGATTTGTTTGTGGAGATCGACCCCATCTACGAGTTCAAGATTGCCGACGTGGAGCTGCGCTGCATGCAGAAGATCCTTCCCTTCGACGAGACGGACTTCACCCACTACGCCCAGGATGGAAACGGTGGCATTTGGTTCTGCGACATTAACACCTACGACGTTCCACAGAAACCGCGAAAGCTTTACTCCTGCATTGGCGGCAAAGTAATCACCTCCCAGATGTCCCCGGTGTCGCCGCATTTCCTTTGCATGTCGGAGAGCGGAAAACTCTTTGTTTACCAGTACGAGGACCAGCGCCTGATCCTGGAGAAGCAGTTTCCCGCGGAGGGCGTCGATGTGCTCTGGCTAGATACCCAGATCTCGGTAAAGGGCACCGAAATAGTGGCTGTCTTCAAGGACGGTATCCTGCGGCAGATGTATCTGGACCTCAGCAATCCGGAGAAGCCAACAATGATTCGGGTGAGAGCCTTCAAGGCGCACACATCGCCGATCACCAGACTCACCGTGAACCGGAAGAGCACACTGCTCCTCACCGGCAGCGCCGACATGAGCATATTCATCTACAAATTGAGCCGGGATGAGCATCAGTTGGTGGACATGCATCCCCTGGGATTCGTGCAGTTTGCAGGGATCCCCAACTGCTTCTACTGGCACGACACGGAGCCCACTGTAGTCCTGGTGGGATGCAAGGGTGGCGAACTGTACGAGTATAATATCCGCACCGAGGTCACCGAGGAGGAGACCTACCTATCGTACAACATCACAGAGAAGTCGCGCATGCGCAGCACAAGATTCGCATCCATCAAAAGCCGCATCCGACGGGAAATCAATCGGGAGAACGTGAAGAAGCGCAAGGAAAAGAAGCGGGAACGCAAGATGAACGAGGTGGAGAAGCTGAAGAAGGCCAATCCCGGCCTGCAGATCGACATGGAGTCGGCGCTGGCCGATTCGGAACCGGACGAGGAGGAGGAGGCGCTTCACATTCCGCCCGTGCCCAACGCAATCATCTGGCTGCGCTACACAGCGAGGGATACCATCTGGGTGTCCATGGCGGGCTACGATGCGGGGTACATCTATGAGCTGGAGTTCGATGCGCCGGAGCCCACTCGAGCCACCATCATAGCGGAGGGAGATGATATAGAGATACACTCCTACTGCATTATGTGAGTTTGTGGAACTATACCTTCACCTATTATCTCCATATATTCCCACTGCATCCTCTTCCCCAGCGACCAGTTCATCATCTTTGGCCTCATCAACGGACGCCTGCGAATCAATTGCATCAATCCGGACGACTTTACGGACCTCTCCGAGTACCGCATCTATTCGATGCACGATTCCCTGAAGGGCGTCATTCCCAAAATCGAGACCAGCTACAATGGAGAGCACCTCCTCACTGTTGGCTACGATGGCAACATGTTCCTTCACAACTGGAAAGGTCCGAGGATTGTCAAGAACAAGCGGTGGGATAAACTGCCTCCTCTGCCGGAGGGAGTTAGCCATATTCAGGACATCGAAGATGAGGCACCTTCGCTGGAGCAGGAAAAGATCAACGCGCAGTTGCGACGCCAACAGGAGGCCGCCGAGGCACATGATCGCGATGTACTGGACAAGATCGGATTGTTGCAGAATGTCTACTTCGACATTATCAAGCACAATGAGGAGCTGCCTCCGGGTCTGCGGGCCAAGGACACGGATTTGCTGCTGGACCAACGGATTACGCGACAGATCAGGGACGAGCTGCAGGCGGAGTTGGATGATGTTCGGGAGGATCTGGCCTACGACCTGGAATTCGCCCAGGTTGGGCATTCGAAGCTGTACAACCATTTCCTTAAGGATCTGGTGCAAATCCCCGTTACCGTCACTCCCTTGCGGTGAGTGAATGCAACATCCTAACAACCAATAGTATTTCAATTTGTGCTTCCAGTGCCAAAGTACCGGGTGTGTCCACATTTCGCCTGCAGGCTCTGGGTGAGGAGCATGAGCAGATTAAGAGGGACATAGAGGAGCGTTTGAAGCGGGAGCACGACATGGGGTAAGTGGGCCATTTCAGGGACAGCACCTTCATAAAACGAACTTCACACGAAACATACTACTCTTGAATCCACGACAAGCAGCCTTTACAGAGAGGATCGGGTTCCAGAACAACCGCCAGTGTAAGCCTTATATTTCTTTCAACCTTGGAGCAACTGCACCCTTATTCTTAGAATATTCACGCGATCACTTTTTAATTATTTATTACTAAAATGATTGACGGCGTTCCTCACAGACTTCATGACCTTGTGGTGGCCGAGAGGTCAGACGATACCATTGGAGAGCCGCCGCCGGAAGCATTCTTCTTTGGCAGAGATCCCAAGAGCATCGAACCCCGCTTCAGCAGAAAGATGATGCGCCTCCTGGTTCGCTACAGGAAGCGTCAGCTCTTTGAGGTGCGACGCATCTTCGACTGGGACAAGCTGGAGCGCCAGAAGCCAGACCCCAATCGCAACCATCCGGACGACGATGCCCAGATCGAGGATGCCAAGCGCAACCTGGGTGACTTCAAGCTGAAGATTGGAGCAGACTACGAGCCCAAATCCACTGAGACCCTCACCCAGAAGTACATAGAGGTCGTGGAGTGCCGCGAACAGTACTTTGCGATGGTGGACGCCTTCAATCAGCTGGTGCTGGAGCTGCGCGACCGAAAGGGGGACCTGGAGAAGTTCATCAACGCCAAGAGGCAGCGTCTGGAAGTAATTCATAGCTACCTGCCCGAGTCGGATCGAAAGCCCTTGGAAGCGATGCAGGAAACGGACATGGACCTGGAGTACCCAGACCTAAATCTCATCGAAAACTATACGCCCGGCTGTGGTGTGGAGATCGACGACATCCTCACCCTGGAGAACACTGTGGATCAGGTGGGCGATCTGAGTACTGTGACTACCAATTCTAATTAATATTCTCAGGTGATGGCCATGAAGTCGCCGCTGAGATCGACGCACAGTTCGAGCCTCCTCAGCATGCACGGATTGGATGTCCCAGAACTGCACGAGAATGCAGCCTTCACGATGCTCCAGATCTGTAGGCTAGAGCGAAGCCTTCCTAATGCGGAGCTGGCCGAGGAGCTGCTGAAACTGCCGCCCATCAGTGATCCGGCCTACTTCGAGTTGAATGAGGATGGCGACGCACCCTACAAGATGGAGACGCGCCACCGGTGGCTTCGCCAGCTCCTTGTGGAGCAGGATGCGATCCACACAGAAGTGGACGAGGAAGTATCGCAATTCGACAAGGCTTTGGCCAAGCTGCAGGTGCGACGCTTCCACGTCAAACTGGACGCCGAGTTCATGAACGCATTCATGAACAGTGAAAACCAGGAGCTGTATATCCTGCGCGACAGCGAGGAGATAGAGACGCAGCTGCTCCTTAACGCCAAGACGGCGATGAGCACTCGGAATGAGCTGCAGGTGGTCATCAATACCACCAATAGGCAGTTGGACGAGCTAAGGCGAAATATCGACAAGCTGGGCGAGCAGATCATAGCCGTCCAGGTGCTCTTCTCGACCACCGTCAAGGGTCACAAGTTTTTCGACTTTCTGCGACGCATCTTCAAGAAGAAGTGGCGCCCCCCAAAGGTGGCCAAGGGCGACGACGAGTCATCCTCTTCCTCCTCCTCGTCTTCGTCCTCCAGCGAGGACGAGCAGGCGGACAACAAGAGCGTTGACTCATTGGACATGACCACCATCCGACTGGACGAGGCCACATGTCCCACGGGACTGGATAGATCACTCTACGACCTGGCCTTCGCCATGCGGGCCGATCGCCACGAACTGGAGCGAAATGTGCGGGATCTCCAGCGGGATGTGGAGAACAAGCGCAAGGAGATCGCCGAGATGCAGATCAAGATGAAGTTCCACGAGGAAGTATACCAACGTGAGAAGAATGCCCTGCTGGAGTTTCGGGTTGGTAATTCTAATCGGGGATTGACCCTCACTTGCATTCAACTTATGTATTTCCTCTTCCAGCGCAATCGCCAGCAGGAAGTCAACAAGGTTCACATCAGCGCCATCCTGCGTATGGACCAACTGCAGCATTTCTATGAGGGCGACGACTACCGCGACCTGTCCAAAGCCATTCTCTTTGACGCCGATATGCTGGTGGAGCTGCGACGCCGGGCGGATGCCCTAAGTGAAGAGACCCTGGCCACCAAGCGCTGGCATCGCATCAACTTCATCCACTTGAGGCGCATGAACACGGACATCAAGTTCATGAGATTCGAGATAACGCGCCTGGAGGAGGAGATCCGTCAGGCCATGATGAAGAAATTCGGCATCATTGTCAATCTGGATGAGTTGGAGGAGGAGGTCCTGAGACGCTACATCTTCGAATTGGAAACCAACGCCGAGGATGAGCTAATGGCTCTTGAAAAGGAGCTGTTGGAGAAACAGGTAAATAGGTCTAAATATTATTTATTAGTTAAATGTAATACCAAATCGTATATTATAGAAAGAACTCTCTCGCTGTGAGGAAGAACTGGTCCTGGAGACCCAGAACAATACCGAAAAGGTCAACATAATGACAGTGCTGCGCGAAGAAAACAACATCCTTCGCACTCTGTTGGACATTCAAAATCGCAATTATGCCAAGTGGGCGAATCCGAATGCACTGAACCTGTCCTACGACATTGAGAAACTGAGGGGCATCGAGAAATCCTTGCAGGAGCAGATCGAAGTGGGTACTCGTTTGGTTGTGTCGTCGCAGATCCTCAATTTTGTATCTTCAACAGTGCCTGGAGCGGGAGATCTGTGCCCTGCGGCTCAAGTCGAAGCCTCTGCAGATCAATTACGAGTTCGAGCTGGATCCCAACGCGCCGCCGCAGGTGACCAGCGAAATTCTGCCCAACGACGATGTCATGGTGTGTCCTGCGATCCTCAATGTGGATGCCTACATGCTGCCACCCATGCCCGATGAGTTCATCATGGATCGCGTGCAGACGATCGTTCAGAAGAGCTTCAATCGCTTCTTTGGGAAGAGCACCACCCCGGAAAATGTGCGCAAGTTTGCCCTGCGATCTTCACTGTATTTGTGCCAAGCTGCCTACAGTTTCCAGGTGATTCGAATATCCCAGAAAATGGTTACTTACTCTTACCTATAATCCTATTTAAGGGTCGCTACACGGATCGTATCGCCGAGTGCATCACGGAGCATCTGCAGACGATTGTGCCCAAGAAGTACTTCATCCACATCAGCGGCGAAGAGCTTCGCAAGCTCTTCAACGAGGTGGTGGCCGTGTTCGACTACGAACGCTCGGATGTAAACACCGAGGAACTGATATCCGGAATCTTCGACCACGCCAAGGACTCGCTGTGCGCGCACATCCACCTGGGCGATGCCGATGTTGTTAACCGCACCCATTTCATTGTGGCGCACATGTTCAAGGAGCTGGTCGAGGTGCTTCCTCTGGAGGAGTTCCAATCCGACGAGACACTTCGCATGATCGTGGACGTGCTGGAGCGTGAACCGATGGTGGATCCGCGAGCCATCGGCGTGGAACAGCTCATCGTGAGCACGCTGCAGCACGCCCAGGAGAATTTATTGGACGGAATTACGGCGGTCCCGGTTCGCAAATTGGGAAGCTCAATTCAGAGGGACCTGATCAAGCGGCGCCAGTACAAGCAGCCCAGCTGCGAGTCGCCAATGTCGGTGCGGATCGCCACGAAAAAGCCAGGACAGAGCACTGGGCTTCCCTTCTAGCCCAGTAGGTTTCTAATGTACTGTATTCGGAAAATTAAAAACATTTTTAGAATTTTAGCTAGATTTACATACTTATTTAACGGTTGTTCATTAGATCTACATAGATCTTATTAAGATTTTTAAAAAGGAACGCACAAACTTTTCTTTCTACATAACTTTTAATTTCTAAAAGTGTTTAAGCTCTCTCTTAGTTTCTTTTTAATATTTCATTTTAATTATTCTATCAATATTTGGATACTTTAATTTAAATTTTGTTTTAAGTCATGAATATATATTTTTTGAAATCGTACTCGTAGTTTTATTTTTACCATTGTGGTTTTAAATTAATCCTCAACTTAAGAATACATTTTTGATGATATTACCAAATATCATAATAAAATATTACGTAAAAGATTTTTTCTTAAGTGCAGTTCAGAAAAAAGCTAGATTTGTCGGGAAAACGAAATGTCATCTCTGATTTTAAGCAGAAGACAACCCTGTTTCTGAATCAGAGAAACTGCAAGTAAACAAAGTGCGACGACATAAAACTATAAACAGTATACCATGTCATCATCAAAATCGGGACCACCAAGTGAGGGAAAAGCTCCTGCCTACGATTATCGCAATGCCGGCGATGCCATGGCCATGGTAAGAGTGAATTTCATGACTGATGAAAAATAGCCAATTAAATCGACCGATTTGCAGCGAGCACCTCCGCCGACCTATGAAGAAAGTCAGCGGAATGGCGGTACTGGTGCTGGGCCCTATGGATATCCACAAGGAGGAGCAGCCCCGCCCAGCCAGAATCAGTACTACGGCATGATTAGCCACCAGCAACAGCAGATGCCCTTCAACGGGCAGCCCGGCTACGGGATGCACCACGGCAGTGGCTACGGACTCGCAGGACCCAGTACTTCTGCAGGTGCCGCTGCCGCACAGGTCCTCCACCTGGACTCGCGCGCCGAGGTGAGGACAAATGCCACCGGAAACGTGGTCATACCGCCTCCTCCGCCGGGCTGCCTGCCCACACCGGCCCAGTGGGCTGCCATGCAGGGCCAACCCGTGGTCCTCAAGCAAAAGAAGCGTTCCTTTTTCTAGATTACACCTGGCACATCATTTACTCGAATATAATCATGTTGGCCCCTTAAATGTTATATAAATAAACGATGCGATCCGTTTCGTTTCGTCCTCGCGTATATTTGAAAGTTCCCTAAGCAAACGAACATGGCGCCGGTGAAAAGGTTAGGCTACAGTCCACCGGCTCTGATCCTCCTACTGACTACTGGGGTGCGGACTACTCGAAGATGTTCTCAAAGTATGTACTATCGAATGTCTGGACACGCACGAAACCATCTTCTCCGCCCGAGGCGTAACTCTTGCCGTCCGGATGGAAGGCCAAACTGTTGATGGGGCCGAAATGGCCCTTGAGTCGGGCGAACTCCTCCTCGTAGATCAGGTGGAAGAAGCGCGAGTCGAACTTGCCGGCCTTCGTGGACGTGGTGGTCACCTCCATGGCATCCTGACCGCCGCCCAGCACCACGTGATCCAGGATGGGGCTGATGGCCGCCGAGTTAACAGGTCGCTCTGTCTTGTAGGTCTTCAGGCACATCAGGGATTCGGAGTCGAACAGCTTGGCGGTGGTGTCCTTGGAGGCGGTAACAAACATGGTGCCATCCTTGCTCAGCTGCATGTCGTTGATGCCGCCAGCGTGATCCGCTCCGGAGTCGACCACCTTCTGACCCTTACGGATGTCCCAGATGGCAATGTTGCCGTTGTCGTGACCTGGAATTAATGATTGTTAGTACATTTCATGATGGATTGCTAGGGGGACAGCCAACCTGTGATGATGGTCTCATCCAGAGGACCCCACAGCATCGAGGTGATCTTGGACTCGGTCATCGGGATGCGGAGTGTGGGCTCCTGCTCCGACAGCGAGGAGTCGGCGTTGCGCACATCGATCAGGAACAGCTCGCAGTTCTGTCCCATCGCTTTGTCCGTGGAATAGGCGGCCTGGTTGCCCGAGAAGCTGAAGTGGCTGGTGCGCACCGACGACTTGGTCGGAATGGAGGCGATGATCGTGCCGTACTCGACGTCCCAGATCTTGGTGGTCATGTCGCCGGCGCCGGTGATGAGCTTGCGGCTCTCCCAGTCCACGTCCAGGCACCAAACCGCACCCTGGTGGCCATCGTAGGTGCCCAGGCGTTCGCCGTTCAGTGAGTACCAAACATTGGGCTTCTGATCCTTGGAGCAGGAGAAGAGCAGGTCGCCCTCGCGGTTGTACTTGATTTGCGTTATGGAACGCTCGTGGCCCTGGAGCATCAGAGGACGCTGCAAAGAGGGAAATAAATTAGCAACATTTTTAGCAACAATTTAGACCGCTTTTAAGGTTATGTTTGGCCCGGAGTTCCCACACGACTTTTTCACTCCGCAAATCGTTGGGAGCCCCGCGGAAGTCCACAGGAACCCCTGCAGATCGTAGGGAGCTGTGTAATTCTCAGCTACGCACGCACCATTTTGTATTATATTGTTATTTGCTGCGAGAAAACTAATATTTTTGCAACAACATCCACGCAGCACTACACGCCAAAAGAGCAAGATAATTCGGCCTTTTTGAGAATTAGGTATTTTTGACATACAAGCGACGGGTCACACTACACAATCTGAAAAGGACGAATACCCTTATTATTAATTTAATGAAAATGTGAAGACATGCCCAGGTATTTTATACGCAGTTTGGTTAATAAACCAAAAAAAATATAAATAAACTACAACAGTTGATTTATTAAATTGTATACATATTTTTGAATTCATATTCATTCATAAAACTGTTAAATTCCTTAATTGTTAAAAACTCCAGCAAATAGGGAAACTATCCAAAATTGTTCTTGTTTTATTATTAAATCGCTGTGATTAGCTTTGATTAGAACTAAATTTGGGAATACCCTACCTATAAATAAATGTATTTAGCAAGAAGGTATTTTTTGTGGTATATTCCGATGCTGGTATTTTTCGTGGTACGGTAATCATCTGTTTACCGGAATCGGCTTTGTGATTCATATTTTTGGGAAGAAAAGTGCTAGGAAACGAGCGAAACCATGGCCAAAAACACGTCCAGCAATGCCTTCCGCAAGATCGATGTGGACCAGTACAACGAGGACAACTTCCGGGAGGATGACGGCGTGGAGAGCGCGTCGGCGGGGCCGGATGAGACTGAGATTACGACTCTGCTGACGCAGGGAAAATCCGTGGAGGCGCTCCTAAGTGCCCTGCAAAATGCTCCACTGCGTTGCAAGAACCAGAACGTGAAGGTGGGTGCCCCGTCCTAGTTAGATCCACCGACTAATCGTGCTAATCCCTCCGGGAATTCGCAGGACCACGCCCTGAACATCACGCTGCGAGTGCTGCTGTCCATCAAGTCGACGCAAATGGACCAGGCCATCGATACCGTCGACCAGAACGACCTCATTGACGTGCTGATGAAGTACATATACCGGGGCTTCGAGATCCCCTCGGAGGGCTCCAGTGGCCACCTGCTGCAGTGGCACGAGAAGGCCTTCGCCAAGGGAGGCGTGGGCTGCATTGTCCGGGTTCTGTCCGACACAAATCGCGCCTAGACGAGATTACCATAGCCAAAGGCGGTCATAGAGTCACCATCTTAACTGTTCCCTGCCCCCAAAAACCGATTCACACGCATCGCGGAGCATTTAATCAACGCAGGAATGGAGCACTGGACACCACATCCTCATCTTCTACGGGATTTGCCACGCCCCAGCTGAAACCCTCTTCTGTTTCTTTGCCGCAATACAAATGACGTTTTCCAAATTAGATTTATAACTGGTATCCAAGTATTAAAGTTTTTATTACGAAAGGTGAGTGTCAGTGATTTGAATTAAGAGTTTTTGGGAACTGGGATTCAAATTGAACGCGTTTGATCTATCTTAGTACTCAAGAAAAGCTAGTAACAGCCAAACCTAAGAAGCTAAATGTCCGTAACCAATACATTGGCTTATCTAATCGAATTTCAAGCTTTATCACTCAACATGTGTGACGTTATGCTTCTTTAGCTGGTTCATATTTATCCGATTCAAATCCAAATGCCTTACAAAAACACAACGACTTTGTTTGAATCAACCTTTTCTGCTTTATTTGACTATTCAATGTGTAATAAGTGCTTTGGGTAACCTAATCGAATCAATCACGGCATCTACAACTTCTTATAAATTTAAAAAGCGGCGAGGCTCGATGATAGACAAATGCCAGGCGAGTTGAAATGCAGGAGTACGCTAAAATGAAAGGCCCAAAAAGTATAGGCTTGCATGCAATTTGATGATATTTCAGTGCTCGGAAAAGGAAACATTTAACAAAGAAGGGGTTCGTTCTCTTCAAACGCGTCTTCAATAAATAGTTCTTTATGCTGCTTATATGTGGGGATTATTAAGTCGAAACGGGTTGCTCCAGTCCCTGACCAGTCTACCACATGTGGGTCTCGCGGATTTCGCTGATGATGTGATTCGCCCGCGTCAGCGCCTGGAAAGGAAATTTCTATAAATAACATTCCCAAGCTGAGTATTAACTAGTAGAGCTCACTTTCAGCATATCTGCCGCCTCTTTTCGGCGCACTGCAATGTGATCCGACTCGTTCAGCAGTGTTTCAGCTCTATCCGATTTATAGAGATGGGTAACCAGTTCGCTTTGCAAGTTGTCCTTAATGTAGTTAACCAAGAAATGCATTATGGCCTTTGGTACCGAGTCTTGAATGGATTTGCGCACAATGTAGAAATACGATTTGATCAGGCGTTCTGGAAATACAAAATTCGATAAGTTATTTCATAAATTATATAAGAAATCGACAACCCACCGATGACATCGCAATCTTTCTGCTCCTTGTCAGTCAGGCGACGTGGATTGTGGTTAGCCGGCACATCAGGCAGCAGATTGACTGGCTTCACTGGGCTCACCATATTATTGTGGACCGGCGTATTACTGGCCGAGTTTTCAATGCTATCCGGACGCGTTGGTGCCGGCGGTAAGATGTTTGACAGCCAAGTGCTGGCCATCGAGGGCGTCGAGTTCTCCCCGACGTGGTTCTAGAACGTGCAACGAAAATAGGTTAAATATTATGCATATAAAAATACTGAATATGCTGGCACCTGGTCATGTGCTTCACTATACTGTTGCTGTTGGTTGTTCTGCTGCTGTTGCTGCTGTGAGGCTGCACTGTGCGCCGAGACCTGTGGCGACATGTGGTTGCGAGGTGTGTTGGCCCGCCGCTGTCCCACATTAATCTGTGAGTAGGGATCGCTGTCCGATTTCAGCAGACTGGGCACCAGGGCGGCATCCTTGTGGAAATCGGGATGCTTGGTGTTGATGTAGGCCAGCTCGATGGCCACAATGTTCTCCACCATCACGTTGGTGTGCGGCAGTCGTCGACGTAGCAGCTGGGTGACCACATCCACAATCTTTTCGTGAAGTTTAGGGAAGCTGTGGGAGGGAAAATGTGATAAATGCTAATATTTAATAGTTCCTAGTTTACTTACCGCAACATCTCCTGCTGCACCTCGTTACCACAGTGCTGAACAATGCGCTGCATCTCCTCGTGAATGAGTTCCACGCAACGCAGAGAGGGTTCCTCCAGGCGGCGGATCTGGCGCTTCACGAGCAGCTCGAACGAGACCTCCGGAACGAAGAGCGCGGGACGCGGGCCCGTTGCATTCCTGATGGCCGTGAGTATGTCCATTTTGCTCAGACCCGCCAGCGGGTGAATGGAGTCCAGGGTGCGGCCGAAGGTCTCGTGGAAAATGTAGCAGATCCGGGCACCGCCGCACAGCTCCGTGGTCTCGATGTTCCGAGCCGTGCCATCGATGGTGGAGCAGTAGGCGCTGGCGAACTTCGTGATGATCTGCAGCAGCGTTTGGCTTTTGTCCGATACGTCCTCGCCATAGGAGTTCAGCAGCGATTGGAATTGCGTGGCCATGATGTTGACGCGAGTCTGTAAAAATATTGGAATTCCTTTAAATCTATGCGACACTGTACCCTTATCTGCTTTTAATCTTCTCTTGCTTTATCATAGAAAATATATAGATCGATTAAAATAGGCTGCTCAATCTTAGCACAATGACAAGGGAGTTTTCAGGAATTTTTAAATTTGTAATATAAATTTTTCTACATTTTGAAACCTATTTAAGGCTTTAAGTATTAAAACAAAAAAAGTCTTATTCTCGATTATTTTTGTAAGAATTTTAAATTTGATTGTTAAAACTGGAATTGCTAGATACTTTCAAAAGTATCTCGTAAAATTTGTGTAAAAAAAAAAATGAAAAGAGTAGACCTACCTTAAGATCAGGCAGGCAGTCGCGAATGTGGTGCATCAGGAGCCGGTTGAGGGTCTTGGCCAAGTAGGGAGTGCCATTCCGGGTGGCCAGAGTGGGATACTTTCGCTGCAAGAAGGCCGCCTCGTCCTTCATCTGCTCGTCGATGTGCTTTTGATCCATGATGTCCTTCTGCGAGCGATTCATCACACCGATAATGCCCAGCTTGACGGGAATGACCCGCCCGCAAAGGATATCGATGGCATCGGTGCCGGCGTCCATGAGATCCAGTTTTGTGACCACGGCCAGGGTTCGCCGGCCATCGGGATCCGCGTCCTTGGCCAGCTTCAGCGCCTCACTGGTGGCCATGTCCGTGTTGGCGGCCGTCACAGCCAAAATAATGGAGTTGGGGTTCTCAATGTACTTGAGCACCAAGTCTTTGATCTGCGCCTCAATATCCTCGGGCTGATCGCCCACCGGCACCTTGGTGATGCCGGGCAGATCCACCAGCGTCAGGTTAACCACATGCGTAGAGAATATCTTCAGGTTGATGGGCTCCGGACAGATGCCCTTGTTGTTGCCCGCCGCACGCTCCGTTTCGTTCTCGATCTCCATCCGAATCTCGTCAAAGTCCGTAAAACACTTCTTGGTGTGCAGGAAGCGGCCCCATTCCTCGGCATTGGAGGTTCCTAAGGGGAATGTATTTTTAGAAATGGATGTTTCTTTGGGGTACTTGGATTTTAACTCACCATTTTCCGCCGAACGATTCTCGCGATCGTCGAGAGGACAGTAAATCAGCTGGAGAATCAATGGGCGACGGGTCACAATCCCAGTTCCTCGGGGCAGAAAGGAGCGTCCTACGACGCTCTCGATCACCGAACTCTTGCCGGAGCTCTGGAAACAAAGGGTTGTGAGGAAACCGCTTTAGTTGGAGTTGAAATTGCGACTGATAAACGGCGATGACCTGATAAGGAGAGCTCCCAAAGCATTTGCAACAAGGAAACACTTGGAAACCCGCAGATTAGCTATTGTTATCTGAACACAGTCGGAATTCTATAAATCAAACTTTCTATATTTACTTTTTAAAAATTACTCCATTAATTGAAATTAGTGTATATCATATTAATATGAAAACATTTTTTTTTTTAAATAATAACATTTTTTTTTAAATAATAACATATTTAATATAATTTTAAAGGTTTCTGATTAATAAAAAAAAGCTTTTCCTAACTAAAGTGATTTTTATCTTATTTTTTAGCAACATATTTGGGATTTCCATTTAGAAGATCTATAAGTAAATTTAAATCGCATAGATAAAAACTAAATAATTCTGGCCTATGATGATAAGGATAAACAAAATTCGCAAACAAAATCCCATATATTATAAATTGTAAAGCCACTGAATAAATAGAAGATATGGAGGTCCTCCTGTACCTGGTATCAATGACTTGTGAGAACATTTAGTCATACGGAATTAATTTCAGAGCGCGAATCAAAGTGCAATTAAAGCCGCGATCGAGAAATACGAACAAAACTATTGGAGATTCACATATGTATGTTTGTTTGCAATGTGTTTGTGAAGGAATGTGTCACATCAGCAGCTGTTTTTTCTTTTGTATAATACCGCGGGGTATTGATTTTCCATGGGGGCGGCATGCATTGCCAAAAATAATTATATAAACAATATTTCAGAGAAAAAAACAGGAGGTTCTCTTAAAACTTTGGATATATTAAAAACACAATTGAACTGCCGGCAAACGCATTTAGTTATATAATTTTGCGGGCACTTGAAAAGCGAAATAGTTGAGGATTAAGATGGGTGCGTAATATTCCGGTTTTTGTGGAGCTCTCCTTCCGCGGAAATGGGTGAATAACTTTTTTTTTGGTCTACAGATTTTTTGCAATTCGCTTACCTGACTGCCGAGAACAACAATTTGGGGCAGTTGTATCGAGTCGGATCCCACCGTATTGAAGACGTCCTGCAATTTGTTTATGACCGGAATTAGGGCCTCCATCGTGCTTTGGGATGTGTGCTGGAGTTCTCAGATCGCGTTCCACTCGGTTGGCGATTAATCCGCGCACATTAATGCCGTTCTTTTAGCGTTTTTCTGGTTGACGCGAGTACCTAAATTATTTTTGCAATATGCCAGTGTTGCACAGCGAATTTTTACTGATACTGACGGAGCTGCCACATCGCTGAAATTCTATTGAGGGTGGTTGCTCAAAAAAACTATCATCGGCCCATCACTAGTTCAGTAATCCCACTTTTAAATAAATAAAATATGGAACCGCTTATTATTTTTATTGTACATATTTTTTTTTAAATTTGTCTAACTTTTAAATTGATATTTCTTATTTTTACTTCATCTACTTTTGTTCCCCCTAATTAAGCTTTAATGTTGCCACTTTCTCTCAATGGTAAGCTTTTATTGCGCGCCAAAGCAAATATTCAAAAATTCTGGGATAGAAAAACTCTTTTGCTCAAGCTTTTAGAGAATTTTAAAAATTTACCAGTTAAAAAGGCATATGTATACATGTTATAACGGAAATAAATTTTAGGAATTTGATTTAACTATTCATTTCATATACTTTAAATTTTCGAATGCTAAATTAACCAAAAACTTATCTAGAATGTGTTGTACGATTGACTTACCAGAACCAGAAATATTTTCCGGCAAACTCTGCTTTTATCCTTTGTAACTATCCCGTCAATACCAATGATAGTTATTGTTAAATTGAATTAATGATATGGGCCTTTCAAATGCTTTAACAATACCAAAAATGCACACACTTCTTTATTTACTTGTGAAGCTAAATCAATGAAAAAGTTGATACAATAACCCGAATTTTAAAATACCCTTTTGTAAATAAATAAATAAATTTAATAAAAATCGCATAAATAAATGCGTTGATTTAGCTTCTTTGAGTTTTTAATTTGTAAACCTTAATTCCAGTGGCGGATCCAGGAATTTGTTGTGCAGTAAAGTATCCTATCCCTGAAAGGGTATTAAAGCCCAAAAGTTGGAGCAGCAGCCAAGTGGTCAGACCACGTGCCCAAACAAAATGAGTAGAAAAAGGGACAATCTGGGCCTTGCCTCAAGTGCTCGAGATTTGCATGGTGAGTGGGGGCGTGGTTGGGGAATCCCACCGGTTGTTATACGAATTGGAGGACACACAATCACCCATTGCCAGACTTTTTCTCAACCACATCGATTGCCTGCTATGCATTGTGGATTCAAATGCCGGGCTCATCTGTCGTTTTTATCGGTTTATTTCAATGTTCGAGGATGCTTGTCGCCCGGTACACTAAGCATTCAAAACTCGATAGTGGCCTGGCCCAAATGGACCAGAATATTGGACTTCCAAGTATAGTACTCCCCCACTCACGTTTGCATCATCTGTCCTATTTGATAACAATTCGCATTGTCGCTTGCCAGCTCCCCTTGGCTTTCTTTCAATTGAAAACGACAATGCAAATTGTTACGAGTTATTTGATATAATTTTTTAATGCTCGCTTATCGCTTTAATGGTTTAAGAACGATTTGAATATCGATTAGATGGAAAGAGCAATAAAAACATTAAATAGTTCACAAAATATTATAAGGAATTTGTATTTACTACACTAAAAAAAACTTGATATGAAACGGTGATCAATTTGATATTAACTGGCCAGCTCGAAGTATTGCATGGAAAAACGATATGGGTATAAATACCAGAAATTTACCAAACGCATATCGATTTGATCCCGGCGGGTTTTTTTTTGTGTAGGAATCCAGCATTTATATAAACAGAAAAAATAGTTAAAAATACCTTAAAACTCCTCCATAGAAAGTTTAATCATTCAACTTTGGATACTGACTAATCTAATTTTTTGCTTCATTATTCTACATTTTGGTGCGTGGCTTCTTTAGCATTTTCATAGATAAACTTTCCGGCTTCCAATTAAAAAATTTGGCCAGCAACTTTCCCAGCACACCTCTGCTGTGTGTCTGTGTGTATAAATATTTCAAAATTTCTCCCATCAAATTGGCATTGTTGGACCGGGGAACTTTCGTCTCCTACGGCTTGACAACTTGCCGAAATGTGCGGGGTAGAAAAGTTCTTGAGATGACGCCCCCCATTCTAAGGGGGCGGAATATTAATTTGATAATTTTACGGCTGAATGCAAATTCGGTGTCAGAGTCCTTGGCTCTCTAATTGACTGACGAATATTTAAAATATGAATTTCAAATGAAGTTCAACAATTGTCTGCTGGTTTTTCTTTTTACTCGTCTTGGCGCTCCTTTCGTTGGATTAATTATAGAATGACGATGATGATGGAGATGGAGTTGGAACAGCTTTTGCCCCGGTGGAGCATTAATCATGTGAAAGTAATTTTGCGCATTTGCATGCGTTGCAGAAAACGATAATTTTCATCCATCATTTTCAAGTGTTTCCGCAGGATTATAGTGCTGCAAGGAGCCGTCTGCATTTCCCTGTCATATCCTGCGTGTGTACAGGATGGCATTGGGGTTGGGGATTCCCCTCATTATCCAGCGTCGTGTCGTCGTCAATTATTCTTGTTCTACAGACTGCCTGGAAGAACTTTGCATTTAGTTGATGAGCTTCTCTGGTCCTGAACCAGGTCCTGGTCCTCTTTCTCCTTCCTTGCTCTTTTGTGCCACGATGCCTTCGGTTTTCGGTTTTCGGCATTCGGCTTTCATCTTTCAGCTGACTGCCAGTTGATCAATGGCTCTGCCAGTTTTTCATGGTGTTTCATGCAATTACGTATTTATATTGCGTATACGCCATGTGGAGACGACGGATGGATGGAGAGCCTTGAAAGTAGGAGGAGGTTTTCGGGGCGGAGACTGCTTCCCCCAAATGTTCTTGCCACAACTGCAGCAATAATGAACTTTGATTTTGCCCTTCACCATCCCGAGAATCATGAATGTTTCACAGCTTGTGACCTGTGAGGAAAATGTGGAGCAGGAGCTGAGAAATATGGGATATATTTGCTGATTGATGTGGTTTAAAGAGGGTTCTATTATTCTGCCTTCACATATTAATTAAATATAAAAAACAAATTTAAAAAGAAATATTTCTTTGTACTTGATAATAAATATAATAAAAAAAAATACAAACATTTAAAATTACTCATTCTATTATTTTTGAAAAAATGTCCTTTTATTTTGATAAATTAATTTTGAAATTATATAAATTCTTTTCTGATATATTTCCGGCTTAGGAATGTGGTAATTGAAATACTGTCTTCCTCTCAGTAGAGCTACTCATTAGCATTATTTAACCCATTAAGGGGCCATAAAATGTGACCATAACAGAGTCTATCAAGTGGGCTAAAATATGAAGGCCATGTGTGCAGCCGCAGCCACTTGGTTGCTTTTTCGGTCTCTCCCCGGATCTTGGCAGGATGTGGCTACCATTTAGCAGATGTCGCCGCTTTTGGCACCCAGCTCTTTGGCCATTAATCTGCCTGGGAACGCGGCTGCCAGATGCAGGCGAAAAGTGCGAAAGTATCACACACATGTTTCCTTTTATTTTTATATTTTTGGCAATGTTCTTGCCGTATGTTTAATTGGATTTGCAGCTAAGCGGAATTAGAACGCTGCGGGGGAAAAGTGGAGAGTTTCATTTGCATATTCCAGCTGTGGCATCTTGTAGGGAAAACCACAGTACACTCAAGAAAACCCCAAAGATTGACTAACAAAATGTAAAAGTTGATTCTAAGTTAAAGAAAAATATTAAACAATTTGAAAACAATTTCATTTAAAATTAAATTTGAATTTGTTAAAATATCTACGAATTTTAAAATTTTAAAAAATAAAATATATTTTTATACCGTAATAATTTCTTTTGAAATTTTGGCATATACTAATTTGTATATTTAGGGAAAATGTTTTTAGGGGCTTGAAACTTAATCTTCTTATATTACCTAATCATTAGTGATTTCTAGAACTTTTAACAAAGTTCCTTAACTTTTTTCACAGTGCCGCTGCCAGGCGACAACAAGCAAGTGTAAATTTCACTTGAACTGATAATTTCACTCAATTTGTGTGCGCTGATGAGCAAAGTTTTCCCATTTGCATGGGACTACGTGTGCCGGCATTTCCACGCCCCCGCCCCCCGAAACGCCCGACGTTTCATCCGTGGGATGCAAGTTTCCATCTTTTGCTTCTCCTTCATCTGGCGATGCTCCCGACTCTGATGATTTCTTTTTCGTCGTCGTCGCTGAGTTGAAGGTGCCAATTAGGGATTTCCGCCTCAATTACTTTCGCGAGCACACGAAAACCAAGTTTGTATGATTTTCGCATGACAAACTTAGGTCTTTCACATCTACGTAATCATCCCCTTTCCCGGAAAGTGACTGCTTCCCCTGGCGGAGTATTCACTTCCCCAAAAAAGTAATTGCACGAAGTGCGCCCCCGAAAATGTTGGGGTGTGCGTGATAAAAAACTCGTTTGCATTTTACATGTTTCATCTGCAGGTGCAGAAAGCTGGAATACATAGTTCATGTGGCTTTGCCGGGACTTGGTAATTTCCATTTCTACCGAATCAGTTCCTAGCTCCTTGATTGGCTCTGCGATTACGCTAAAATGATTGCAAATATGTGAAAATGTGGTCGGAGTGGATGAAAAGGCAATATCTGAAGTGGTGGAAAAAGATTTAATGTTTTTAGATTTTAAGATTGAATTACAGACGTTAATAATACAAATATATATTTAATAAAGACCCACGTGAAAATTAAAAAATTTATCAAAGCAACGTTCAGAGTTAAAATATATATATCTTGAAAAAAAAAACTTCAAAAGAAAGATTTTAAGGATTTTTAACATATCCATAACTAACTTATAAACTTAAGAAATTTTAAGAATTTAAATTTTTTAATAATATTGCTTGTTTATTGTTATAGCATTATGTTTTTTTATCATCACGGTTATTTTAACTTTTACCTCACCTTTTTAACTTTAACAAAGGTGTCTAAAAGTATGCAGTAAAAAGTTTTTAAAATTTTGAATAATAAATTAAACTAATATATATTTTTTTAAAAGTACACGATTATTAACATTTAAAAATCGATATATATAAGGATATTTTGTAGAATTCAATGATTTTTTTCCATGTGTCATATGGAAATCTCTTCTACTTTTGCTGTGGCTTTCCGATATTAATTAATTCGAGGCCGTAAAGTAGACCACCAGGAAAGTCATTCCATAAGCCAACAGACAAACGGGCTTCTGTAAATTCTAAATACACTGCCACCAGGTCGAGGGAGAGAGCCTTTCAAATCAAAACCAATATCGAACTAACGACAAAGGCAAACGTTTCCGTACCTTTTGTCAAGTCACGGAAAGGCCGAGGAGCACTTAGCAATATTGCATTGCAACCGGCATCGGAATCGGAATCGGAATCAGAAGCAAATCGAAGTGGTTAGATCGAAATCGAAGGGAATTATTTGTCAGCCGGAGGAAGGGGTCAAATCGGATGTGTGACGATTCCGAATGGGTCCTTCGCTCGTCCTGCTGCTTAAGTGTAATTAAATTCACCCTGCCCCACATTCCCCGAGTGTTGCTCATCAAATGGATTGATTTATGATGATGCCCTGCTCACCCTGCCCTGCTCCGCCTCCTCCTCTTCCTCTCCCTCTAATCTTCCTGCCTGGCTGACGAGGCATGACATAATAAATCGCCATGTCCTGGATCCTGAATCCCGAGTCCTGAGCACAATGACACCGACACACATGAGCCGAGCGCACAGATTTGAAAATTAATTTGCGAAAAGTTTCGCCTGCTCAAATCTCAAATCTCGCATTTCACATTTCGCATTCTATGCGCTATATTTATATTTATTATTTAATTTTGCCCCGCTTCTGTGTACTTTGGCGTATTTTTACGCTCGACTGCTACTCCTGCCTCGTTCTTTTCTTGTGTTGACGGCAAAGTTTAATTTTTATTGTTGTTTGACTTTGTTAAATGATTTTTATTGCCTTTCCTGTGCGCGGCGAAGAGGGGAAGGGGGAAGAAGCCTTTGTAGGAATTTAATATAACTGCTGTGACCATATTGCCGAGTAAACAGTGCACACTGTTCCAGTTTTTTCCCCAGCAGGAAGCTTCAAGTTAACCAATCCCCCGACCCCTCAATGTCCTTTATTGCTCTAGAATTTATTGAAGCTCCGCGCTGAGTTTGACGGTTTGACTTGAGATATGAGGGCCATTTGATTGTTTTGTACTGCCAAATTGCCAAGCATTCCAGCCAACAAAAACTGGAACTTATTCCGGCATAGCTCATAAGCATCTTGCGGGTTGACTATGCGCAAAATCAAACTGAAAACCTGTAAGTAAAAAACGTAAATAACCATCTCGGCAGAAAACCACAACAAAGAGAACCTAGAAATTTCACAGAAGGCTTGAGGATACAGCAGCGTTCAAATTGATAGCATCAAAAAAAAAATGTCAAAATTAATAAACCTAAAGATATTCGAATTTTATTTTAATTTGTTTAGATATCTTATCTTAACTTTTTTTGAAATAGAAAAATCACAATATTATAATATTTGTAATATTTATTTATTATTATATTATGAAATTTTTTCAATAAAAAAGTATAACTCAAATAAATAAATATACCTACGAAATAAACAGGTGTTGCTATTCTGTTGACCTAAGCTGTAGCTGTAGTACTTGTTCATATTTACTGAAAGAGCATTTTGCGTCACCACAATAAAGGCGTCTTTCAAGAGCCTCGAGCTCAAATAAGTTTTTTGGTTGCGGAGAGAAAGAGTTCAGCATTAAATTTAATTACAAGTGCTGAGGTTGAGCAAATTCAGTTGAAGTCTTTGATCTTCATTTGCTTGAATTAATTTGTGACAAAGAAGTGTGTAGTAAAAATAAGAAATATTAAATAACTTAATCTTTAGTAAAGTATATATTTTACATGAAATATTAAAGTAATAGTTTCGCTCTATTTTTCCACATTTACATATTTATACCAATAATAAGAAATTAGTAAAAATAATAAATATTAAATAGTATGTATTTTAAATAAAATAATTACGTGACTGGCTCGCTATCTTTTTTCAAATATGTTTATACAAGCTATTATTTTTACCAAATACTCAATATTTCTGTAATGTTTTTTGACCATGGAAGATTAGGTATATTAAAGATTTGGTCAAACGTTGAGTCCATCAGTCGGCAGCCTTAATTTGCCTGTCCACGACAGCGGAATGATTAATTGCAATTTGCTGGAATCCAATGCGAGTCCTGCGAGTCCTCGTCAAATGAATTGCATAATCAGCTGTCAATTACAGCACTGATCAGATATCTGCGGCTTTAGGAGGAGCCTCTATTCGATGCGGCACTAAACAAATTGCGCTGCAAGCCATCGGGAATGAATTCTGAATGGCTGCCAAGCGAACAATGGCTGTGGATTAGAACGAATAGTTTCCATGGATGGGCTGCATTTGTGTCAACTGGATTGTTATGGATGTTTGCATTACTGAGCGGTATATCTTTTTCCATTCCCCAGCCCCCGCTGCCTTCTTTTTTCCCCCTCTACCCCGGCAATTGTCCTGCGAAGGACAATGTACGCATTGCGTCACTCCGAGAGATACGCCCATTGTTCGGGCTGAAACAAAGCCAAAGCCAAAGACAAACCCAAATCCAAAGCCTGCCATGCGACATTCAGCCTCTCGGCTTTAGTCATAGTTTTAATCTCACTAATGGCTGGCAGGGTTTCAAGTCGATGGCTACAAAGGCCCAGGACCTCCTGCTCATGTCACAAAGGTCCTTCGCTGCACACGACAATTCAATTCCTCCCCCCTTTTCCGAAAAGAATAAAGATTCCATACACAATGAGATGTGAGATATACTCAACTGCAGGCCTATTTCTTATATCTTATGGGCTATGCGTCTGTTTTTAAATAAGAATGCAGTTTAAAAGGGTTGAATTTAAATTAAAATCAACTAACCAAACTAGCAAATACTTAATATCTAAAATAATATAAGATCCTTTTTTAACTTAAATAATCATAATTAGTCATCATAAGCCCTCAATTCTTCATAAACTGACAGCAGAATGTCAATAAGCCAATTGACACCTCCAAAAAGAGTGAGTTCGAACTGACAGTAAAGTGGTATTGCCAATCAATCAGAAATCCCAGAGTATATAGTAATGTACTCAAAAAATAGAGAGTCTTCAAGAGCAAAGCTCTCTTAACTGCCTACTGTGAACAGTTGAGAACAAAATGAAATAGTATCAGTACAACTTGGCATCTCGGATCGTAAACAGGTTACTGCCGCAATGCGAGAACTGCAAATATCGGAAATGTTTTGGATTACCGCACTCATATTGATTGGCAGTTGTTTCGCTTGTAAGTCTATACATTCTTAGTAATTACTGATTACCTTAAACATATTGTTTATAACAGATCCTAAGCCGCGCACCTCTTACGTCGATGACTTTGTGTTTCCCTCGGACGAAGAGCATATCCCTCGCAGTTGGGAACACTACACAAAAGATCAATCATCCGAATCTAGAGACCACAATGGCGATGCTAAAAGTCGGGATAAGTGTCGAGACTTTCACATCGATGACTCCTCGGGAAAAGTCTGTATGATTTTCATCAGCTACAAGAAATTGGTAGATCCTCTGCAGAGTTTAAATAAGGCCCTTGTTGAGGATCTAAATCTTCCAGAACTCGTTTATAGTTTACGAGTTGTGAAGCGCGGAAAGCGTCGCTTAGTTTTTGAGCTGCCAAGTGCCATAGACGCCTTTCTTACCCTGAATAGTTATTGTAAATTATATCAAGATCGACACGATCGCACCTATGAAATTCTCAATGTCGAAGAAGATTTGATTTTTTAACAAATCGATTCTGAAGATGTGGCTAAATATAGTGAAAAAACTTGATTCATACCAATGTTCCCATTAGATTTAAATTACTACCTAGGGAAAATCTATATAATAACTTGATAGTGCTGTGCAATTACGAATGACGCATTCCAGTGGGTTTCTAAAAATAAAAGACTTGCTTATAATACAAAAACAAGCTTTATAGTTAACTTAAACTGTTGATATCGACAGAAATATTTAAAATTGTTTTTTAATAACATAAAATATTCACATCACATCAAAAGGTGCTATAAAAACGTGATCGGTATAAAGTTATCCAGAAATGTGAAGATGACTCGGAACTAAAATTTATTTAAAGGTTTGACTCAGCAAACAAAATACAGCATGGGTGTGTAATCACCATCATGGGTAATTCCCAATGGAAACTGTTATAAACTAAGCTCAGCTGAACCCCGTCTATTGTTGGGCAAAATCAAACAATCGAAACCCATAAATAAGTGGATGTGAATCAGGGCGAGCTTTGTTTGTAGCGGATGCGGATCCATTTGGACGCCGGTCGCCAGGTGAACGTAGAGCCTAGACAACATGAATGCAATTAAGATTGTTCGGCGTCATAACGCATTTTGTGTGGCGGGGGAGGGGGCGTGGCTTTGGAGGAGGGTTGGCTTGTTTATTGACGTCGCTGTTTCTGTATTAACTGGGCTAGAAGGGACAGCGACACCCCCACCTCACGAAAGCCCAAGTCCCGGTGTACCGGTTACCCCGGTTGTTGTCGCGCTGGTTGCCCTCGCTGTTCAACATGGCCACAATGGAATAGTTGGCCATGGAGGAGGAAATGAGGAAATGGGGATGTGGGCCACGAGGAGCGGAGCTTTACAATTTACACATTAATTATGAGCAGACATGTGTTGTAGGCGTTTTGGCCAGGATCCCAGCGCGGCTGGCCCCAGTCTTGCGGCGCGGTAACAGGTGCCTCCTGTTACTTCATCGCCTCCACGAGCACTGGAAAAAATAAAGGTACAACCTAAAATATTTAAATATATTTTATTTGTTGAGAGCTGTTAATTTATTGCCCCCACGCAAAAATAAAGTTATAATTTACAAATAAATTGTATTCACATTTTTAAATATTTCACTTTTTTGAGTCACTTAAAATGTGGTTTGATTTTTGGTAAATGTATTGTTAATTCGACATTTTTTAATTTCAGTATTGTAATTTTTTAAAAATGTTTATTTTTAAATATACCTATATTTTTATCTAAAAATACTTTTTATGAAAAAGGGAATTTTTTTTTATTTTTATCTGACAGCTAATTTTGCTAAGTGCGAAAAGTATGCAAATTCCGGCTAGGCAAAATGTGCCCCTGGTCGGGTTTTATGGCAGCGAATTAATGAACGCAGCCAACGGGCCTGGCAATAACAAGGACGTGGGACGTGGGGAAGGGTCATTATTTTGCCCGTGTCCCTGCCTCGGCTCCTTGGTCCTTCGCTCCTGCAATGCATTGTGGCCTGCTGGTCAGCTTGTGGCTCCACGAAACAGAAACACCTCTCTCTCTCTTAAACCCCCGCAGCCGTGTGCAATAATAGCAATAATTTATCACCCCGGACCCAAATTATGCATGAACTCAATTGTGCGTGAAATTAAATTTTAAGCGCAAACAAGACGACTTGTCGGCTCGGCCCCTGTTTACCCCAATAATTTGGCTAATTTCACTTGTGAGCAGCCGACGGCCAGGACATCCAATCCAACCCACATTCGACCCACAAGCCACCCGGGCCAAATATAATTGAAAATATTTCAAATTGCCCAATGCAGCCGCAAATGACATGTATATGGCCAGCATTGGTTTGGCACTAATTGAGAGTTTCTTGCGCTTGAATGCTTAAGCTTGAAGTCCTCTTTCTGGACTAACGGAAAATTAATATGCTCTTTAATTGTCTTGGCTATAAAATGCTTCGAATAGGAGGTAAATTGATTTATTGGCAAAACGGCATAAATATATATCTATATATATCTATATAAGAAATTCCTCAAAGTGGCTAACTAAGCATTTTTAAAATCAAAACCCCTTTGCGTATCTCCAAAACTTTAACTTCAATTTACTTTATTTCCATCACAAACTTGGAAAACTCAAAGACAAGAGGGTCAGTCGAAATAAATTTTGTAACTCACTCTCCAATATGTCGGCGCAAAATTCTCCAAAGACATAAAATACCAAAGTTTTCGATTGCATTTTTGTCGCACAAGTAAAAGTACCTCTGATTGCCTTAAAAATAATTTATTGAGTCAATTGACTTTTGCAGCGGAGTCTCCGCAAATAAACGCACTGCAATCGAACTTACAATCTCCGGGGAGTCCCACACATTCACTTGATTTGATTGTGTTGACTCTGCAGAGGGAAATAAACTTAAGTGCAGTGGCCACGTTCCTGAATTTCGAGAGCTTCGATTCGGATTCGGATTCGGTTCCATTTGAAATTTATTGCGGCCGGAGTTCGTTCACATGGCAAGTTAAAGCTCCGGGTTACATGACTCATTCAAAAACCGGCATTTGCTCATTCTCGGGATGGGGGAAAGTCCGCCGTCCGGACATTTGCGAAATTCTGACTCAGACTCCTTGGCAAATGCAAGCCGAGTCACACATGTCAATTCAATTTGATCGGAGGACCGTGACGGATGAAGGAGGCCTAGCCGGAGCTCGAGTTGAGTCCTTGTTTCCACCAGGGACAACACAACTCCATTGGATACTCAAACTCGACTGGGAGGGGAAAGGGGGTCTCATGTCTAGAATTGGCCAAATAAAAATGTCTCTCTTTCATTTACATTGATTGACAGACGGAGTCGAAGAAGGAATATGTCTCGTTCAATATGCACTGTGGCTTGTCATTGAAATATCATTTATAATTGGAAGGCATTTCCATAGGCCCAAACCCACTTTAACTTTGTGAAAACAATTTGTTTTTAATAGAATTTCTAACAAGATAAGGAAAACTAAATGGGAGATAAAGTTCCAAATGTAGTTGGTACAGTCGACTGAAATAAATAAGAATATTGATTAAGAATATTGTAGATACTATTTATAGAAAAAAAATGTTCTTTACCTACTTTTATTAAATCACGGAATTATTAATTGTATCTATATTTAAATTTCATATTAATTTGGTTTTTCCTTTTTAATTTTACCTATGATAAAATTTTAAAATGATTTGTTTTTTATTGTAGTTTTAATTAATTTTTTGAAATAATTATATACCTAGGTATATTATTGTAATCTCATAATATTGCAATTTAATGCACAATTTCTTATATTCAACAGTCTGTTAGAAAAGTCTCCACTCACATTCAGCCATTTGAGTTAAAACTCACCACCAAATAGGAAGCCACATCGCAGTTGTTGGGCGACAACCGAAGAAAAGCTGCAAAATGTTGTAGCTTTGTGGTCGTGTGGAATGTAGGTTGGTTGTTTCGCTTTTGTATAAGAGTTTGTACTATATGAAATAAAAATAAATAAAAAGAAAAAATCTCAGTAAATGAAATCTAGAAAACCAATCAAAATTGGAGTAAATACATTTTGCTTAGTCAGCACTTTGCATAAATATTCCCTCTTTCAAGTCATACTTTTTAAGTAATTGAATTCATAGACACATTCAACCGAGCAGCTCAAAGCTGAGATTTATACCAGCGTAACGAAAAAATCGCATAGGAATTTGTTTTGAAATTGTATTTATTGCAGCTAGTAGTGCGAAAAGATGAAAAATGTGTATCAATCCGTTGGCAAAGGATGCTGCAAAATGCTGAGGGGAAATATTTTATGGCTTCGTCGCCGCATTTGGTAGTTGTTCGACACTTTCAGAAGTATTGCTGGAACAACAAAAATGTATGTAATAAATAATGCAAAATCGAATACCATAAATAAAACAATTTTCATTTTGCTTTTTGGCAAAGTTTTTGGTGCATAAAAAGCGTAAATGTTATTTCACTTACAGTTTGGTATCTTTTTACTATAACCACGTAAACAAATTTATGACTTTGAGTGTTTTTAATATTAAATTAAATTGTAAAGTTATAATTTAAAACAATACCATCTGTATACCTACTAAGCTGAGGAAGTATATGCCTCCAAAATAAACGAGCATACTTACTTGTATATTTTTATAATTTGTATAATTACAAAAAAAGGGCTTTAGTAATTTTAATTCACTCGCCAGTGTGGGAACTACCCAACCTCTGTTTTGGTATCAAGTATCTCTTTTGTCTCTTTGTTGGTCGCTTAATTAATTTATTTAATTACATACCCATTTGCATTCATTTTTAAACAGCTGGCAAAGTTGCCATTATGGTGGATTCGTGTCTGTTTATGTTTCGCTGAAAATGAATAACAAACTGAATGAAAATATCAGCAAATTATGCATCGTGTATATATTTGTATCATTCGCTTTTGTTTCACTGACAAGCTGGAAACGAATGGAAAATCAATTAGGAAATGTAATGGTGTGGAAATAAACATCAATTGGGTTGAACATTAATCGTACACTTTCAAAGCTAAGCCCACGTATAATGAATGGAGTCTACAGATTGAAAGGTTTTTAAGCAAGGCTTAAAATTAAATTGCGCATAAGTCGATTTAAAATTTTAATGACTTTAATTATGCAGAGATGTACAGGAAAAACCTTTCAGCAAAAGATTTAAAAAAGTTAAAGGCCCTTGTAAAAGGGTTGGGAAAAGACGTTAAATTTAATCATTAAATTAACCCCTAAGTCGTAACTCGACGTGAAAACCTTTTTAAAGAACATTGCGTATCCGCCAGGTGGGCTCCACATTTTAATTTAATGTTTACAAAATATTTCGTTGGCTAGAAGTTGAAAGCCCATGTAAATACAACTAATTGGCTTTCTATATTGGCACAATTTTTTTTCTAATTTTTAATTGACTCAAATTATTATTGCGGCTCTGATTTCTGGCAATTAGTTTAATTAGGATTTTAATTAAAAGTGGCTTTTATGCTGAAGTTAGAAACCAAACAACCACAATTTTGATTTTTAAATGCAGGCCGGAGAACCAACCAAACTAATTAATAAAATGAAGAAGAGGTTAAAGCTTTACAAATTTTGCATAAATATTTGAGTGGACAAGTTTATTCCAAATAAAAATCGCATCGAAAAGTCGCAAGCATTTTGCATGCAACTAAAGCCAATTTCATATGATTTGGCCATGTAATTTTAAGAGCTAAAATCCCTGCATCTCTGATTTGCATTGGAATCCAAATAAAGAACTGGGCTAGAGACGGACGCATACATATTCAGAAAGATTTCGCATGCGGCGCACATTTTTGAATACATTTGACAATTTTCGTAAGAGAAATGAGAAATATTTGCATTTACTTGAGTAGCAGCAGCGACAACGACGACGACGGCAATGCAAAAATGTAATTTCCATGAAAGCAGCCAGCTCCGGAGGAGGAGAAGGTCGGAAAGTTACGGGATGTGGGATGTGGGGCGTGGGATGTGGGCGAGGACGAGGTCCTAGAGCCGGTTCTAGAGTCATGAGCCAAGCCGGAGTCATCCGAAGTGGCTGCAAGTGCGCAGGCATTCGGGCCTTCCCCCAAGCCCAGGGTTCCACTGTGATCCCAGCATAGCTGCACTTGGAAAAAATAAATGGCCTTAGTTTCTCTTTTAAGAAAAATATCTATAAATGTTACCTTTTTTTATTCAAATTGTACCAAATTAAATTTAGTCAACATTAGATTAATCTCAAACAAGAGAGAACAACGAGTACCTCGACTATCAGATACCCGTTACTCAGCTAAAGGAAGTGCGAGGGAGATGGAGATATGCATGCAGCAAAGCTACTGCTTGCACTGCTTGAATCCATAACGACTGGTCCGATTTAAAAAATAGAAGAAGAAGAAGTAGAAGAACTACATTTCGATAGATATAAATAACCACAACAAAATTGCATTTATACTTTTCCGAAAACTGTTTTACTCTACGAGTAACGGGTATAAATATATACTTTTTATAAATTACGTACAGATATTTTAAAAACAATAAAAATATAAAAGTTTTAAATTTCTTGGGAGAGACATATATGCTTTCAGTAAATTATATCTCCAAAATATTTTGAAAATGAAAAATCATAGTAGGTAGGTACTAAAGTTTTAATGAAGTAACATTTGGTTAACATAAAAAAAAACTCATATTTCTAATAGAACTTACCTTATTAAAGGTTTCTAAAACAAGGTTAAAAATAATGTTTTTTTCCTGTGTATTTTTTATCCAAGTGCTGGCTGTAAAACTGTGTAGGCGAGGAAGTTTCTGGCGTGTAGGGAAGACGAGGCGTTGACGGCGGTGTCTATTGTGCGGGTTAGCAGCGGCTGCATTTGCATCCCGACAGCAGATGCTCCTGCTCCACTCAGCCAGACGGGGAATGGGATGTGGGCATGGATGTGGGTGTGCGATGTGAACTGGGAGATTTTCCAGAGCCAAAGCCTGTCCGGCGGCTGGCATGAAATATTTGACTTTTGATTAAAGCACCGACTCAAGTGCTCGCCGGAGCTCGAGCTCCCTGGCGTTTTGCCCTGCCACTTGACAAGATTCACTTGTCTTTCAAATGCATTTCATATTGTGTTGCATAATTTTCTGCGGTTTCCCAGCCCTAATGTGGGAAAGCCCTAAAAGAAAAATTCGAAAAAAAGAAAGAAACCGCCCGACATTGTGAAAAGTTTTGCAAGAACTTACTGGGGAACTAGTTCCGTCGTTGTCATCGGGGCTGTTGTTGTGGTGTTGCGAAATATGCATTGTTTGTTGTGGTGCAAAATAGTCGTTTCTGTTTCTATTTCTATTTCTATCTGGCTGGCAAAAGGGTGCCCCAAGCTGCTGCACTTGTGCCAAAAACTAAACAGAGCGAGAAGTTTTATGGAATTACACGTTCGAGTGCGGAATTCCCATTCCCCCTCGAATGGCATGTGATGGAAAATAAGTTTTGGACCCTCTGCACAAGATTCTTTGCAGTTTGGCTTCTGGAGCAGATATTTTTGGGTAGTACCTCTGAGCTCGGGGAATTCAAATGAAATGTATAATAAACATTCAAAAGAATATCCCAATAAACTTGATTTAAGTACGAGTTGAGTTCGTAGCAACCGTAACATCAATGGAGTTTAATTGGCATGTGAATGTGGACCACTTAAGTGCGGCAAAGACCGAAAAATCTTGGAGGCACCACTTTGTTCAGACCAGGACAAAAAATTAATCATACGCTCCGGTTACCAGCACAGTGGAGGGGAATTTGCTGGGATCAAGGGGAATATTATTGCGGTACAAAGGGCAAATTAATTTTTCATAAAAGGCGAACCACGCGGCCACCGCATTGGGGTGGGTTCTGGTCCTCCATCCTCGTCCTCCAGATCCTGCGGTTTGCTGCTCACGCACGTAGGATATGTACCTGCCACACGGATATACACTCGCACACTGGGCTGGGCGCAATTAATTTTCAATGTGCGCTTTATGCAGCTCCTTGCCGGGGTCCGGATTTTCCACCCGGCTCTCCTCCGGCGGGAAAATGCGGCTGCCAAGGTCCCCAGATGCGAGGGCGAGTGCGGCGGGGCGTGCTAATTGCCACACAAAAAGCGGCAAAAGAAATGCAGCCAGCGTTTCGGGCCCTTCGAGCCCTTCGAGCCCTCGAACAACTCTTGATCGCATCGCTGGCTAATGTGATGTGTGCTTAATTTCCGTTCTTCAGCTAATTGGCCTCGTTTGCCTGCGTTTCGCTAATTACTTAATCATCAGCCGCACTGACAGCCCCTAGATTTTGAATAAATGAAAAACACGGTAATCTTTCAGGAGAAAAAACTATGGAAGCGAAAGAACAAAAGAAAATTGAATTAAAAAAATTATATATCATCGAAGGGTTCTGAAAAATGAACAAGGGATTTCAAAATGCCTTTTTGACACGTCTAAGTAAATATACACAGTGGCGTAGCCAGGATTTAGTTGAGTGGGGGTTTTCATTACCAATTTTGTTAACATACTTATGAAAACCATATTTTCCATGGGATTATACCCGAGTGGGGGGGTTTAACACCCAAAACCCCCCTGTCTACACCCCTGAATATACAATATATAAATATTTACTAACCAAGAATACTTATATAAGAAAATAAATATTATTTCTCCCTATCTCCTTTTTAAACATCTGCCATTCATTTAAATATATGTTTAAATCTTGATTGTGTTATTCAGAGGCTATATTTTATTTACTTTAATCTGTTTTTTAATAAGCATAATTTGTCACTAAATAATTTGTATGAGTATTAGACGATTACGAGTACGCGTACAACTTTTTCCATATTTTCTATTATATTTTAATGGCACTGCCTCTTCGGTCTTATCATCATTTGCGCACGTTTCAGAGAGTAGGTGTGCCCCTTCCACTGATACCAGTTGATGCCCTTTCCATGGGTGTTATCGCCGTATTTGCCAGCCAAGTTGCTAGGGAAAGTAGTCCAAAATTAAACAATGAATTCAGTCTTTAATGGAATATATAAATATTTACCTGTGATGACAGGCATTGTACCACCAGGCACTGTTGTAATTTGTGGCACAGTTGACCGTCGCATGTTTGTCATTATCACGATCTTTGGTGGTAAACTTCTGGCCCAAATGGGTGGCCATAGCATCTCCTGCAGTACCAGAAGTGTTGCCCAATGATGCAAGGTTAAAGCCGTCCTCCTCAGAACCGATTCTAAAGTTATCGTACATCTGGTATGCCCGTCCTCCTTCATTATCTTCGAGAAGAACCAATAGTTCTTGGGTCTCCGAGGAAGTTATGGCGTGCAGCTTATCGAGGCCCAAGAAAAACTCATTCTCCAGCTTCCCGAAACCATTTTTATAGTCGTTCCAGTCTCGGAAGAAATCACCACTACCATCTGTGCGTCGGAGGATAATGGTCCAACCTCCGCCTTGACTCAGCTGATCGCAGGCCACCACAAATGGGTGCTTACTGTACTCGGGCACTACGATCACGTTGATTTCACTGTGCTGGGTGAGCACCGAAGGTTCGGCACAACTTTTTCCGTACAACTTTGTTTCCACTCCAATTTTGGATAGACAGCTGTCCACTTTCTCAGTTAAACCTTCTAGTAACTCCCCTTGTCGCTCCTGCTCCACACTAAAATTAAATAAATTCACTATTTAATAATAAAAATAACTTTATTTATTATTAAGTTATACACACCGCACTGCAATCATCTGGGATCGTATGGATGCGGCATTGCCGCAAATCGTTGATATTTCACACACTTTTTCAGCATTTGTTTGCGCTAATATATTAACGATTAAAATTGTAAATAAAATCGAGAGCTGCATGATTACTGACTGTAGAGAGCAATTGATCGGCAAAGACTGAGCTGAGATGTTTTTATACAAAGCCGGCAAACAAAGAAATACTGAGGCTTTCCTATCGCAAAAGCTCAGATTATTTCAGTTCTTCCCCGATGATTGTTTAAACGACAGGTTTACCCTGAAAATCCCAAAGAAATTATATAGCTTTTTTTTAGAAATCAAATACTGATGACTCCCAAAATTATTGTGTAAGCTTTTTCTTTAAGCTATCTGATATAAACAAGTAGTTTAGTGGATTGCACTCGTAACCATCAAATTCGTTTGGCTGTCAACGTTTCCGGTCTGGCAGGACAATCAGGACTGCCAGGACTACCAGGACTACCAGGACTACCAGGACTACCAGGACTACCAGGACAACCTGGACAGATGTCTCGGCTTCGAACTTAGTAACGAGCTCATCCGCAGCCCGACCACCGAACCCAATCCCAAACCCACTGCTGTCTGTCAAATTGAGCGCAAAAGCCTTGGCATCCAGCTCAGGTGACATCAGTTCCGTCTCGTTACAGTTTGAAGTTTACCGTGTGTGACAGGCCTGGGGTTTCGTTTGTGGGTGTAGGGCGGTGGGCGGTGGTCGGACCACCGCAAAAAAGTTCAAGCGAAAAGTTTTCAGTGCGGAGACAAGTAAAAACAAAGAATTTTCGCTCCACCCAGAAATAAAGAAACTCTAAATTACTGCGAATCTCAGTCTTCAGGGTTGGGGGAATACTTACTCTATGCATCTTTCAATGCAGAGACCCCAAAGAAAAAGCTAGAGTTATAATATCACTTCAAAAATGTCTAAAAGTATGCAACAAAATATTCCGAAAGATCACTGCATACTTTTAGACACCTTTTTAAAATAAATAAATATCTCTTTTTATATTTTTGTTGTTATTTTCTTTTCCATTTTTAAAATTAAGCATTATAAAAAATATATAATAAAAATTTTAATTTATAAATATTTGTAGTGTTTATTATTGCAGATTTAAGAGAGTTAGTAGTACTGAAAAAACACTTGAATGCAGATTCTGGATTGGCCATTTTCGAAACTGAGCTACAATTTTCGTTTGAAATTGGAACAAATTCTAGGACAACCCCCTACCCTGCCCACGCCTTTGTGTCTCAACCATCTTGATGGGGTAAAAAGGATTTGGGGGCATAAATCGAAATATTATCAAGATGCCAGCTGGTCGCGTCGCAACTAAATTGTTTGCAAATTTCTGCTCAGCTCTCCACAATTCTCCTCTCGACCCAGCGGCGCCTGGTGGACAAGAAAAACAGAGACAGTGGCCGAAAAATTGTGTAAACAAGTTTTACCCACCTATGGCTAAAATTTACAACCGGGCCAACATTGGCCTAAACATTTCTGGGTTTTTCTTCTCTTCCTTTTTTTTTTGGGAACCCGCCCAGGTTGTATTTCATTTTACTTCAACACTCTGCTCGTGTGTGTGTGCTCCTGGGGGCAAACTTTGGGCATAATAAATAACATAAAAATGAAGCGAATTCAACCTCAAAGTTCAATTCAAATAACCACTCAATAGATCTGCCGACTACTCCTGGGAACTTGGCATCGCAGCTGGCTGCCTGTTTCTTGTGCATACGAAATGGCCGCCGGCTGGCTGGAATAGACGATGAATTTAAATATGGCCAAATTGAGTATTGGGCACGTAATAAAAAAGGGACCCAGGCAGCCGGACGGCCGTTATGTATGGCATCGTAAATAAACCCTTTTTTTACTTAATCCAAATTCGTCCCCGGGGAACAATTTGTTACACAATTTAAAAAAGGGACGAGAGCCAGCGAAAGGCGTTTAGATTTAGTTCGAGTAAAGTCCGAGTCGAGCTGTGTGTGTCCTTGCCAGGACTCTAGGACTCGAGGACTCGAGGAGCCGGGTCAGTTGTGCATACATTGTCCCTATCCGAGCTGCAATATTTTCGCCATAAAATATTTATATTTTTTCGCTCTCCACTCTGCCAGTAATATGGTTTTAAATTTCCATTCCGAATACATATTTGATGTGCTTAGACACAGCGAATGTGCCGGGCAATAAAAGAATCCGACGGGAGATATGTATGGAGATGGACCGAAAAGGATTCGGAATTGCTTTACTTGCTGCAGGGGTTGTTTTTTTGGAAATGCAGTCGCTGATTTCAATGCAATGAACATAGTTTTGGTGAAATAGGTATGTCAAATCCTTCCAAACATCTTGATTTTGTTATAAATAAGGAAACACAAATTAAAATTGGAAAACAAGAGAGAACGCTAGAGTCGAGAACTTCGACTATCAGATACCCGTTACTCAGCTGAAGGGAGTGCGAGTGAGATGGAGATATGCAGGCATCAAAGCTACTGGCGCCATCTAGCGGCTGTGGAAATTTTTGATGGCTCCATCTAGCGGCTATTTCAATTTTTGGTTAGATAAGATAAAATTTATAAAGACATAATTGTATTCCAATAAGCATAATCCTATCTCATTTCGCTTACCATCTAAAAACCATCTGAAACTGTAACTACGATATGAGCTTTGAACCTAATCAACTGTTTCGGGGATCCTTAAATGCCTCTTTGGCCAAAAACTACAAAACCAGGACCAGAGACAAAGGCACATGGGAAAAGGCAAAAGCAAAATCAAAAGCCAACTGGCAGCGGAAACCGCATTGTGCCGCAGTCCTTCAATTTCGTGGCTTCGATTATGATGAGGCGATGGACTCCATGTGCTCCGCCCTTCGAAGGACGATGAGTTCGCTTTGGCTTTGCGGTCAGAACCGAAAATAATGGCCAAGAGCCAAATTACGTTTCCGCCATTTGGTGCCGGGCAGCTTTCGCTTGACCGGAAATTGTGAAAAATCAACTCGGTCGAAGGGCCAACCAGTGGATGAGTTCCCCCAAGTTTCGGGGGAAAACTGACTTTACAGGGAAAATTACCGCTCAACGAGCAAATTTCAATATAAAATAAACTTAAGGGAAATATTTCAGAGCGAGGCGAAAAGAAGTCAGCCAGCGAAGTTGTTTCACTCCCAAATGAAAGGCCTCAAGGAGTTGACTTTAGAGATGAGCGTTTGACATAGAGCTTGAAAAAATAGAGACAGTTTCCGATTTCTCAATATTTAATATGTGTTTTCCCTTCAAAACATCGATATTATCGAATCAATTTTGTGAAAATATAGATCATTTACAAGCTCTAATTTCTCTTTTTTTTTTTTCAATTTCTAGAGCTTTTGAATATTTTACCTCACCTGAAATGAAAATTTGTATTTCTTAGGACTTAATATTTTGTAAATGAAAACTTGCACACCTCTAGCTGATTTCATTCCCAACCCCCCAAAAAGAGTCTATGGCATCTGGCAAATGTCTGCGAATTTTATAATGAAATTCCTCAGCGTTTAATTATGCCCGGAGCAGTAAGTGCCATAAGCCCTCAGATCCGACAATGGAATTTGAACTCTATCCAAGCTCAGCTTTGCGTGAAATGTATGAAATTATTACAACAACAAATGCCAGAAGACTCACTAAATCGAATTTGAAAAATCAACAACCATGTGGATGGCAATTTGGCCCCGGGGCATTTTTCATGCAATTCAATTATGTAAATGCTGTAATGAACATTTATGATTTTAATGACATTCCAGTAATGTGATTAAATTCATTAAGCTATGTAATTATTTGGAAAAAATTAATTTCAATATCAGGGGTTTTTTCAACTTAAAAAATAAATTAAACAAAAAAGGGAGAACTCACTATTAAGTCATAATGCCATAAATGAAATAAATATATGTCACAATAATTCAAATGATCTTCTCAAATAGGCTTGATTTTTAAATGATTATTTTTCCAGTGTTCACCTATGTTTCAAAGTGATTAAGCCCTTAATATTTTTATGGCCCTCATATATTCTAGCATTTAAATAACATGGAGATAAACAAAAACGCTAAAGTTTACTCCAGCTTTAATTCCATCGTTTAGGGCCGCCTGAAAAATCCCTTGTTAACATGTTAGTCCTGGCCTCCACTTGAGGTATCTGCAGACCGCTCCGATATCATCCATCCAGCATATATATGCATGTATATATATGAAGGTACGTATAGTTTGTCCCCTTATCTTTTCGACTACGTGAGCGCACGTATGCGCATTCGTTAGCCCCAACTAAGGCCGCGTGCAAATCCGTTGCAGACCATAAATTATATACGGAAAATTGCTGGGAAAAATGGATGGAAAAAAGGAAAAGCGGGTGCCTGCGGGTCGCGACGAACGTGAGAAGTTTTTTGGCTAAATGTCGCCCTGAAAAGTGGCAACTGTTGCTGATGCATTCGATAATTAAATAAGGCAAAACAAGATGTCGACAATTTGAATTCGGCATTTGAATAAACACACACACACACACGCGCACCGACGAAAGCTATTTAACTTAGCCGAGCCACATCCGCTTTTCCGCCCGGGCTGGATTTTCCAACCGGGCATTTTCCGCGCACGCAAAATTCAAAGCAAGCTAGCAAAGTTGAGGCGTCGTGGTCGAGGCTCTGTGAAATTAAATAAGTTGGGGAAACCGCTAACGAGAAAGGTGTCTGGCACTAGGAATTAATGCGGCGGTTATGCCGGGCCCCCGGGCCTTGGAGTCCTGCGTCCTGAGTCCTGGAACCAGGATCCACCGGGAAGATGGGTGGATGGGTGGCAAATGCGGTGGTGGCAACGCGTAAAATTGCAGAGCACATGTGTTTGGAGCTTAATCTGTTTAGGCAACACGAGAAGCGCCTGCCGACAACTTGGTCTAAAACTTCAGGTAGCACTAACTTCTCCTGGCACTCCACAAGTCGGTGGAAATGGGTTGGAAAAGGGGGCTGTGTGTTGCCCCAACGAGGTCACAGAATGATGCACTGAAGGAGAGCAGGGAAAGGAAAGCACTGGCAGCTGGAAGCTGGAAGCGACTTCCTCCAGAGTCGTTAAAAATGTTCAAGTTGCAGTCTTTTGTTGCCCCGCACTGCTGCTCCTGGCAGGGAATTTATTTTCGATGTCAATTTGTGCAATTTGTGGCGAAAATTTAATTGCTATTCTGGGCAATTGCATCGCCTGCTGCCTCAGGCATCAAATTTCAAGGCATTCTTGGAAATAAACTTGCTTTCAGTCTGCTCTCCAACTAGGCAGTCACACCTTAATTAATACACAACATTTTAAATTACTATTTCTTCCGGGACAAAAACATTTTTTTGGCCAACCGCAAACATTTCGATATGTGCGAAAATGCTCAAATAAAACACTTTCAATTGTGGTTGAATTTTTTTCTAAATTTATTTGTCATAAAATTCGAAATTTAATCCTTGAAAAGTGAATAATTTAAGTGGCCAATATGAACACATGAAAATAACAAGTAAACGACTAACAGGTACCCATTACTCACCTAATGGGAGTGCGAGGGAGATGGAGATATGAAGACTTCAAAACTAGTTGCACTATCTAGCGGCTGTTTAAATTTTTGTTCATAACTTTTTAATGGATTGTCCGATTTTAAAATGTTCTTCTTAATCCCAACTTTCTAGCTTTTGTGGTTTTCGAGATCTCAGCATTCATACGGACAGACAGACGGACAGGGTTAGTGATCCTGATCAAGAATATATATATTATACTTTATACTTTATATATACTTTTTCACGAATACAATATACCGTTTTCCTCTACGAGTAACGGGTATAGTAAATATAAAATATTTTAGGTACTTAAACTCAATTATAATGGTTTCGAAAGGCTTTAAGTACAATATTAAATACTTCAGGTGTTTGCTTTAGCAATTTCCACACTTTCGCCCGCATCTCTCAGGTTGCCAATTCGAAAAACCATAGAATTTTCAATGGACCGAGGAAAATATTTGTTTTCCATTAGCAGTTGACATCTTTTGATTTAATTACCTGCCCGACTTAAGTCTCCGCACTTGGCATCGAATTTATCATCGCCCGGACCGGACAGAGGGAGTTATTATTCGGAATGAATTATGCGCAGGGAGACGTTATAAGTTTGCTTGCAGCAGTTTTCATTTCGCATCCTTGCTTACCTATGGCCAGGTGCAAAATTAATATTCGTTATCAGTTTGTAAGCTCTGTGCATGTGACAAATAATGCCAACTGATTTACGGTCTGCGTCCGCACACAAAACACCGTCAAAATGCCCAGCAGGCTTAGCAGAGAGGAAGGGAGAAGGAGCTCCTGACAACTGCAGGTGCAGGCCAGGATGTGGCAGGACATTCAGGACTGCCAAACACCGAAATTACCGAAAGGACCGACATTCAATTTATGTGAGCGAACGAAATCCTCGAGGTCGGTGGACAAAAGTAAGCGGTCTAAATGGACAGGAAATATTTTCAGCACAATGATTAGTTAATTAAAACGTCAGCTTTCAGTTGCAATGAACTGTTTGCCTTTTGGGCTTTCGACCAGGACATTTATTAATTTCGAACTAACATTTGGTTATGGCCAGGACACCGAATTTAATTGCTTAATTGAAGACGGAAGGTCTGGAGAGCCGCAAGGACGAGCTGTCTGAGCTGTCCGAGCTCGAGAATTCCCAATTCCGAATTTCGATTTACATAATAAGTCGCCAATCTAAATTAAAATCAACGAATGGCCACCATTTGCATTAATTAAGTGCCTGCTGCTGCTGGCCAGGAGCCAGAAACCAGAAACCAGAAGTATTGATTAGGATCGTTTCTTTTCTTTCCGCTTTTCGGCTTCCCGTCATCATCATCGCCAGGACGCGGGAATGTCCCCAAATATTACGTTCTGCCCGGAGCATTGTCAGCGCCCCTAAATGCTTCAGGTAATAAACATAAAAACTAATTTCCCCCCAGAAAAAAGCCAAGAATGTTAATCAAAAGATTGTCCTGCTAGATTGCGGCGCAACAACAACATCCAGGACGAGCGAACCAGGACAGTGCACCACCCGAATGCGGTGGATATGGTGGATGTGTGTGGGGCAGGGGCAGGAGGAGCCACCAAAAGTGGTTTCTGGGTGGTTTGGGAGCCGGGGCTCCGACTTCGGTTGCGGTTTCTATTTTGTGGTAATTTCCGTTTATGTTTTTGAATTTTTTACTCACGGCTGCGCAAACACAACCGACTGCCTGATGATGTTCGTCTGTTTGTGCAGGGCCCACTGTACTTTTACGATTGTCTCCGGTGAACACTGGTATTTGTTTTTATGGAATTAAAAATTCCTGCTGGCAAAGGAGTTTAATTAAGCGGCATTGCAAAAAGGACAGAATGTTTTCATTCAGCTTTCACAAAAGGATTTTTAAAGCACATTTGTAGTTCTATGGGAGGAAGCTACGGATTTGGTCAACCAATTATTTTGCTTTCATTGTTGGAGCTGGTTTTTTATTTTAGAGATTTAAAAATGAAGATTTTTCTTTGATTTAACATTGGCTTGTTAAACTTTTAATAAAAATTTTATTTACTATAATATTTACTCTATAAAGATGAAAGTTTTATAATTTTGCCGCAGTACAAGCTCTTAAAAGTCGACTAAATTTGGTTTTCAGCAGCTTATTTGAAAGCTTAAATTAAGCCGTATATTGGGAAGCGATTTATTGATTTTATATAGCCTTTTTAATACTTTTTTATCTTTTGCATGAGTGTAGTGCCCAGTCAAACAATTTTTTTATTCCCCTGGCAACCCATCGAATGGTGTTATTTAAAATGTAAATGGTAAAAGCATCGCTGTGATAAGCACCACATTTGGCACCTGCAAAACACAAAAAATAACTTATATTAAAAGTATTATTCTTTCACGGCTGCTGTGCATATTGTGCATTAATAAAAAATAAAAGGAAAAATAAAAAAATATTAAAATGGAAGAAACAGAACAGGAACAAAGCGGCAATGCTTTCAACTGTAATGATAAATGAACGCAAACTCTGAACATAAATCAACAGTGGGAAAGGGGGGCGGGCACCTCTGATGCTGCTGATGGGATAAGCCCGACTTCAGCCGCGAACTAACTATATATATATATATCCCCCCCCTTTGGATGATTTAAAAGCGAATGCCTCGGCTCCAAAATGTGTTGTGGGAAATATGCATAAAAAGGGAACACGGCAGAGTATCACGGGAAAACAGCGGAGCATCGGGGAATACATATAGACTCGCTCGCACATTGTTGTGTGTGCACGCGTACAATATTTTTAATTTTTCACATTTTTAACAAATGAAAAAGGAGCGAAAGCTAAAGGTGCAGACCAATCCCGGTCCCCCGATCCTCATGGCCCACAGAGAGACACCTACGGAGCGCGAAAGACCGCCCGGAGGCAAATGGCGCGGCCACAATGGCATCCATGTGGGTCATGTGGCCCCTTCCCCTTTCCCTCCGACTCCCTCTTCCTCCGAGAGACACACGCCCCCCCATCGCAAACTCCTCATCCCATCTAGCACATCCATATGCATTCGCATTCGTTGCCGTTTCGAGTTGAAACATTTTTTATAAAATTTTCCCAGGGTTTCAGAGGGTATACCTGATTTAGGGATGACTATATATCATCATTGTTTGTTCAAAGAACATTACAATTTTCATCTAATATAGGAAAAGTTTTTAGAATTATTGAAGTTTGCATGAGTACCTAAATAGCTCTATTTAATGCTTATTATTTTAGAAAATTCTCCTATAAATCTATGTTAACTGTCACTTCAGCCTTTTTAATTATTATTATCCCTATCTTTCGTCGTTGTTATAGTTGTATCATTAGAATCTTTGTAAAAGAATTTAAATAATTGGTTTTCTTTTTTATAATTAACTTAAATTGATTATATTTTATATCATCTCAAAAATGTACAAAGCGGAGGATGGTTTGAGAAATAATTAAGTAGTTTTATTACCCTTATATGGGTATGTTTTTTTTATAAAATAAAACTATTTTATCCCACATAATCCTTAGTATGCAAAAGGGAGAATGGTTTGAGATATAATTAATTTATCTCTCGAATTTTTAAAGTATTCCAAAAATAACTGGGTACTCCCCATTCGAACCCCCTTTATCCCTGCACCATTTCACTTGTTTCGAAATTGCATTGTGAATAATGTAGTGTTAATTCTCGAGAGTGCCATGTTCCCTGTTTTATGGGTTTAATGCTTTTGTTTATTGGTCTGCTGTTGCGTCAAGTAAGGCTTCAGTTTCGGCTTCGGCTGGACTTCGGACTTCGGGGCAGGGATATGATATGTCAGGACATGTGTGCGACTTTCCGTGAAAGGGATTCGCGTTCGCTGCTGCTGACATGCGATAAGAAAGCGCGCATTGTTTGGCCCTTGGCTTTTGAGCCCGGTAAGTCGCCCAGTTCTCCCACCGCCGACACGGCTAACAAATTAAATTTGCATTCGGCTGACCAACGCCCTAGCTATGAATTGCCATAAATAATCCGGGCAGAGCAATATCATAAATATCCGAAATAGATACTCTAATGTCAACACCTCACGAATCGGCCTTTCGACGGGGGAGTGCCAATATTCCTATTTCTGGCGGAATTGATGTCCCCAACAAACATTTTAATCGATTCTTTACCGCCTTTCAGCACGAACACTTTCCGTCTGGTATGCATAAATTAAGCTCGTAATGGACAATCAATAATTATGATTGACAATACGGTCGCTGTCGCATATATTCATTAATTGATGGCCTGACACATTTCATTTCAGTGCTACAAGTCCGCAATTGGATTGCGTTTGTTTGATTTTGTTGGATTGTTCGTATATCGGTATATAAATTCGCAATTTATTTGGTCCGACATGTAAAATGTCATGTGGCGGAAAACGGCTCCACTTGAAAGTGCTCAAAAAAGATTTGTGGCCTAAATAATGTGAAAAATGCATAAACCGCAGTGTTTAATAATTCGCTAGAAATACCAGCAACAAATAAAACTAAAAGTCATTTAGACAAGAATTGTGATTTAATGTTTTTGATAAAATAATATAACTTGATTGAACTTTAAAAACATATACCTATTTTTTTTTATTAATAAATATTTTCAGACCATTTGCCTTCGTCGTAAAAAGAAAGGATTATATCAACTGCAATGAACGCTTAAAAACGGCATAACCATTTTCTGTTTCAACTTCGAGGGGCACTCTTCTATTTAATTTTAAAGTTGCTTTTCAGTATAGTTAACTGCTCAATAATAATGTTTTTGTGCGGCAGAATGTGCGCATTCAAGGGGGGAAACACACACACACGACACAGAGCCGAATAAACAATTTTAATAATTTCGTTTTATGAAAATTGCGCTCGGGTTAAATGATTCGAGAAGAATGTGGGCCGCAGGAAAAGTCGTAGCGTTTAATGTTTTGCACGGATGCGAACCTGTTCGCATGGATGGCATTGTTCCGGGTCACAAACCCCCTCCCACTCCCCCCTCTCAGGCTCAAATTTCAATCATTCCGGGAACTGTGAGAGCTACGGGACCTTTGACCCGCCTCTCGAAACCGGACCCAATCCAATCAGCAAAAGTCGCTGCTGCAAATCTCTTTTAAATGAGCCACTAATTGCAAACTGAAAGATAATACACAAAGACCTAGGGCCCCTCAATCCTAGTTACAAACTAATCAGGAGTGGGTTTGCCGAAATGGGGCAAGGGAAAAAATTCTCTAGTTAAAGGAGCAATTATCGCAGAGATAGGAAGAACGAGTTTTTGTTTTGCGGCAAGTTTCGGGTATAACTTTTGATCTCTCCATCTCTCTTTCCATCTCGCTCTTTCTGTTTGTGAGGCACGTTTATCGGTCGGTAAGTTTTTCCCAGTACTCCTAACTCGCTCGCCCCTTTGTTAACTTTTCGCCTTACTAATGTCTATCAGAGATATAAGGCGAAACTTTTATTTCGTAAGCAATGTCGGCTATCTGGCGGGGCTTTTAAAAAGTTACCAGCATATGTGTGGGGGTATAGTATGCGGAACCCTCGCAGATCCGGCAAAACATGTGTATTTACATAGTTCTAATCAGGACGGGTTCCGACTCAGCTCCAGTGGATTATATTATGGCACATGTCTGGCCAGAAACTTCTGGACAACTTGTTGTGGTTAATCAAAAAGCGTGCTAGATTAGCCAACTTTTACACCCTCAGATAAATAAGAAATATTACTCCTAATGGCATCATAAGAAGCGACACTTTTCACTAATTACTCGTGGTGTTTTCATGGCATGGGACACCCTCTCTATAAGCTGGTAAATTTGTTTTCTGTTTATAAGTGCTCAAAGCTTTTATTTTAGATACTTATTTGTTTGTTTTCCCCATAGTTTCCATTATTAAATTACAGATTTAGCCTGGAAAATCTCTATATAACTATGCGAATCCCATCAAACGAAATCAATTAACGACTGCGCTTTCAAACTGTTTGGTCGAATGCCAAAAGCCGGTATTGCGCCGTCATTAGCTGGGCCGGATTAAAATATATGTGTTCATTTCGCACTTTTATATTCCATCTCTTAATCAATTTCATTATAGAGAACATTTTTAATGAAATCCAACGAAATCAGTTGCTGCAAATTAAATTTCTCCCACACACAGCACAGAAAAATAAAAAGCAAAAATGTTAAATTTAATTTGATTTATTTGCAGTGCTCGCTTTGAAGTTGTCGTCGAAGTGAAGGGAGCACTGTGATTCGGATGGGGACCGAGGAACATGACGGGCCGGGCAGGATACACAGCTAGATTGTGTATGATGAGATTATTTGAATTACCTTTGCAATCAAATTGACACCACATAGACGTCCTGGACAGACGGGGACAGACAGTTGGACAGGAAAGTGACAGGATCGACTGAGGAGGAGGGGGTGCTCCGTTTGGAAGTGCATCATCCAGTGGGGGAGCGGAAGCTGCAGACAGCTCCGACCATTGAGAACCAAGTGTCAGCCGGAATACTTTGCATTATTCAAACCAGCACGTCCAAATGAAATTTACACTAATGCCCGAAACATTTCCACCTGAAACCCGGACTCCGAGTAGGCTGATAATTGAATGTAACCGGAATTCCAGCCACTCGACATTAACTGCCATCAACGAGAGCACGAAGCACAGGAATTAGTTAGTGCCTACATACGTAATAATAATAATGTCGGATTCGAAAGTGGAGTACAACTGGGGCGATTTGGAAGTGCAGCAGTTGGAGGGCTTTGCATCCGAAATGTCCGAGTGGTCGAGCAAGGGGGACATCTTCCTCACCGCCAGCGAGGAGTTCTCATCGGCCACTCTTCAGCAGCATCGGGAGCAGGTGGAGCAGATCCAGCGACGTGGCAGCCTGATAGTCAGCCAGGCCCAGCAGCACTCCCAGATATTGGTCGCTAATCTATTCAAGGGCCTAAAGGTCGGCTGTGAGAAGCCCATTTTTCCACCACAAGTATCGGCTCCTAAGGTAGGGTTTGTGATAATACTTGTATGGTATTGAATAGAATAATCCTTATTTTGAGACTAGAAAATGATTAGTAAATTCAATTTAGTTTCCAAGTAAATATAGGGTACTAAAAAATTAAAACCAATTTTATGATCCTAGGCCTATCGCTTCAAGGACATCTATTCCAGTCGCAAGGATCAGCTGATTCGGGAGTGCCAGGAGCAGGAGCGTAAGCTGCGTGAGTTTCACAGCCGACCAATGCCCGATTTTCGGCAGGTCCACGAACGCCAGGCCAACAGGGCAGTCGTGCATCGAATCACCTGTCCCACGACGCCCAATGTGCTGAAGAATTCGCGGGATATGGAAGAGAAGCGTCGCTTAAGAGTACTACAGCTGCAGAGGGAGCGGGAAGAGAAGTGCAAGCTGCAGAGGAAGCAGTTTCCGAAAGCCAAACCCATTCCGCAGAGCAGTCGACAGCCCTTGAAGCCGTCGAATCGTCCGTCTTCGGTTTCGCAGCTGAAAGTGAAAGTCGAGCCCTTCAACCTGTCCGCCGAATTGCGTGTCCAGCAGCGTCGTCTCTTCAACGTGCAGAATTCCAAGGTGCAGGAGTCGAAGCGTCGGGAACTGGAGGAGCAGCGCCAACGGGCGGAACGAGAAGCTTACCAAAAGCAACGCCAACTCACCAAGTTCCGAGCTCGTCCCAACCCATTTTCCCTTTCCGCCCGTTGACCTGTGGGGGATTTGTCCCTATTTTTGCGTTATTTTTTATTCCGTTTTTGGATTTCATTTGGTTTGGATTTTTTGTTGCAAATTTGTTTTGTTGTTCGAAGAAATTAAATTACTATAATCACCAGCAGGCAACCGCAGACACAAACTTACAATTGGGGGGATAATTATAGCAATCGAGTGAGATTTGTGCGCTATTAAAATACTTAAATATAAATAATCGATATTACTAATGTTTTGAAATCTCTTATAAAGGTGCCTAAAAGTATGCAACAATGTCTAATACTTCTGATGAATTCATTTCAAAACACTCCTTTTTTCGTTGCATACTTTTAGTGACCTATTTTTAATGATTTCTTGGAGAGCAAGCTTGTAAATTAAATTAAACTTTACCTCCTATCGCAATGACCTCCGCTGTAGCCGTGCATGTGTGCTTCCGCACATTCAATTTGTTCATTTAAAATGGCTTAGGTCGGTGGCTCCATCAATCAAGTGGTCCTGCCCCAAACCCACCTACCTTTGGGTGAACACATATCCCATATCCCCCGCCCGATCCGATCCAATCCTGTCCGCAGGGCAACGCCCACGTGTTCCACTACAAACAATTTGTTGTAAGTGTATCAATTGATGCGCCTGCATGTGTGTGCTGGATATGCGAGTGTGCGAGTGTGTGAGTCACATAATCAAAAGCACAAATACTAAAACAAGCACTCAAACTGTCAAAGCGATGATTGATAGTGTTGACATTCGCTTTTTGGCTCCAGCCATCAGCCATGGGATCTGACTTTTTGTGCATTGAGCTCCTGTTAATGGGACGTTTTGGCGGCGGTCCTCGTCCTTTCAAAAGATTCCAAAACCCCATCTCCCCGACCGCCTGAAAACCCCCTAGAAAATCCGCTCTCCCGACACCAGATCATCCCCGTGTGTGTGCTTGGCTGAATGATGAATTGCATTGCATGTGTTTATCGAGGTACACTGAAACAGGTATTTATTGCAAATTTGCCTAGCAGGTTTAAAGGTGAGCATCCATCACCCTGATCTCGGTTTGAATGGAAATTGAAGGCAATTAAATTGTAACAAGCTGTTGGATTTAGCTGGAATATGTAAATGGTGGTTTATTAACGTACGTTTTTACTTTTACAATTTTTTATAGGGAAAACTGAGGGAGCTGGTCCTTAAAAAGTGGTTGTTAAAAAGATTGAAACGGGTATACTAACAGATAACGCTGCGAATTGTTTAATATTTTACTTATATTCACATTTTAAGTTTTTAAGTTTTTTTAAAGTCGAACAACTTTGTTGGCGATAACAATATCCCACCCCCTTTTTTACAGCCCTCTTAACAGTTGCAAGCGTACATTTCCTGTTCATAACATTGAGCCACCCCATCATTAACAGTCTGCAAACGCAAGGACATGGGGAAAACTGTGCTAACGGTTAACAGTGCAAGCGGGGTGGCTGCTTACATTCAACTGTTGTCAGAAGGATGTGTTGATGTTAGTCAGACCTTAACATACTGCTTTGAAATAACGGTCAACAAAATGTAAAGGGTCTGCTTTTAAAATTGTAAAATTGTGGAAAAGAAGGCTGCAAAAAGGTGGTTTTCATTATACCCGTTACTCGTAGAGTAAAAGGGTATATTGTATTCGTGCAAAAGTATGTAACAGCTAGAAGGAAGCGTTTCCGACCCTATAAAGTATATATATTCTTGATCAGGATCACTAGCCGAGTCGATCTAGCCATGTCCGTCTGTCCGTCTGTCTGTCCGTCTGTCTGTCTGTCCGTCTGTCCGTCTGTCCGTCTGTCTGTCTGTATGAACGCTGAGATCTCGGAAACTATAAAAGCTAGAAGATTGGCATTTTGCCTGCAGATTCTAGGAGTTCCTACGCAGCGCAAGTTTGTTTCAAAAAGGTGCCACGCCCCCTCTAACGCCCACAATCGCTTATATACGATTTTAAAAATTTCAATATTTCGGAAAAGTAAAAATGCAGTTTTATTGTGTTTATCAATACCTATCGAAATGTAGAAGAAATTTTTCAAATCGGACCATTCGTTAAAAAGTTATGCGTGTTCAAAGTTTCTATCTCCATCTCCCTCGCACACCCTTTACCTGAGTAACGGGTATCTGATTGTCGGGGCACCCGACTATAGCGTTCTTTCTTGTTTTTTATTTATTTTGAAGGATAAATCCATTTTCGTGGGAAATACAATTTTTAACGAGATACTATCCGGTTTTATATTATCACTCACTTTACACAGTTTCTCTTTTTCTTCTTTGATTATTAAAAAAGTAACTGGATATGACCGAGAATGATTCAAAAGCTATCGCAGTAAAAAAGCGGCACAGAAAATGTTTCTCTATTTACATGCCAGAAAGTGTTGGACATGAATACAGATCATGTTTAAATTTGATTTATTGATACTGATATTTTATGAAAACAACATAGATTGGAAATAAAATGGTGTGAAAAAGAACCGTTTTCCTTTTAAAAAAAGGGGTAAAAAGGATTCAGTCGGATGATAGAAAACGTAAAACATATTTGTGGACGCTTTGCACGAAGCAATTAAAATAATTCCACGATTTACAGTTCTATGAAAATGAATTATTATTTATCGAAAGCATTTAATTGACTCTATTATCTCGTTTCGCAAGATGCCTATTTGGTTTCATAATTAAAGATTCGATTTAACTACTATCTTTGATGAGTCTAGATCCGCAAAAAGGCATAAAATATTTTATAGTTCACCCGTAAAAACTTTCGATGAAAGAAAACCCAATCCTTAATGACAACTCCTCTCAGCCATCCTCAGTCGGGATTAGTCACTAAAAGTCCTCATAAGTCAGCCGGATATATGCTCCCCAAGTATCAGGTGACAAGTATCGAAGTTCATAATCGTGCGCTGGCGAAAATGCGTGTCTTGCATTCCGGATGCGGATGCAAAAATCCGCGAAGTGCTGCGAATTTATACGAGCGAGCAAACAGAGCAATTGCGTATTCAAGGCGGAACAATGTGCCGAATTTGATGGGCGGGGCGGTTCGGGGGCGGTTCGGGACGGAGGTATATGTTTCTTGTGTTATTCTTGCTGGCTTTTATGGCAAGGAGCTTGCGGTTAAATGAGACGCCAGTAGGAGAGGACGCAGGATCCCCGGATGCTCGCTCCTTGCGGAGCGCGGAATTTAATAACGCGCTGATGCATGCAAAATAACGCATAAAAACGTAAAAATGCACACGCAAAAAAAGTAAACAAAGCACATACACATTGCGTATACGTACTATGGTACAGTGTACGCCCGCAAAACTGAAGCTTGGAAACTGGAAGGAGGTAGTTGGGCTGCAAGCGCCTCGGTAAAAACAATTTTCGCAGTCAATTTTCTTTTATGAGCAGAAAATATTTCACAGTGAAAATATTATATGAATATTGGCAGCCGTCAGCCGTCGGCGGTTTTAGGCTGCGACTCAAAAAAGCGGCCGTCTTTTGGGCTGAAAGTGGGCGTAACGCGGACAATGGGGGCGTGTCGTGCCGCAATATGAGAAAAAACTTACAATAAAAATTGGCCGACATTTTTAAGCGCACCGAATACACTTTAATTACAACGGAAAGCCTTGGCAACCAAATATCCCTTTTCATTTCGCTTTTCAGGGTTTTATAAAAAGTTGTATTTATAAAGTGTATCTTTTATGAAAAAAATTTTATGTAATATGTTGGAAAAAAAAAGTAGGTACTGCTGAAAATGTGGTGATTTAAAAAAGTATTAAGTAGTGACAGTGAAAAATTAAGAAAATATATTATATTATTCATAAGATTTTTTCTTATTTGAAAAAGAAATAAAAATTATTTTTTTTACTTGTGGAAAAATTAAGAAAATGTTTTATTTAATTCATAAGTTTTTTTTTTTATTAAAAAAAGAAATAATAATATGCTCTTAGTTGTATTTTATAACCAGTACTAAAAAAATATGGTCAGCCTTCAATATAATGAAGTATATGTGTTTGCGGGAAAGAAGGAAATCAGAGCACAACAAAAGAGGAGCAAATTTAAAACGGACCAATAAAAATAAAAGGCAAATATAAAATCCGAGCGAACGCCCAGTCTTAAATGAGGCTCATAAAACGAAACAAGAGCGGTGCGAGTCGGGTATCCAAGCATCAGAGTGCCAGACGCACACCAATTGCTGCAGAAAGTCAAAGTCATTAAAAAGTAATGTCATCGTCAACGTTTCTCAGCTCTAGACCCCGTTTTCCGTTTCCCCAGCCCCCCTGAATTTTCCAGACCCCACATTTTCCGCAGTAGCCCGTGGCGCTTAGTTGCCATTTCAACTCCTTCAGCCCTCGTGCGCTCCATTAATGATGGATGACGACTAGACCCCAGATCCCAGACCCCAGCCCCATATCATCTCACTCCTCCCAAAAAATAATACCCGGGAATTCCTACTGCTGCCGCCACTGCTCACCGAAAATGATTTGATGAAAACATTTGAAATTTTTATCGGGTGCAAATTTATGCAGAACTGTTGATGTCATCGCCGTTGCGTTGGCCGCAGAAAAATGATGACGATGCCGTTGTGACGTTGAAATATGAAGGCACATTACCTACTTGCTCACTGCTGATTTACCACCCCGCATTATTCTGCCTTTTCCCAGTTTCTCCGGCGAAAGCACTTCCTGTTTTTAACCGTGTACATGGCGGGTGGCGATAAGAAGTTTTTGTCGTTGTTCTTTTTATGCGACTTAATTTTGATTAACACTGGGCCTGCACTTAAAATTTGTAACAAATGACTTTGAAATTGATTGGAAGCTGGCATTCTTTATTCTTTATTTTATATTTTTTATATACATCATAAAGCTTTCTACAGTTGAATAAGCTGAAAGAGTGTTTTTCGTTCACATGTGCGGCATTGTTGTGGGTGGAAACCCGCTTTTAAAACTGGGATCGAAACAAATATATTTACAATCCAATAACCGTTTATGTCGGCAAATAAGAGGATTTTGTATATAACTGAAAATTTCAATTATTCCTTGTATGTAAGAAATTCTTTGATAGCTATTTGTCACATTTGAACTATTAATATTTAAAAAAAGGTTTTGTTTTAAGTATAATTAATTGTTATTTTGGACTCTATTTATTTATTTTCCTGGGATAAGGTAGAAACACATACTTCTTCAGCACACATTATTTTGTATTCCTTGGGAATTCTCTACTACTTATATATTTCAGAGCACTTTTAGCTTTCAAATTTTATTTTTATTGAAGTTTTTCCACAGCAACATCGATGGTCGTAACATGAAAAAAGACTTTTTTGCTTCGTTTGGGACTCCGGGTTTATTATGGTCCATACACCTTGGCGAACTTTTTATTGTGGCGCATCTATTGCATAAACTTTAAGCAAATTGCAAATGAAAGTTTCTGGGATTTTACATGACAGTTTATGGCTTTGAAATGTAAGTGCGTATGAGGGGAATGTTTTGGGGAGAGTCGGGTATATGGTATGGTATGGTATATGACTATATGGTCATGTGGCAGTAATAGGAAAGTTTTGCTTTTTTATGCGCCTGCAGGACCCATGGGGCGAAGTAGCTGCTGCTGTCGGTGGCGTCAAGTTTTATTGCCCCACGGCTGTTTCTGGCTCTGGGATGCGATTGCGGTGGTTCCGGGTGGCTCCGGGTGGCTCCGGGTGGATCTGGTTGGTTCTGTGTGTGGTTCCGGATGGCACGTGCACTCCCACAGGTGACGATGGCCTCGTTTATGAACAAACAGCAAAATGTTGTCAACATTTCAAATTTATTTGTTCAATATACAAACACACAAACAGATGCCGACATGTGTATGTGGGGGAGGTCCTACATATGTCCGTGTGTTGTCTTTTCCCAGCGCGGGTGTGTGTGCGTGTTATTAAATTAAACACAGAGCTACCATCAGTGGGCCAAAAGCATTCATTAGCCACGTTTACTGCACCCGTGGCGACCTCCATTCCGGCTGATGAGTTTTTCCTTTTTTTCGCTTTTTTTGTCTTTCATCCGGCAAGTAAAACTTTCTGTGTTTGCTTTTTCTATATGCCCCGGGTTTTATATAACATTTTTTGGGGCATTATAAGCTTTATATTTTTTATTAAACATTTAAATATATTTTTGGAAAATTAGCAGTACTCTTAAAGCTAAAAACAGAAGCTAAATAAATCGAACGAACAATTTTTAAACATATAAAAAAATGTTTAATTTTAATATTTAATACATTGATATTATTTAATTTGCTAACTTTGACAAAATCCATATATAACATTTTTACAAATATCTAAAATATTTTGTATCATTTTAAGAGATTTTTTTTGATTTTTTAGATTTCGAAAACAGTTTTTTGAATTGTTTTTCTCTTGACAATCATATGCGGTATCGGATATTCGAACCCTCCCCACACGATTTCAAGTTTGAGAATTTTTTTCATTACTTTGTCTATTTGCTTAGCAGTTGCTGCTCCTGCTCCTGTTTTTGTTGTCCTGGTGTTGTGTTATTATTGCTGTTGTGGCTGCTGCTGGTGTCGCCGCCGCTTCGTGACTTTGTGAATGTTAGATTTTAATATTTCGCCCTTACTTTGCTCTTATTTGGACCTCCAGAGCGTCACGATGACGACTACGTGAGCCTGTTCGCACACACCGAAATGATTATTGCACACCATTTTGGCAAATGGCGCCGGGCTCGTCCTTCCATCCTCACCGGAAGCCCATTGGCATTTAAATGTAAACATATAATATAGAGAGGCCCGCGCCCCGGCTGCTGCTGCACTTAAATGCGATTCTGGGCCAGCCCGGCGCATTAATTCTAATTAACTTTCTGCGGTCGTCTAACCCAAAACTCGCTTTATGAGTCCTTTTTTGGGCTCCGCAGAAGAGCCCCGGGTCCGAATTGCGTAGCAAATGAAGTGCAGGCAATAAAAAGCGACAAAGGCAAATGGCAAATGGCAAACCGTGGTCCTGGGCCTCCTTACAGCGTTTCGTTTCGTTTCGTTCCGTGCGTTGAGCCATGAAAATGGAAATGAAAATTTATACGCTCTGTGGCGGGGGCAGCGGAACGAAGGTGGAAGGACGTAGGACGCAGGACGAAGGGATGGGATTCCCAGCTCGCCGTGATTAAAACACCTGTGCCGACAGCTGCCGGGAAGCTCACACGCATACAGTTGTCTTCAACAAATTAGTAGTACTTAGAACCCCAAAATAATTGCTTAACTAGTTCATTCAACAGGCTTTGGTTTAGATTCCAAGGATAAACCTATCATATTGTTTTTTTTTTTAGAGTTTCTTTTTCCTAAATTTCTTCTTCCTAATATTAGAATTATTTTGTTTCCAAACAATTTTTAATTGATTTAATTTAAGTATATATTTTCTGTCTATAAATAACCCATATTTTGAAGCCGAAAATATAATTAGCCCTATTTGCTTGACCGCAGCTGTTCCAGTGGGGCATTAGTAACTAGGAGTTGGCCAGGATAACTCCCTTGATTGTCTCTGGCAGCTGGCTAGGCGATCATAGCTTTTCATTTCGCCAGGCTAATGAAACGTCATGTTATTTATGGCCGGGATGCGCTCTAATGCAAAAGCATTTCTCCTCATTTAGGCCTTGGCCAGATGACCGCCGAGGGAGAAATTCCGTACCAAATGGTGTCAGGAGTTCCTCCTTTGGAGCTGCGTGTTTATTGCAACGATAATTTTGTTTTAGAGAAGCGATTGTAAGCTGGGTAACTTCATTAATCGCTAAATTATAGTTATTATTCCGGAAATACACCTTTTATAAAGGTGATTTTAAGTACTACCAATTTTCTATCAGAAATGACCCTTCTCAGTTGAAAAACATTTTCCCTTTGGTCAACAGATAACAGGAAAATGAAGCGTCACCAATGAACTATAAGTTTCTTTAGCACATAATTCATTCAACTATCCCTGAAACTCAACAAGCAAAAAGCTGAACTCCAGTCGGGCCATTTGACACGCTGTTCAATTTGTCTTAAAAATCAGTGCAAGACCCCAAAATTCCCCCTATACTTGGACTATTCTATAGAAAGCCAACCCAACAAGCGATCCAGACATATTGCTCACTTGTCACTTCAGTGAATGCGCTTCAGTTTGTCCAGGGGTTTGGCTTAGGGGTTCAGGTTCGGGAGTCTTAAGGTTCCGGGCTTCAGTCCAGTTCAGGACCTTTCGCAACCCAAACGTGTTCGGCATTGATAAATTTGGAGGGCGTGATGGCGAGGGGAAGCCAAATGACTTCCAGCGGTCACGCCATTAAGAATGCTAATGTGTCTATTCAATGCGAATTTTATGCAAATGGCAAGGTTAAAAGCAAAATAAGAGCCGCGCGCTCTGGTAATGCGATAAAAAATTTGACACATCATCACTTTTCAATAAAATCAACAAATTTTATTTAAGTCACCGCCAGAGGATGCGCCTCGCTGGCCCCCCAAACTTTTTGCTCCCTCGTCCTTTTCTTTGCTTTTCTCTGAGTTCTTTTTGTATTTTTTTTGCACAAAAGCGAGGGCCAGGAAGGATGTGGATTGGGGTGGACTGGTTGCGAAAATGGCACTGGCACTGGAAGCTTATCCATTTTGGCCATACGGTTTTTGCCATGGTTCAGTTTCCCTTCCCCTTCGTCCTTTGTTGGCCGCCTTTTCTTTTGGCTTTCCGCTTTTGCCCATTGTCTGGGCCACGGAAATAGCCCTTGGCCATCGGCAGGCGGGGAGGCTTTCAGGATCAGGCCAAGGATTTCAGCTGGAATTCGAAAATACTTTGCATTTGGAAAATTCGAAATCCGGTTATGCTGCTAATTTCTCTCCAGTCTAGTTGCTCTTTCTGGATCTCCGGCTTACTGGGGCATTTCAGCGTTTCTGCCTCGATTACAACATCGAACTGCTAGTTCTCAGAATGCTAACCCAAATGTCAATCACGTGATTGATGGCACTGACAATTGAGCCGTCAGCTAAACGGATTGGATTCAGCTGGCATATATACTGGTACTCTGCTGTTGGCTGGTGGAAAACCGCCTTGGCACTTTTCCTCGTTTCCCCCTTTACATTTTCCCAAGCCAACTGCGTTTTCCGCTGTCAACTCGAGCCGCAGTTGGACAAATGTGGCAGTTCAATTACGCGATTAAATGCACAGAGGAAAATATCGTTAAGTTTAGTTTTTCAGTTTTAGTATTCTGTCCGACAAAATGTACCTTTATTGGAAAATTGTAATTAAATTAACCTGTTTTTAATAAATTGTTTTTTTCAAAATACGCCAATTTTTTCCCGTGCAGTTACCATTTCAGCAGTCTATCTATAGCAAAGATATTTATTTTATGAGCAGTCAATGGGCCTTATCCTAAGAGCTGTGTAAATACTATTAACGCCTCCTTCACGAGCGGGTGCCAAAAACATTTACGTTTATGTTGATTGCTAAGTTGCCTTGGTTTTAATTGCCCACGTTGCCCTTGTCCTTGCAGCCCCTTCACTTAATTTTCTTTCACCTTTCGTGTAAACATCGCGTGCAATTATTTTCCCTTTTCCGCTGGCCCGAAAAAAAATCCCATTCAATTGAACAAAACGAAACGCTTATCAAAAACATTAAGTCAGCAGCCAAAGACGCGACAGCAGGCAAACAATTAAGATTGGTGAACCGATTCAAGGAGGCTTATACTATATGGATAAAGCTTTTTATGAAAATTGTTGGAAACACAATTCATTAATTTTCTAATAATGTAGTATATTTTTTAAAGCTCCTTAAACTTAATTAACATTTTAGGACTATTATTAAGAATCCTTTTCCCCTGAGCAATCTTATTTGAATCACACTTGTATCTCTCCCATCTATATTTTCCCTATCAAATATTAAACTCCCTTTGAAACCCTTTCACACACCCTATCAGACATCACTGTCGGCTTCATTAAAATAAAGGATTTCTCTTTGGGCCAAACAAAAAGATGATAAAAAAAAAGAAATGTGACGGCAATTTAATTAAAAACTTATGAATGAGTGAACAAAAAAGTTTGCTCATCCTTAGACCTCAAGATGTTTTTTATCGTTGTTGTTTGCACAAATGGAATCTCCTTCCACTCACACACATACACACTCACACACACACACTCGTAGTGAAAGTTTACGCTTTGTGAGTAGTGTTTGTGAGTGTTTGCTTGTTTTGGCCTGATGCAGATCAGCATACGAAGCCAGCTCGGCATCAAACTTTCCATAGCGTAAAAATATAATTGGAGAAATTTAAAAAGTTTTTGTTTTAGTTGCTGCTGGCTTTTCCCGTCAAAGCACCCTTTTCCGGCATCAAAGACAGAGTATTTCCTACTAGAAGTGCCGGCCAATCATCGATAGTATTGTATTCATTCATTTAAAGGATTACACTTTAAAAATGTAATATTTAAATTTAATAAAATTAAAACTGAAATAGATAAAATCTTTGAAAAATGTGTTTAAAAGTATGCAGTGATAAAATACGAACAATAACTCAAAATATTATATTGCTTAATTTTAGACTTTTTTAGAAATTAATTTTAAATTTTTTTAGAAATTCATAAAATACTATTGGTACTCCTATCCTTAAAGATATCAATAAACATTTACAAGTTAAAATTTTGCTGATTTTTTTTAAATGTTTTATAAACTATACAAGAGAATGAGTTTTCCCATTATATTACCCAGCAAATCCAATTGGCAAATCAATTTCGGAAAGTTTTCGTATTTGGCCAGCGCTCAAGAATTCAATGTAAATGTATTTACACAATATTGTCTTTTGGTCGCAATTTCACTTGGCACATTCACCGGAATTTCTCAGCGTTTACCCCAAGCCAGAAATCTTGAAACCTAGCAATCCGGCAATCCAACAATCCAATCCCCCCGGCCCAGTGCCAATCCGTTGGTTTAGTTTAGTTTAGTTCCGTTTCGTTTCGGTTTGGCTTGCCCATTTCATTGTGTGCACTCGGGAAAAAGTGAATAAGAAAATTTGTTTGCCAACTTTCGGTGTAATTTGTAAACATCAAAGAGAATGGCAAAGAAAACATGTCGCCGGTTGAGTCAAAGGGATCAAGAGTTGCTTTGCGAATTCGTGCGGAAATCTTCTACGTGTGCGGCATGCCAAGAGCCGGAATATGTGCAGAGTAGAGAGCGGAGTGCCCCCGGGCTGGGATTTTCCCGGACCACTTCCCCGAACCCCCGACGGCCCGCCGACAATCCGCATCGAAACTGATCCCAGACGGGGGCGGGCTCAAGGTGAACGGGATGGCCAGGAAATCATCCTTTATGCAGGTTACATCTTTAGGGAAAAAGAGAATACATTGAAAAAAATGTAAAATAAATATAACAGAAGAACTATCTTCAAAAAAAATATTATGTAAAAGACTCTTTAAATGATTTCCTGGATGTAAGCTATTCAACGTAATTTGTGTTCTTATGAACTGCAAGTTCCATTTATCATTACATTTAAAGATACTTTAATTTGGTATCAGAGATCTATTTTTAAAACTTATAAAAAAAATTTAATTTTAAAATCACTGTAGTTCGATTTTATATTTTACACTAAAATTATATAACAATAATTATGATACTTTGAAAGAAGTAATTTGGAAATATATAACATTTGAAATATAAGCCATCCCTATGACGATTTGATCCATCTGAAGGCGATCGATTTTTTCTTTCTCAATGCAGACAAGACTTCGAATGTCCGTGCTAATGAAGCGTCCAGCCACCCAGAAGTCCAGAAGTCCTGAAGTCCGGGGCGCAACCGTTCACCAAAGTTATGATAACAAAGAACTAATTAAGAAACATGACGTCCTTATGACAGCCCCAGCCTCCGCAGGACTACACTTTCCGCCTTCCATCCTTTGGGCCAGCTTTTAGCCGCATCTCTGCCGCGTTGATGGTCTGATGTACTAATTAAGTTTTGAACGTGACGAGAAATTGCAAGTAGCAATTTCGTTGTTTGATTTTTCGCAGCGAATTTCTTTGGCCTCGATTTTTTTCCCTCAACGTTGCGTCGTTGAGTTCTCCCTTCCCCTGAGTTATTTCATCTGAATAATTAGCTGCAAAGTGGGCAAGTCTCTGGCGGCGAAGGCTTGATGAGCTCCACGTCCGGCTGTGGGCGTGTGGTTATTCCGGGCGGAGCTGCAAATTAGAATTAATTTTCATGATGCTTCGACAGTTTCACGCATAAACAGATGAGTTGAAGGAGCAGAAGAACCAGTAGGAGCTATGGTAACTAGTATTGTACATGTATACTCATTTGCATTGTTAAAGAAAGCGATTAAAGGTCCTTTAATAATTTAAAGAGGTTTCACAATCTTACTACTATCAAGGGTTCTAAGAAAAACACTTATAAATGTGCCTAAAAGTATGCAACAATATATTTTGAAAATTTAAAAGAGGATGCTTCATTTTTACTGCCTACTTTTAGGCACCTAAATAAGTGATTGCAAAACCATGAAACTATGTTTAATACCAACTATTTTTACTATATTTTCTGAAATGTTTTGTACTTCAGAGTGTATATTAACCAGAAATCTTATTATCGCATTGTCCAAATTAGGGCAGCTGAGCTGAGAAGATATACCAGGAAATTATTCAACTTGCCATCTTCCAAACTTTTCATTTGGTGACTCTTTTAGTCGGATCCAATTTCGAACCGGTGTGAAGGAGCTTTTATCTCTAGCTTTTTATTATTTCGATTTACCTCCTTTGTTAACCTTGGCCATTCGTTACCCCTGCCATTGTGCTCGTATCGCCACTCTCTGGTTCATAAGCTGAATATGGCTTAAGTATAATCCATTTCCGCAGCATCCGACATTCCCGAGCTTCTTATTTCCCCCGCCGAATTATTTATACGGATTTCCCTCCGCAGCCTTTTTCCCCTTTGATTCAGATCGGCTTTCGCGCTTCTTGTTGAGGTTTCATTTCGCTTTGAAAATGTAATTACAACGGCAGCTCGACGTTTTCCTTTCGGCACGGCATCCTTTAATATGCATTTTTCACGTTTTCCGCTTTTGTCTCCGAGTCTTTTGTAAGTGGGAAAACGAAGGCTGGGAGAGAGGAGTAGTGATAAAAATTACCGTTGCGGGGATTAAGAAGTTTCGCTATTATCATTCAAATTATAATTACTCGCAATTGTTTTTATAATGTTCATTAACATTTAGCGCCTTCTGAAGCTGCCTGCCAGCCGTTTTCGTAGCAGACATTTTCATAATTATTTTTTAAATTGCAATTTTCCACTGTTTTTCGCCGGCTTGGGGCGAGGATTTGTGTGGAAGTGCGATAGCATGTGTTAATTAGGTTTGGGATCTTCCAAGGGGACCTTAAGCTTCCTAAATTTCCCCCATAACATCAGAGTTGACCTCACATTCCCAGTTTAAGATCGGATCCCCGACTTGGCGAGAGAGTTTCATGTGACTTTGGTAAGTGTTAAATTTGTGTCGCTCTCTTTGTTTTCCCGAAAACAAATTGCCCGCAAACACGCAAATGTATCTTCCTTGGCAGCGAACAAATACCGAAATTAATTTTTCATAGACACGAAGCTCTCTTCCCGGTCAGTCAGTCTGCTAGTCTGATGGTCTGGCACTCGGTTGGAGGTGGTCGAGTTGTCTGTTTCAATTTATCTGATGATAGTTTAATTAAATAATTTCCACTCAGTGTCAGTCGCACAAAACGAAAGTTCAATATGACAATGCAAATGCAAATGTAAATACATATATCCCTCTCGAGTTCTTGTTTTTTATCGCCAATCTTTATCGGTCTGTGGCAAATTTATGATTTATTTCGGTTTTTTTGCAGTTCAACGCCCACAATTAGTTCCACTCAAATAAATCAAAGGAAAATTTTTGTAAATATTTACACAGCCAGCAAATATTGCCCTTGCATTTACGGTCATATATTTTTATGCATTAAGCCGCAATGACGTTTTTTTTTTGGTTTACCATAATACAATATTTATTTTTATTTCCACAGATCTGTAAAATGGCATTCAAGCATGAGAATGAGAGCACGAATTTAAGATTTGCTTAGAATGTTCTATGTTTTATGGTAGGCATATCCATAGAATATTCGTATTTAGAACTCCCTGGGCCATATTTAGACGGAGTTAGGCAAATGACATGGCCCAAAGTAATTAAGTAGTAGCCTTGTTTAAATACAAGCACACATTGTCCTGCCCAAATTCACATTTGTGCTTTGCCCTGTGTGTTTAATTACGTCAGGCAGTCGCCTGCAATTGCCATTAATTTGAGTTTACAAAAGCCTATTTGTGATTTGTCAAAATTGAATTTGGCCATTATCAAGATTTGATTGATGGTCAAGCGATGGACGTGCTCTGGTTCCAATTTGTGTCCATCCAAGGCACCGCCATTCGGGGTCTGCAACTCCATCAAGTCTTCGTTTCGAGTGGAGGAGTCCCAGATCGCTGGGTGCTTGGAACTGGGTACTTGGTACTCGGTACTCGGTACTTGGGAGAGCTGAACAACTTTTCCCAACAGCACAGCACTTTGTTCCAGACATTTGATTGAGAGCTCTGCGAAATGCAAATGCAATGCGGATGTCATTCAAGGAGCAGGAGGTGGGCTGCTTCCCAGGGAACAAGTCACTCAATGCCATCGCCCAAAAACCACCCACTGCACTCCACACATCAGCACATCAGATTGCATTCGATTGCAAGTTGATTGCGGCACTACATGCGGATCTCGATGCGGATGTGAATGCGAATGCGAAAGCGGAGGCGGAGGCTGGAGGTATCTAACAGTTTTCAGGCGCTTTAAAAGTGCAACGGCCATTACTCCACGGGATCTAAAATGTTTCAAACATAAAATAAATTTCGGTTTTTTATGCACAGCATCGAGAGGGTGTTAGATTTTACAGGGTGGATTGGAAGTATTCCATTCATATGCAATGTCTCTCCTTCTTTTTTTGGTAATATAAATTTCACAAATATTGCCATCCTGTTTGCATATAAAAAAGCATATAGCATGTAACATTTGCTGTGCATTCCATGGAATATGTGCACATATAAATAATTATTATTATCATTTTATATACCCTATCATATATGAAAGTTAGAACTATTATAATTTATTATTTAAAAATAATAAATCCCATTATATGAAAATCATTTGAGATCTGTTTTATGCATTTCCGCTTTTAAAATTTTCATCTTTCGTAAAAACTAGTCAAAGATTTTCTTAAGTTAACTAAGGTATAGAAAACTCCTTTATTTAAATTTATGTTTATTACCATAGCTACCATAGGTACCAAATAGTCCATCACTTCCAGCTGAAATCCATTGCAGTTGTTGTTTTGGCCGGGCAAATCTCAAATGGAGTCACATTTTCAATGGCTGCTGCAAAACTTTTGTCAACTTGTGGGCGGCCAGAGGCCCAGGAGGGGGGCGTGGCCGGAAAAAATGGCAGCCGGAAGTTGAAGTGCTGTTGGGAATTGCAAAAATTTGTTGCCTGCCATTGTCATTTTTGTTTTGCGCCGCGCGGCTGCGATGGCGGCGCATTCGTGCGTTTTATTCCCGGCCAAAACCGTGAATGGAAAGCCGACGGCGCCAAATCGAACAGCCAAACCCAATCCCAATCCCAATACTGGGGACTCCAAGCTGGGGACTTTTCCAGCCATTGAAATTTCGCAGCTATTGTCAGATTTTTGGTGTTGCCTGTCATGCAAATCCCCGGCACAACGTGAGCCGCCCATCAAAATTATGTTTGGGTTGGCTCTTAAATGGGAAAATCTGCAAATCTGCAGTCCCAAACCTGCGAGAAATATATTTAAGCATCGATTTGGGCGATCCGAGGGGAAACTAGCTTAGACCCTTGTTCGATTGGCAAACATTGTGCAGCAAATGAGCTTCAAAGCCCGCACAATGTCCACCTAATGCCATTAATGGACTTTTAAGTGCCGGCCAACGATGTTCTCTCTCTGACAAGTCAGAGCTGCTGAAATGCTCCTTTGATTTTGCCGTGCATTTGGCCAGGACCTCCGGCCACGCCCCCCATCTGGGCGTCCCGGGGGTCCTGTGGTTCGAGGTGCTGATCCCGATGATGCCGATGCTTCTGCGACATTCAGCCCATAATCCCTTGGCTCGATGCTCCAACACGTGCGAACTTCTCGTCACTCGCTCTTGTTTCTCTTGGCCCGGCAAACTACCGAAAGTTTTGGGCAAAAAATGTTTTATATTCAAATTCAATGATTGCTTAAGCGACCCAAATTACCCCATTGAATGTTGGGTAAATTAGTTTGGAAATAGTTTAAATTGGAAGATGGTTTAATGGATCTTAACTGCCTGATGGAATGATAAACAAATTAAATCAAAACGTAGGCTGTTTAAACTTTTGCTACAAAGCATGTAAATATTTTGTCTTGTATTTATTGAGTTTTTAAAGAATGGTAACCGTTCGATTAATTATACTGATGATTGCTGGTTAATTGTTCTTAAAGTTTTTCATAATATTTTCATTATATAAAATAAATTTTAGGATACACAATCTTTGAAGTTAATAATTATGATTTAAGTTACCTAAACGTTGCATTTATCCAACCTTTAATGAGCCCATTTTGGCTGGCAGAAATCGATAAGCAAACTAGGAAATATATATCGACAATCATCCCTAATCCCCCGAACACAACGACCCGATGTCCAGATTAGACGCATCCAATGGAGCGTAACAAGTGGTTGCTCTCTTGAGGATTTTGCATTTCAATATGCTTAACATTAATGGACCTCAAGTTCAGCAACCGCATGAAATACGGTGACTTGAGCTCTTCCAAATCCATATTTCCCAGGCCAGGAATCTGTTTTATTTATGATGCTGGTCAGAGAATCCGCATCCGAGTCCCTTGCCATATGGCCATCTCCCATCCGTTTGGCACGTTGGCCTGCCTCTGCCAGAAGATATTTAAAATCAAATTTGTTTAATTTACATGCATAAACGCGTCAAATTTGCTTTAGAATTGTGTAACAGGCCGGACAAGAGCGGATGTGGATGCGGATGAGGATGCGGGTGAGGATGCGAATGGATGTGGGTTCCAGATGGGGGAGCTTGTGTGTGCTCAAAGGCAACAACTGTTTCCGTTAATATAAAATGCAAATTTTGAACAATTTTTAGCAGCGCCCCGAAATTGGTCGGACCTCTAAAACCCCACATCCTTTAGCCCTGCGGTCACTTTGGTTGCGAGCCGCACAAGATATGAGTTTGTAATAACCAAATCGGTCGGTCTGGCTGGGTGGTTGATGGTTGGGATCTCTGGCCGGGTCCTCTGTGTTTGGTCAAATGCAATGAGTAGTAAAATGCTGTTAGAAATTATGGCCCGAATTCGCCGGATGTTGTTCATATCCCTTCTGTAAACGCACGGAAATACGTAGCCAGCAAAATGGAAATTTCCCCGAGCAAATGATGTTGGAAAAACAATTTCATGATGTTTTGATTTCAGCCACCATATGTGCGTAAACACGCTCGCCACCGAAATCCCCAACCCCATCCCCACCCTTAGATTGTCCTGGTCGTGTTATCCTTTCGCCCGATTCGATTGACAGTTGCAATTTAAGGCAGGCCGTGAACAATTTACAGTCCTGTCATTTCTGGGCAAGGACTCGAGGGTCCTGCCATTTAATTTCCATACGAATCACCCAGCGGCGTTTGACTTCGATTTTTGCCATATTTTTGCAGTCATTTATTTACATTTTCTCACCCCTCAGCCGGGGGGATTTATTTATTTAGTGCTTATCTTTGAGGCGCATAAATGAATATCGAATCGAGTCGCATCGCCTCGAATTTATTCCCCTTCGATGACGAGACACAACACAACATCCTCGAAGGGCCGGGTCTGCTGTCCATTTCAATGCGGTTGCTGCTTGTTCATCCTAGCCCTGCGGCGCAGCTATGCCAACTCGGCCATTTTCCAGACAGATCTGTTTTATCCTTTGGATGTGGAGGAACAACATAGCAGGGAACTAGAGCACTTTGATCAGTGGAAGCAGGAGCCACATCATATTATAACATTTTAATTTTGAATGTTTGATATTACTGATATTACACGGAGGATGAGGAAATGTGGTATTCAAAAAGTGCGGAACAAAATAATATATATATCTGCATGCGCCACTGGCTTGAACCAACATATTCATTGGCTTTATTTGGTTTAAACTATTTAACTACAATTTACCTGTCCCCCATATCGAGACTACCAATTTCGACATTTTCTCAGGTGAAAACTATGTCCTTTGTCCTGTTATTAGGTGGGCTGCAGTCCAGTTCACTGGATAAAGGGGGAGTAAGAGGAAGACAATAAGCCAACATAATTCATTTTATCTTAAGCATCCCGTCTGCCTACCAAAATTGTAAGCAATGGAGTACAGTGTGAACCATTTAATCCTTTTAAGGTGATTTGCTTCAAATAAACTACTCATGTGAGGAAAGGATAACTATCCAAATATAATTGACTATTTTGCTTACCAAAAATTTGAGCACTTAGTATTAGAAAAACAATCAGAAGGTGTATCATTTGATATAAAAATCCCCCAAACCGGAATTTGGTTTATATCCGCCACTTATTTAATGTTAACTATAAAGAATGTTCCTACCTAGGTATAAATAAAAAAATAACTCCACTATTTCTATACAATATACAAATTATTGTTAAGTTACTTATTTGTATAGAGTATTAAAATCGATTTATTTGAATGTACTGTTTTCATACATCTCTTTCTTTTTGGCATCACTGACCCCTCGGCCGTTGTCCAGAACCCACTTTTGTCCAACTCCGGCTTTTCTTCGCAGCTCGTTCAAGGGGAAAGCGATACCCGATACCCGATACCCTCTGCTACTCGCTTTCAAATCCGATTAGCATCATTTAGTTGGGCCACTGTTGTCGCTGTCGAAGGGTCTATTATTTCCATTAGATTGATTCCGCCTGAAGAGGTCCCATTAGTGCGTCCCAAGCGGTTGGCATCTTAGCATCTTGGCTAAAGGTAAAAGGGAAACCTTTTTGTGAATACATTATTCTATTTATTTTTACATATTAAATACTCCACATGTTTGCGATCCACTTTGCATTTGTGGGTCGCCCAGGAATACAATATCATCCAACCCAAAAGTTTTCTTAGGACCCATTCGGATTTCATATAAAAAATCCATTGGGCTTGATATGAGTTACTGGACTCCTGTTAATTGGTTTCCCATTCCAGAACGAATCGCAGCCTAAATCCTTAGGATCAGACAGACAAATGCGACCTGGAAAAGTGCCACCTCCTCGACTGAGTGACTTCAATTACCCCACACACTTTCGGATGGCAGATGGCAAAGTGTTTCACTCGCCAAACAAGTTCCAGATTGCATCTTTATCTCGGCCCGTACATATTCTTGCAGGCAATAAAAGTTTCTGGGCAATAAATCTGCAAGTTTCTGGAGCGAGACCTCGAACTGAGTGGAGGAAAAACATCTGCAGTCGGCGATGCACACAAATTGCCAAAGAGTTGGCCCGGGGAACAGGTGGCCCAGGAGGAGCAGGAGCAGGATGGGGATTTTATGTCTTGCAGGTCACTGAATCACTTGGCCTCCATTCCGTTTTTTGGGAGGTGCTGGGCTGGAGGGGCCTTATCAATAGGGTCTTTGATATTTGCCCTGATAAAAATGAAGCCCTCGGGGGAAGCCCCGCTTTTCGGCTGACGAAAGTGTTGACGCATACAAATTGTGCATTAGCGCAAAAACTCGCAGCTTTCGGCGCATTAAGTTGCAAATGCACGGCCCCGGGCTCCCGGTTTCCCCAGGTTTCGCCAGTATTTCCCTGGATTCCAACTCCGGGCCTCTTTTTCCCGGACTGGCGCGACAGCCAGTGGCGAAAATCTGCGAGCATCCGCATTTGCATAAATGCAATTTAAAATCTGAATTATTCATGAGCCCCGCCATTTGGCCATTTGTCTGAATGACCACTTGTGGCTTGCTTTTCCCAAATGCACCACCCATCCTGCTTTGGAAGTGACCCCCCGATCCCAGTGCCCAATGCCAGCCAACCGGGCGTATACGTATTTATTTTTTTATGGCCACCGGGGTCGCCAGCGCCTGCATGTGACAACTTAATGGCTTCCGTTATTTGAAAGCAAAAGCATCGAAAACTGCTGATGTCAAATTGTCGATAAGGATTAACTCTTCCGTCTGTGTACATTTCATATTAGCAGCTGCACATTTGATTTGCCCAGTCGCCTGTCCCTCCCCTCATCCTCCCGTCGATCGAAATGTTTATTCTGGATTTAGAAATTACAACATGTGTGTGTTCAGTTTGTTGAGCAAACACACTCGCCGCCGTCTGTCCACCGACCAATGTCCATTACTCGGAGGAGACGGTCGGAATCAATCTATGTATTTGCCAACGCTTCCGTTAATGACTCACTTTGAAGTGGTAAATGCACTTAGGGCTCCGCTTGCATTTATTGTAAATTTTGACTCCAAACACACTGCAATTAGTTGAATACATTTTGGGATTCAAATGAGATTGGAGGCTAATCTTGTAACCCTTAATTCTTAAATCTTCAAACCATGCGCGGATCCAGGGGGAATATGGGTGAAAACTGGAAGGAAATTGGGTATTCGAAAAGTGTGCAACAAATATATTTGTTCTAAAATCCCCCTACAACCAAATCCTGGTTCAAACTGAGCTGAAAAAATTTAAAAAAAATTTAACATATTTTTTCACGATTTTCCTAACATTTCCCCAACCAGAACCTGTCTTGACCTACACCCTGAGCATAATTTTTAAAGTTTCCCTTTGAAGTCGCCTAGGCTTTGTCAAGAACTTAATCGCACTTTGCAAATTGCCTGATAATGAAAAAAATAAATATCAGAAAAAAAACAGCCGGAAAACCTTATAACATGAAAACCAAAGGCAGAAACAAAAAGCCAAACTTTTCCACTCAGCCGCACAAAATGTGTGAGCCGTCCTGTTTCCTTATTTTGCCAGTATTTCTCTTTTCATGTTAACAATATTATAAAACTTTTGGCGATTTCCTTGGGCCTTCCCTACCTTCCACCTTCCAGGTGTAAAAACTTGCTGGCCAAACTTTGGCCCGCGGCTCGGGAATTGTGTTTCATTTTTCAATTACGGAATGTACCAAGAGCCGACCCTTATTGGCTCCGATAAGTCCGGATTCCGGAATTAGTTGGAATGCAGCTGCCATATCTGCCTCGAATGCTGCAGATACCGGGGGTCAAAGGGGTCAAAGGGCAGCGGGGTGGAATCACAACAGAGTGAAATTGTTTTGGATGCCGGCCAACCCGTCTGCTGCGAGATAATTTCCTGTCATTATTTTGTGGTCTTCCGCAGTCGAACGTAAAAATTGCGACTCAAAGGTTTATATCCAGCACGACGGACAAACAACCGAGCAGGCCAGGACAGATTGGGCCTCCGTAGTCCGTAGTCCATGGTCTGTTGTCCAAAGTCCATAGTCCGTAGTCCCGGAGTTCGCAGTCGGCTGTCTGGCAGTTGGAAAAATTGACTGCATTGCCCACGGGTCAACAAATAAATTGGTTGGCCGGCTGGCGGACCGACTGCCATGTTGATTTTGAGGTCATCGCTGATATTGCGGATGCGAATCGTTTTTGATTGCATTGGCCAACTGGGGTCCCGAGATGATGACGCAGTAACCGCACCGCCATGGCCATGGCCACTCCACTCTACGGACAGATGGACTCCGGACCTCGGACTACGGATTGAAAGCTGGTCCGGCTCTACGGTGTATTAATTGTGGTTGCCACTGGTGAGAATTTCCATTTGCCATTTTAAGTGCGGCTTGACGTTGTTTTCATTCCCGTTAAGGCCATAAAAAGTCTCTGCGTCAAATATTTATTACAAACGGCCATATTCGTCCAACACCCACGGACGCACATTCATTCAGTCGCTGGATGAAAGACAGCCGAGTTTTTTTGGCCACCACACCTGCAGAATGTTAAATAAATCAACATGCTGCACTCACTGCACTCTGACCGACTATGGAATACTCATTAATTGAGGAAATATATCATAAGGGTAATGTTAAGGTTGTAATTTAAGTAAAGATTTTCAAAAGATGATTTATGATGTGCTCTTTAAAAAAAAAACATTGAATACCAATCAAATAACAATCTAATACATTAAAATGAAAATGTTAAAATTATAAAATTAAAGCTTTCTAAAAAACTATAGTCCCATCTCAATACCATATACACACATTGCTATAAATGGTACAAATTCCTTTTAATCTTTCTGTTTAAGGTTTCATTGCCCAAAAAAGTAAAAGACCACTTAAAGTTGGCATGCATTGGAATTATTATCGAATGATTAAATGTAGGAGTTAGGTTTAATTCATTAACATTCTTTAAGTGTTAAAAAAAAAATATATATAATATATATATATTTAATATATATAATATTACATCCTTAATCCCAAAATATCCTTCAAATGGCATTAACTTTAACCATCATACTCTACAATCCAAACAGTTGCAGAATGGGAGCAAGTCTCCGGTTTTTCTGACTAACTCACTCCCCCAAAATGGACATATCTCTCGTTCGAGTGTGTGCGAGTGAGTTTGGTGAATATTTCACGAATTGAGCTGTCATGCAAATGTGGCATTTCTGTTTTTGAAGTTGACAGGCCTCGAAAATTGCAGCGTACATCTAGATTGAGGCATTGACATGGGCACGGCGAGTCCTCCAGTCTGCGGATGCGGATGCCGATTCGCATGCGGATTCGGGGGCGGGCTGTGTGAGTGTCAGTCGACTTATTGTTGCACGGATGCTGCCGCAATTGTCGTTTCCATCAATCAAGGCCGCCTGACAGCCACTTGAACGAGAATGAGAACGTAGACGCAGGATCGTCCACGGATTGAAATGACACACTGACAAAAAACTTGATTATATATTTTGAACCAATACTAATCAGTTTTTTAATTTCCTATGAAACGGAAGGAAATTACCTTTAAAATGTACATGTTTCTAAACATATTTAACACAATTTGTGCCTTTTTATAATAATATTAAAATATATACAATTTTTTTTACACCTTTTATCATTGTTTTTTATTTTAAAAATAAATAAATAAAATATTTAGTAAAATTACGATTTTAGTTTAATTTCAACGTGAATATTTAGGTTTAATGAAAGACTTCTTTGTTTATAAAATATACTTTAAAGCAATGGTTAAAAATTCACAACTCCTTTTTCTAAATAATGCATAGAGAACTAACCTTTTTATTTTCCGTGTGGGCCGAGAAAACAATTTCAGTCTATGACTGTCACCACGGAGAGCACAAATTCTGGCACTTAATGCGCTAATAACTCAGCTGGCTGGGAATTGCCCAAAAGCCCAAAAGCAAGGGGGCCCAAGAAATGGTAAAAGTTTTATTGAAAGCGCCACACAATTTGTTTGTATATTTAAATTATCATACAATTTCACAAAGTTTCGCCCGAAATGAGCGCTGACCTGACCCCAGTGCCCAGTACCCTCGAACATCTGACCCCCCTTTGCCCCCTCTGCCCCCGCCGCCCAGTCATTATGGCCCACTTTCGCCACGGACTCGTTTTCCGGGTTCTTTTGGCCGCTTTGCACATTTTGACTTGCGCCATTTGGTGTGGGATGAATGGCTCGAATGGGTGGGCTTTTTCGGGTGGCTCTTTGCAGTTCCGTGGCTGCCGAATTACATTTGTGTAATTTTGCGGAAAAACTTTTTTATTTGCTAATTTCGTTAAATTAGAAGGGAAAATGAAAGAGAATTGCAAATGGCATTATAATATGCGCTGCGGACGAATTTTTGACAGCCAAGTCGTAGCTGGTGGCCAAAATAATTACACATGTAATTTGAAATTCTTTTTAGTGTCGCTGCCAATGGGGAAAACTTTACACAAGATTTCTTAATTACCCAAGAAGCGAGGCTGTACTTCCTGAGGCATGCATTTCCCTCATAGAGAACTCAAATATGAGATTATATTCACCGCAGAGACTACTTGCCCAAGTGCTTAATTTGAATAAATGTTACTGAATAAATAACGAGTGCTGAGTTATTCAGGGCCAGGCGATGGGTTTTCGGGGCAGCTGACGTGCGGCTTTTATTCTCGTTAAAGGTGTTAATTGAGTGGCTTCATTTGTCCGCCGGAAATGCCCATCAATTAAGGTAATCACGCAACAAAGTCACAAAATGCCACGCCCCCCGAGGGAAAAAGGAGACGAGACGGTGTCTCCTCGGTCGCCGTTGGCCGTTGGCCGGGGTTTTCCAGGGCTCTGAAACCCCAGACTGCGGACCGTCGACCGTCTAAAAAACTGCGTGACTGACATGCCATGCCAGGCCACGCCACCAAGTCGACATCCACATCCACATCCACGTCTACGTCCTCCTGCGGATCCAATGTCCACTGGCCCGTATCCGGCAGCGGGCCTTGGCCACCGCCTTTGTGTTTGGCTTTGTTTGCCGGCACAAAAGGCAGAAAGCGCTCTTAATTGGGCGGCTAACTGAAAGTGGCTGCGTCTTTGCCCATTCACATGTCAATCAAGGCAGCACACATCCACATCCACATCCCCTAGACCCGGGTCCACCATTAATGGTATCAATTTCAAAAAGAAACGAGTCTAGTCCGGTCCGGGGGTCGGAATCGGGGTGCCAGGCGCCTCCTGCTGGCACAATCAATTTATTACACACCGCTGCTGACAAGTTCTCGGAATGCCTGGTGCAGAACAGGGCGATTTGGTTGAAGGGAAAGCACTTGGTCCCCTCAAATTTACATCTTCTATTCCAGTTCACACTCTCAGGCACTTGGAAAAATAGTATATCTCTGAAAATGTAATGTAGAGAAGAAATTAAGAGATCGTCTCTTAAAGATTTATAATACCTTAAAGGTTTTTCTTGCTTAAAAATGGCGTTAGGAACCCACCAGATGAATATGATCAAAGAAGTGAAAAAGTATATCTAAAAAAACTTTTTTAAATATTTTAAAAATATTTCAAAAATTATATTTGGAAATATAAAAATCCCTAATTTCCCTAGAAAACTCTATAAATATTTTTACGAAAATCCCAAGTTACAGAAAAACATTTCTCGCCGTGTACAATGCAAATATTGTAGAGCATAAAATGGGCATTGACGAACGTGCTGCAACATCAAATGATGAGATTATCGTAAACTCGAGCAGGACCATAAAGCAGGCCTAGAGGACAGGACAGGAAAGGACAGGACAGAATGGCCGGAGAAGAGGATGTGGAGTGGATGGAGTGCATGGAGTGGAGGTCAGGGAGGGCGGCCTCTTGTGGCCGTAAAAGCGCTTAATAGTCCATTAAAGGGATTAAGAGGGGCACCCGGAGTCCAAGGAGCCGAGGCGAAAGAACAAATTTCCGAACATGTCCGTGTCAATAGATGGCCGGCGTTAAAAATCAAACAGACGACGGGTCGTATGCGTATTATTGAAAACTTGCTGGAAAAGCGGGGACAATTCTTTATTGCGGGCCATTTGGCCGGGCTTAATACGAGCAAATTAAACTAAGCTCGGCAAATTGCGTTTCGGTCACGTTCCGAGGCCAGCGGAAAAATGGCTCCATTTCCATTTTCTCCAGCACATTCCGATTCCAATCCAGAATAAACACATGCATAGAACGACGAGTCCCCCGCGCTGAAAATAATGCAATAAAAGCGGCATAAAAATAAAAACCAAAACAATGCGAAAAGGAAAGCAAACAGTATCATGTACGTATGTACACATCTTGGCGATGGGAAATGGGGAAAATGGGGAAATGGAAAGGCGCGCAAGAAATCATAAATGTAATTGAGAATTTTATGGAGGGTGCCAGTTGCCACCCCACCATCCCCTGCATGTTGTGCAAATAAAAGTTGAAATTGTCGCCCAGAATTTCTAAGAATAAAACGGGGAATTTTCCACAAAGCCCCAAAAAAGGGAAATGGGCGATCCCCCAATTTCCACCACCCACACACAGAAACACACACGCATGACGTTGACGCTTTCCATTTGAAACTTTTCATGGGGCTGGGGGTGAGAGTGGGTGGAAAACCCATCCACAATGGGCGCCTGTTCGGTTTATTGCCAGCAATCAATTAAAACGGCAAAGTCATTTGTGACAAAAACATTCACAGAAAATTTGACTTTTTGCGCCGGGGAAAATTTCTGCCTATGGCACCCAAAAATCGATGGGCAGACACATGCATACATGTTATTGTAATATTTCAATGTCACGCTGTAAGGGATGAGGGGGCGGTGGTGGGCGGTACTGCCAAAAAAGTGACTAAGTCGTTCCCTGCACTTGCCAAAATAAATGGGAGTAGCAAGGGAAAACAGAGAGCCATTTTTTGGACTAAGGAACAAAGGCCAGGAAACAGCCCCATAATATTTATGGGAATTTAGAAAAAAAGGTATTTGATTTAACATTACAAATCTAAAATTTTATATTAACAATATACATTTGGTGAAGACTAAACTTTTGAAAATTAATCAAACATTGGTTTATTTATTTATGGCAACCTTTAATAAATGCCTAAAATAAAACAGAAAACATAAATGTAATCCACTTAAATAGCTTTCAATACAGCTATCAATTTCACTGCAACTTCTTTAATCATATAATCAAATCAAATTCAATTCAGTAATTTCCAAAAATATTTTGGACGTATTTCGGTTTTAATGAATTTTACTGCCTTTAGAGAGTCGAATCCAATCAAAATAATATGATATACATTTAAGTGCCACGAAATATTTGAATTCGCTTGTTTACAAAATAATTACTTCAGCGAAATTAGTACAGGAAAATCGAAACATAATTGCAGATTAAAATGCAGATTCAACATTCACTTTCTCCCTTCGAAATCAACCTCCTTCGTAATTTTCCCTAATCAGCTTAGGCGAAAACAAGCAGAAAATGCCGTTTTTCGGGGAAAGAAAATCGATGATGGCGATTTCCACGCCCAAAAGTCACACCGACTTGGTTCAATTGCAATTAACTAAATACACGGAAGCCCAAAGCGGCTTTGGCACGGTCTAATGAATATGCATTCCGTTCATTAAATCAACATTAATTTATGTAATGTATTGTTTCACTATCATTGTTTTTGCCCCGTTTCTTTCTTGTACATAAATTCTAATGAACAGCTAATACATGCGTGCTCGAATAATTGATATTGATGGTTGTAATCTTATTTAATCCCTAATTACAAACGAATTCAATGGAATCGAGCAGGTCGTCGGCTGGGGGCCAATATACGAACCACTCACTGCCAATACCAGAGTACCCAGTACCCAGTACCCAGTATCCAAAACAAACATCATACATAAATTATTTTTACACAGACAAGACGGGTGGTGGTGGCTTTATGTATTCAGTTCAGTGTACATATGCCCATCTGAATTGCTAAAAACATGCAAATACTTGTGGAAGCCACCCCACCACCCACCTCCCACCACCTCCCCTCCTGCCGCACACAAATGGAAATAATTTGCTAATTAGTTTGATTAGTCGAAATACTCGCGAAAATGCCTATATATGTGGGCACATGCCCGCCGACTTGCCACATTGCTCAGATCCATTAATTAGCGCCGCCCACTTTGCCCCGAAAGCATTGGTTTAATTAGACAAACATCGCCGGGGAATCCCAGATTAAAGCCACACCGCCGCAAAAATAGTTCGGCTTTTGGCTAAACAATAATTTGCTTAATTAAGAATCAATCATAATTCGATTCGATAAATGTATATAAATGACTTTCAATCGCAGCTAATTAACATCTATTCTGTCATTAAATGTCAGTTGTCATCTATTTTGATTTTTATTTAATTAAATTAAATTGTTGATTAATATGAGTGAAATGGACTAATCACCACTGCTGGTGATTTATTATTTTTGGGGATTACAATGAGAAAATAAAAATTATTTTTAAAGTTTATGACAAACCTAATAAAAGGTATCAAAATCCTATCTAAAGCGATTGTAGATTTATTAAGGGCAAGCTCTCCTAATGGATTTCTAAACCACACAACCAAACAAATTTCAATATACATAAAGAAACTTTTTCGATTTTGCCTTTACCATTTGCTATTTGCTTAAGTGCCGGGCCATAAGGATTTCCGCTTGTCAGCGGGAAATCGAGAGAAATAAAGAACTTGCAGCTTTTCCACGCTCCGTGGCACCTTATTCCCCTATTCCCCAATCAGTTTTCAGTTTGCAAAACCTGTGCTCCACTCTGATGCACATAAATGCAACAAATCCACGGAATAATATGGATGTGGCAGCCACGGGGCTTTTACGTACCGGCCAACGGGGATTTACCGGGATTCGCCCATTGTCACATGGGCGATGTCAGTTGTTGATTAAATAAAAGACTTCCCCTAAAAAATATAGTAAATATATATATGCATTGGTATAGCGGGGGCCAAAGCTCGTAATGAAACTAAACTGAAAAAGTTTACATTTCTCATCGATTCCCTGGGCAGCCGGAAAAGTTGGGAGCTGGAAAAAAAAGAGAAGTGAAAAATGTGGAAAGTGCAGCGAATAAATAATTCAGGCCGAAATGTCAAACAGCGTTGTGTCAGGATGATTTCTGCGGAAGTCCTTGCGATGTCTATGTCTCTGCGAGCATTACGAACTTTGCAGCATGAATAAGTCAGCTCAGCCATTGTCTGGCCGACGAGTTGCCCCTCCGGGAAACCCCGGGAAAAGCCCCTGGAAAATTCCCGGCCCCCATGCCAGCGATGTCCTTGCACCGTCTTCAGGACTCGTCGCCTTTGTTAAAAAGTTGTTGACGCTGATGCTCTCTACGTGTAAAAAGGTGAACAACATTTGTAGACGACTCCGACTCCATCTCCAGACTCTAGAAACGAGACTCCCGACTCCGGGCTCCTGACAATTGAAGTGGCATTTCGCACTCCGGCGTCATCTGTCTGCCAAGTGCCTTTCGGAGTTTGCTCACGTCACAATTATTTGCAGCAACTTGAAATTTATACCCAACCCTCATCCTCATCCTCATCCGTAGAGCTCTCCGAATTAATACATCAAACAGCAATCCACTCCCCCTTTTCTGGACCGCAACAAAGCAAAACAAGTAATTTCCATTGGGGGTGGTGCGAAGTGCAGGGGCGTTCCGGAAAATAAGCTGGACATCCCCGTTTGCGGAGAGAAGTTCCATTGTGTTTCATTACTGGATGCCAGTTTATTAAAAAATTTGTGAACTTAATGTCCAACTGGGAGGAGGAGCGGATGGCACGCTACTGGAATTTAATAAAAACGTCAGCACTGAGAACCCCAGGCAAGAAATCACAACCCTCTAAATTTGAAACTAGGGATGGAATATAGATATAATAAGCCACTGACTGCGTACAAGATTAATATTTATCATATTAATATTATTCAATATTTATGTTGATTTAAATTGGATTCTTTTTAAACATTTTAAACACATTAACCACAAATCAATAGTAGAAAACAACATAAGAAATACCTTATTTATTGTACAAATGCATTACCATCAATCATAATCCACTATTTGAGTAAACAAATATTTAAAAAGAGCTAAAAAAGGTATTGATTTTGTTTTATGCAGGTCAGAATGGGTTCTTTAAACTACAGAAGATTATCTTATAGAGACTTAAGTTTAATATTTCTTTTAAATAGTACCGAAAATGCATTACTTTTGTCATCTCTACTTATAATTGTTTGCCTACCCTTTGTGGTGGTTGTACCCAACCCCCTGAGGGGAGGTTTTCTTTCCCATTTTTTTCGCAGTAACCACACCTCACCCCGAAAATTGCCCCCTCTTTTGGGATTGTGCAACCCAGGGGGTGGCTTCCCTTTTCCCTTTTCCGTTTCCCATTTCCCCATTAACTCCTCCCTTGCACCGATTTGGCTTGTTTGCAACTGTTGCTTCTGCTGTCTGTTGGTTGTGCCCTGTTCTCTGTTTTCTGTCCTGTGCGGCAGTGGCCTTTGTTTTTCCAATGTGTCGCATCATTAATTTCGTACAGATATTTGCCTGCATCCTGCCACCGAATCACGCCTTTGTATCTGCCGCCGTTGCCATAAATTTCGATAATGTGTCAATTTATGAATGGGCGCCCCGGCAAAAGTTATCCATTCACCCGGGCAGCGGGATTTGCAGCTGTCAGCGTCTATTGATTGTTTTATTGATGGGCCCAGATTGACTTGGCCGGCGTTCTTTATGGCCTGCCAAGTGAATAGCCAGACGAGCAAGACAAACAGCTCTCAATATATGGGTGAATAAGTTGTTTCGGCTGACAGAAGCCAGACAAGTTGAAGATGTTCTCGTAAATATCACTCAGGGAGTGCGAAATTAAATATTCTGATCCTATTTTGTAATAAACAAAAATCTTATAGAATGTATAAACCTAAATATTTGAAATAAAATGTATACAATTAGTTTAGCTTAGAAATGATCGATATTTTGGCGATAACATATTCTATTTTTTTAAATTTCCTGTAACAAGTGCTTTGCTTTCTTTAAGTGCAAACTACATAAACACTTTAGCTTTATAATAACCCCATCGTCATCTAGTTGAAACTAAGTCATAGAGCTCTCGCATTTATTTACCTATGAAGAGGGTTCACGTAGGGGGTTCATGAACATTCATTAGAAGAGAAACGAACTACAAAGTCATCGCCTGCTGTGTTATCCTGGTTCGACTTAAGCCAGCAGTTTGCGTAATTAGTTGGCAAAATGCTGGAGCGCTTGAAAATGTACGTAAATTGTTTAATTGTTGCGCCAAAGGAACTGAATAATTTGCTCAATTTTCATTCATTACTCGCCCTGTCTTGTCTCTATTCCAATCCATTCTCCTGCTCGCCGACTTTGCTCGGTATTTCCCATCATCATCATCATCATGGTCGTGGTCCTCAGTCGTCAGTACTCAGTACTCAGTGCTCAGCCGCATCTCATCTCTCGGCGTCATAAAAGGCACTTCATTTGCATAAATGAATTCTGTAAATTTTGAGTAGCACTTGACGCTGCCAAAGAGATCACAACCGGGTGAGACGGGGCAGGAGCGGCCTCGGCCGCATATTGCTATGGATTCCCAGCTGCGAAGGCTTATCCACAAACCGCAATTCAATGCGTAGGCCAAACAAATTGATATGAATGGCCTCGTTTCGCCAGGACGAAGCCAAGGTCCTCGACTTGAGTTGACTCGACTTTCGAGTGCGATGCATCGGGACCGGCTCGTCGGTGCTTTCTATTTAATTAACATGCGGACTCCTCGAGCGTATGCGTATTCAATGTTGCCATTCAAGTGCTCACTTCACTCGCTCCTTCATTCGCATTTTTATGTGCCTTTCCCTGCCCTCGATTGGGGATTGGCTGATGAATACAAGTTCTGGGTGGGTAGGCACAAAAACAGCACTACTGCAAACTACAATCAGTTGAGAAGGGGCCTCGAAGAACTCAAAGGCTTTGAAAGCTCTAATAGAGATCCTTAAAAGTATGCAGTATGTTTTTATTAAATTATTTTATTGCATACTTTTAGACACCTCTATAAATGATTTTTAAACTATAACTATTTCTGAATTACCCTCGTATACTAAACATGTTATTAAAGGTTTCGTTTTAGTTTCGGTTCATATTTTTTTTAAGTCTGCCAGTAAGGGCTTCCCAATTAACTAATTAAGGACTGGCAATATTTCAGCTGCAACAATTAATTGCAGCTCGGTTGCTAATTATTTATTCCGTATTCCGCAACCGAGGTACACCTGTACAAGTATAGCTGTAGGGACATTCAACTTTTATCATTATGATGCGCAAACGGTCGCAACTTTTTCACACGGTTGTAGCCCGCAAAGTAAATTAGTTACAGTTCGCGCTGCTAAGCGATTTAGTTTGTTGATTAAACTTTTCGCATAAACGCCAGGACCGCGCCTGAGGGTCGAATCTCTGCTAAAAATCCAGCCCAACTCATGAATTAATGTAGCAATTTGGGGAGTATTTGCAATATAACGTATACGACGTGAGGAACGAACTTTAAAAGGGGGAATTCCTTTATATCTCTAAAAAATATTTATTTTATTAATTTCAGCTTTTAATTGATATTCTAACAAGTCTAATCCTTTTCTAACATTTGTGTTTATTAAACTTTTTTTATGACATATGCAAACGGTGTTTATAAATAATATACAATACACTTACCTGCCGGAAAAGTTTTATTTTCCCCACGCACGCACCCTCGCACACAATTTGAAAAGTGCAATTTGGAAATTACATTTAAATAATTGAAACAACAAATGTTTGGCAGTAGAAATTTTGACATTTTAGAGACTAACGAGGTCGCTCAATTTGATGAGACAAAGCCGGATGAATAATTCATGCAAAAAATAAACTAACTGAGCCACATGTAAGAGCACTTGTTTTTCGGCCGAGAGAGATCGGGAGGCGGAGATTTCGGGGGCCCCGAGACATATGTACGTTTAATATAGCACCCAGGAGCAGGAGCAGGAGCAGGAGCAAACACAATGGCCTGGCATTTTGCTCGCCAGCTGTGGGTAATTTGTAAACGTCAAAAGGCAAACATCGAGTCCTGTCCTGCCTGGTATTCGCATTTCCATTCCCGTTCCTCCTGGCTGGGATGCCAGCCTGCCATGTCAGAGATCAGAGCCAACGCCACACGTCCCGAATGAATTCGCACGTGTCCGGAATGAATGAAGATGCCGGGCGACTGTTTCATTTTAAATACAATTTATTGTGCATGCTGGCTAGCTGAAACTAAACCGAGCCAGAGCCAAAGCCACACAGCCCGGGCATAATCCGCATTTGGTTCCCTGCCATTTAATATTTAATGCGGCCCCGAAATGTGGCAAAAGTGTGATTAATAAAATAAGCCAGAGAACATGTGTCATACTCGTACATGCCGAATATGCGTGTCACTCGGTGGAAACTATTTCCATTTTCATCTCGATTCCCGAAGCCCAAATTCCGCTCCTCGCAGATAGATACGTAGGCTCCTCCGAGCAGAACTCACGTCTCCGTACGTGTTCGATTCCAATATGGCGCTGTATTTTCCATATTTACCCGGCATAAATTCTTAATAATCCGCTCGAAAAGCTGCCACAATTGATAAGTGAAAAGCCAAAGAGACGACATAAGTGGCATAGTGGTGGTATATGTGGAAAGTGTTTGGGATATCTAAAAGTACACAAGGAAAATAAAATTGGTAGAAAGAATTTGTTTTAAGAATATATTTATTCATTTTGCAAATCAATATATTAAACTTTAAACCTCCAATTTTGTAGTGAAAAACATAATTATAAAATAACGAGGTATACTCCGGTATTCAATTAAGCGAAATATGCTTCAGAAAATTCGCATCCTTAAATTTATAATGGCACAACTCGCGGACCGGAGCTCATTTCACGTTTGAAATATTTAATTTATTTTAATTGCGAGTCAACTCTTTTGATTTCTGCGCTGCCATTATGAGGCAGTTGTTATTTTCGCATTTCTCCTTTTTGGAGAAGAGGCGAAAGAAGCGTTTCTCGAGGAGCGGCGACAAGTGGCAATTATGTGCTCACCCAGCCGCCGAGTGGGGCAACTGGGACTCAAATTGCCGGCAAGGCGGGGCCAAAATGCATTTAATTTCTTAAAGGGGCGCGTAATTAGTTTGCCTCGGTGACGGGCAGGTCCTCGTTCTCGTCCTCGTCCTCAGCCATAAACATACAAGTATGTGCACCAAAGCCTCCTGTCGAGCAGCTCCTTTGAAACACTTTCAGGAGTGCCCACTAATGTGTTTCTTTGAGGTTATGCAATTACCTACTTTGCAGTCAAGGGGAAAGGAGAGATTTCTTCAATGGGAGAAGATTGTTGCCATTACTTGAAAAATTTAAACAATTTCCTAAAAAACTCCATAAATTGCCGTGGGTACCAAACAAATCCCTTGTTTTTAAAACCATTTACAAAGGTGTTTAAAAGTAGGCAACAATATATTTCGATTCTGAAAAAAACCCTTTTTCTCTGCATACTTTTAGGCCCTCTTATAAGTGATTTGAAAACATCAAAAATACCAAAATATAAATGTTCTTATATCCTTTGTTCTTTACAAGATCGTTGCTCACCTTTAATAAAATATAAACCCATAAAAATGATCTTTCAGAAACTTCGAAAATTGTTTTACGTGTGCTTGGAATTCCCGGGAGCCCGAAATTAACGCATTACGCATTTGTAGACCGACATGCAGTTAATGGCCATTCCGAGCATAGAGCTCAAATACAACTCATTTCCAAGATGCAGCCGAGTGCAGAGCATACAAAATCAAGTCGAGTCCCCGCCTCGGGGGACTTGGGGGTGGCGAAGTCCTGGGGCTGGCCATACCTCACATGCACACACATTTGTCCATTGTTTGCCCGGGGTGTCGGGGTGTCGTTTCCATTCCAAAGAGGAGCCTGCTTTGCGGCCCCTGCCACTTGGCACGTTCACCTTTGTGCAGATGGATGCTGTTTGGCAACATCCAGTCAAGCACCCACTTGAAGACAACTTTGTCGCCCCGCCAGTCTCTCCATTTGCGGCCCGCAGGCGCTGCCAAGGATCAAGGATCAGCCGAGGAGGAGCAGAGGCACTTCATTCGGGCTGCAACAACAACGCAGGGATGCATAACAAAGGCCCGGGCACTTGAACTGCGTAATCGCGCCCCTCTAGAGTCCTTTGGCCCTCTCGAAATTTTCATTTTTAATAAAATGACAATGGAAGTATCGTCAACCAATCCGATGAGCTGTACCAAATGAAATTAAAGGGAATAAAGTTCAATGGTCTCATGGAAAAGTAAACAAAAAACCTTTTGCGAAGGAGTTAAGTGCTGTAACCTCCATTAAACCCACGCCCAGGTGGCAAATATCCTGTGGGGAAATCTCAGCCACACCTGCGCCTGCAATCAAAGTCAAAAGTCAACGCCCAGGCTTTTGACCCCGACTTTGGACTGACAACTTAATTGTGGTCCGCAGACAAACAAGTTCTGTTTTTCGCCGCGAACTTTCAACGCGCCCAATCCCAATGACAACAGCATTAATAATTCAATTTCGTGAGGGAGGCGGAAACTGAAACTGAAACGGAAACGGAAGGGGAACTTGGGAACGGGGAACTGGGAACTGGGCTCGTTCCCCCAATATTTGGCAATTACTTGGCCTAAACCTGTGGCAGGTGCATAGCTACCGCCACTTGGCTGAAAGCGATATCCCCAGCCTAATCCGTTTAACCTCCATGTCAACTGGGTCTGTTATGACCCGTCGGCAGACGCAATCTAAATTACCCCTGGCTTGGGCGCCCCAGGATGTGTCGTCACATCCTGTCACAGGGCCAAAGTGTCGTTTTAATAAGCGTTTCGCAGCCTCACCTTTGTGTGTGTTGAGTGTGTTTGTGTGCGGGTGATGGCCTTGTTTTCATTTTTGCTAATGGCCCACAAGTTGGCCATTGTAAAGCCGACCTAAGACTTACGGCTCTCCATCCTGCTGATGATGTCCTCAGCCCCAGTTTGCCTAGGACATTAACCTGTGTGTGGGCGGGCACTCCTTTGCTTGGGAAGACTCCTTTGGGGATTTCGTTGTAATGCATTCCGGCAAATGATCTTATTAGGATTTGCCTTCAAAAGGTATAATATAGGGGGTTGTTATGTGTTTCAAAATTGCACCTATTGAACACCTCAGCTTAGTGTCATAAAATGTGTACCCCTTGAAAGTATATCACACCATTTTACCTATGGAAAATTTCTTCCTGTCAGAAAAGCATTAAAAATAAATCGTTTGACTTCCTCAAATATGCTCCGTTAATGCTTTTCTAACAGGCCAACAATCACAGGAGGTAGAGAACTTCTAAGTACTATCTTTTAGATACTAAAACCTAAAACATATATAAACATAAACGTACCACAATGCAACTCAATTCTCGAATCCAATCCTTGGGGGTGGATAAATATAAATGCGTTAGGCAATTTGTAAATGTAACTAACAGATACAAATCTGCTGGGAATGCGTGGCCGGAAAAGAAGAAAGCACATAATCAAAATTAAAATAAGAATCTCATCGCTCAGCCGCAGAAACAGAAACAGACACAGAGATACATTCCGGCAGATATGACACTGGGAACAAACGACCCAAACAAATTACACATTTTCCTCCGCTTTATTGTTGGCAATTTATTCGCAGCTAAATTGAAATACACACCATTTACCTGAGGACAACAGCGCACAGCCGCTGACTCCCGGTGACATTGACAAACTGGAAGAGCGAAATGGAAATGGGAATGGGGGGCAGTTGGGTCTAGTTGGGCTGCTCCAGTTCGTGACATCATCTCCCGCTGCCCTGGAGTCAAGGTTGGGGTCGAAGGCGGGACAGGCCGTGGCGGTTTGACATCCGCTGAGCCCTGAAAGCAATTCCATTTAAAATATCAGATTCGATCATCTTGTTAATTAAACCTCAGCGAAATAAAAACTCTATGTTCAAGGATCTGAAGGTTTTCAGTTGGGAATGGTATTAAAAATACCCTAACAAATATTTTTCTTTATTAAAAAGTAAATTGTTTATTAGAAAAAACTAAAAGATAAATAAAAAATATAAAAATCACCGAAAATGGAAGGACCCATACTACCCGAATTTATTCTTCTGAAATAGTATTTGAAAGGGTACCGAAATTGTACCGAACTCGTAAAGTTCTTTTTGAACAGTAATAATTGAAGAAAACTGAAAATTGTAGATCCAATAAAATTTTGAAATTTTATACTAACTTATGTGTAAATAATAATATACTTATTTAAGCAATCAAACACTTAGCTGCACAATCACATACCTACCCAACCAAAATATTTGTACAACCACCTAACTTCCAAGCAGCTTTGTGTAAGTGGAACATATCCACACATCCTGTTCTGCATATCCACTCCACTTACATACATATATACCCCGACAAACTTCCTGTCCGAGGCTCAATTGGCGTGCTGAATGAACCGCCCTGGTTGGGCAGAGTTTTTGATTTTAATTTAGATAAAGTGCGCTATGGAAATCAGTTTCGCTGTAACTTTCCCAGTTTATCCGGGCTCAAATCGGGCCCAGACAACTAAACACTCCATAAATACAACAACGGGGGGCGGGGCAGATCGGGGGCGAGCTTAAGGTAAGCTGTAAATTGCACGCTTTCATGTAGATAATTAATCACCGCGAGCATTCGGTTCCAGGTGGCCCTGTTTTGCGGCAAACGAAACTCTTCCACTTGCCATTGAAGATTTGGCTTTGTGGCGAATGTAAATGCAGTTCCATGCAAATTTATTCCTGATCTTATCCGGATCATTTTAAATTCACAATACCAGCGCTGGAGCATTGTGCTGTCCGAGATTTATTGGTGGCGCCATTTTCGGAGGCATTCGCGGAAGTCAAATCAATTATACGCCCTGTTGGGCACTCGAATCACGAAAGGAAATTGAAATTATTTGATATAAATTAATGCAATTAAGCATTTGGCTAAACTCGATGGGGGATTAGGGTTCGAGTGGAATACAACTCAGGTCATGGGACAAATTCATCAACTTTTTATTTGAAGAAGTTTACTTTACAGCACTCAGTTGGATATTGGATATATAACTCTTTCTGATTTGCCAATTTTGTTTCTTCTCTAAAACTATTAGTTTTTTTGTGGGAAAATCTACTTCTTGTACCAAATCAAATGGAATTCCCATTGATTTAAAATAAAATGAATTTCTCAAGTAAAGTAAACACATTTATAAAGTATACACTTTGCACATATTTCCGTCTTTCCAGACTCTGGCTATTGCCGAGAAACAATCAACCCCAAAGTGGAGGAAAGACGTACTCGAAATTCAACAGTCAGAGCAGCTGGGACTTGGACTGGGAAACGTTGGACCTTCACGTGCATTTCCGAGAGCGTTTGCCATGGCAAATGGGAAAATATTTAAATGTAACTCAATTGCGAACGCAATATGCGCTTGGGAACCACTTCGTATCCTTCTGTCGTAATACAGGATAGTTTGATTTGATTTATTTATAAGTTCAATTTGTGCACATTATTTTTCCAATATTAAGCTTTGATGCGGATGCAGTCGATGGCGACTGGAGACCACCGGGGAATGCAAACGAAAATCAATTCAATTTGCCAGTTGCCGAGTGCAAAGCGAATGCCAAATGAAGATGACTAATATTCGTGACGATGAGTGGATGAACCGGGTGCCTGCAGCTCGGAGGGAAGAGTGAAACAAGGACAGGACTCTTCCACACATCCACACACAAAAAGTTGTGTCCTTTGGCATTAACAACCTCAAGTTCTTCTTGTCGAGCTGGAAAACTTGCTGGAAAAATGCAAGCAGACGAACAATTGCCTGAAAAATAAGAGAGAGAGGGTCTTTCCTTTTTTCTGTGAGCGTTTCTTCAGTTGCTGCACATAATTACATGAAAAGAAAATTAGTGTCGAGATTCGCCTTGAGCGCCTCTCCAGGTGAAAACTTTTAATGAGCAATTTTCTCACAAATTCCCAAGTGTTGCCGCATTTAATTTTTTAATGAAAGAATTTCTTTCAGCCGCAGTACATGAAGGGGAGTGGGAAAATCTGGCGGCAAAGACTTCCACTTCGACCACTTTTCCTTTGAGTTCTTCAATCAGTTTCGGCTTCATTTAGGACTGGCATATTTCTTCATCCATTGGCCTGGCTTTTTGGAGTGCGTAATTGGGGGTGGTGGGCTGGACTGGGTGGTGGGATGGTGGTGGGATGTGCGATCTAGGTGTTTGTTTTTATTTATCGGCGGCACAGAGAGAGAGCCCTGACCCATGTTAATGGCCGATTGACACGCCACTTGGCCTTGATGGGGCTTTTAGCCCGGCTCGCACTCGACTGCTGCTCCCAAAAAACAGACGAGGCGCTTCTGCTGCTCCACACTTTCACAGGATTAATGGCGGGGGAAAGTGCTCGGCCGGGGGATTCCCACACTCGCCGAACGAGGTGCTAAGCGAGCGTGCTGATTGCTGCCATTTTTGATAAGGAGTCCGCATTAATATTTCCCTTGCGTTGGATTCCACCGTTTTGTCCAGTCCGCTGATATATAGCTGCGAGTGGCTCATTAGCACCACTAACTTCACACCTAGTATTCAAGATAAGTTGTACATAATTATTTTATAAATATAAAATCTCAATAGAATAGCCTACATGTAAAGGTATTTAAGAAAATATATTACAGAAATTATAGTTATGAAATTAATTTGCCCAACAATTATTTAAATATCCTTCCTATAATTCTTTGAAATAGCCAAAAACCCAAAAGAGGTAGTAATCTGTAATTCCAGATCTCATCTTTGATCTATAAATCAGAGATGAGCTCTAGTTTTTCGAAATACTACCAACAAAATCGGAATTTCTCCTGCTAAATCAAAGGAACTACCCAAGGATGGCCGACTACACGGACCTGTTCAGGTGCCACAAGGTAGTGATAATCTTATCTGAGGAGAACGCACCCTGCTAAAAGGATGATGCCTGCTGGTTAAGTTTGCTGCCACATAAACAGGCAAATAAAAGAGCCATTTGGTGTGTTTCCATATTCATAAATCTGCTAGCCGGTCAGTCGGACTAGCCACACGTCCATAAATCGACATTTCCCAGAACCAAGTGACTTGTGGGTGGTGGCTTCGAGCCAAGTTCAAATCCGAATCCGAAGGCTGCCTTCCGACTAAATCAAGTGTCTGTTCGGTGTCAGTTTAATTGCCAACGTAAATTGGATGCTGTCATTTGCTACGTTTTCATTTGTTCGAAAGTTGCCCAGCCCTCCTGCTCTCCATGAATGAGTCTGTGCAGCACCCCTGGCAGTTTCCATTGACTTTTGCTGCCATCCGTTCTGACGGACATTTCTGCCAGCTGCTCCAGAATCTCGCAGCTCGGATCTGCCCAGAATGCAAACGTTGCACAAATCCCAGTTTTGTTAATTGGACTCATTTTGGTAGTTGGTAGCTGGCAGCTTGTGTATTTTAAATTGGCATTTGTGACAGGCCACTGGAAAAGTCGGACGTTTTTATTCAACATACAACATGGTGTACATGGTCCGCACTTCTAGTCGACTTCTACTGCAGCCTCTTCCTCCTGTTCCTTCGCCCCGACCGCTTCGAGGATATGCTCCTTGACGATGTCCCAGTCGTAGATCTTGTCGTTGGGGAACTTTAGCGTGTACATCAGGGCCAAAAAGGTGTACCGAATGTCCGTATAGCGCGGCTCCTCCTCGAAGCCCAGGGCCCGGCCGTAGCCGACGAAGTGGTAGAACGCCTCCGGATAGCCCTCGCACAAGACCTCCGGTTGCGTGGACAGCTTCATCTCGCAGATCATCTCGTGCTTCTGCTGCTTCTGGTCGGCCGTCAGTCCCTGCCAGGGCAGACTGCCCCTCAGAAAGTACATGAGTACATAGCCCATGGACTCGATATCGTCGCGCCGCGACTGCTGACCTCCACGCAGGGCATTTATGGAGGCGTAGCGAGCGGTGCCGGTCAGTCGGCTGCCGGCCCTGGGTCGCACATGTTTGTCCCTCGCCGCGTCCCAGTACCTCTTGGCCAGCCCAAAGTCTATGAGGTAGAGCCGGTGGCTGGCGACATCGCGACCCATCAGCAAGTTCTCCGGCTTGATGTCGCGGTGGAGGTAGCGATGCGAGTGCAGGTACTCCACGCGCTCCATCATCTGCTCCGCGACCATGAGCACCGTCTTCAGGGAAAAGTTTCGCTGGCACAGGACGAAAAGATCCTCCAGCGAGGGACCCAGCAGCTCCATCACCATCACGTTGAACCGATTGTTCGTGTGGTAGTGGTACACCTGCGGGATTCCCATTCCGTGGCGCAGGATGTTGTACAATTTGTACTCGAAGTTCAGCTGCGGAGTGGCAATATCACTGCGCTCCAGCTTGAGGGCCACGTGGAGGCCGGACTTCCGGTGCGTGGCCTCGTAGATGTCCCCAAAGGATCCATGGCCAATCTTACGGCCCAGGATGTAGTCTTCCAGACTCTCAGACTGAAAGCTCATGCTTCTCGCCATCTAAAAAAAAACTACTTAATTCTTGCCACTTTTTGTGTCCCAGGGCTGCAGAGGGATTGTTATCGATAAATGTGTTCACGATGAGGGGCTATCGAGCTTTGGGGTATTCGACTAGTCAATAAGTAAAGAAATAAATAAGAAATAATATTATTATTCTACGTAGAAGTTTATTGCTTGTAATAACAATAATTGTGGTATTACATTATTACATTATTTTACAATATCGCGTTCACAGACACATATAACTGCTGGACTTTCAGCAACTTTTTTTTCAATCACCACAAAGTGACAAAAAATATTTATAAATTTGTTCAGATCCCAAATTTTTTTTTTAAGCTTTAAATTTTGTACGAATTTAAAGTTTAAAATTAAATTTAAGACTGGTTTTTAGTAAAACTACAAAAATTCTCCTGTAAAATTCCTCTTTAAATCTGAGTATTCCGTTGTCTAGCTCTCACTTTACTTGGCATAACAAAATTATTTAAGAATAAATCTCAAACAAATTAAATAATAAACAAAATGTATGCAGAGAAAAACAAGTGCCTGAGCCTAACCCAGGAGTTTAAATTAATGCGGTCCCAATACGAACTAAGAGTAAATCAACTGGAAAGAGATGTTTACAAGTGCTGTCGAATTTTGAATAAAGCCCATAAAACCGAAGACCTGACTAAAAGTAGCTCTCTGGCAAAAGACGACTCGGAAACGGAAAAGTTTTTATCCTGGAAGTTCGATATGCGAGATTTCTCGGTGAGGAGCATAGCAATCCAGATCAAGAATAAGCACGTCTACCTTCGGGCCTATAAGAAAAATGAGGATATCAATCAAGAAATATATATGCCCCAAAACGTGGATAAGTCTAAAATTACAGCCGTTCTGACAACTGGCGGTATTTTAACGGTATCTGCCCCAATAATATTACCGCTATCGGACGCCCAGAAGCTTTCGCGTTAAACCAATCTAATATACTTCATTGTTTCTTTTTAGTTAAATGTTATACTTTATTATGTGTTGGCTTTAGCCATTTATTGGTTTATAAATCGGAGTTCTAGAATATATATTTCAATAAATTATAATGACAATTGGTGGTCCTTAAACTTTCTGTAGATATGCTGAATATAAGCTCTAAGACACAGTCCAGTCAGAAAATATATTTTAAGCAATGCTATTTGATCTTAAGAAAGGATTCTGTGGCTTAGAGCAAGGTGTCCAGCAGACTACAGATTCGGGTCTTCGGAATAGATTTGGATTTAGATTTGGATTAGACTGGATCATGGCATCGGGAACACAGGGAAATATCATAATGTGCGGAGTGGGTCGAAGAAAAGGAGCCTGGCATTCCATTTGTTGATCTGTTCTGAAGCTCAGCAACAGCTCCCGTTTTAGTTCCTCCACAATGCTTCTCCGGCAGAGAGACTCCTTATCCCAGTCTTCTATTAACTTCGGACAACATAGATCCCCTCGAACACTGGATTCTGTAATATCGTGACTTGGCATAGCTGTGAAACTGGTGGCATATTCACTCTGAGGCTCACCTGAGCTTGTTGGAATGGGATCTGGATAGCAAACCAACTGCATATTGGTTGGCCCTTGGTTATTATTCCTGGAACTACAGGAACTGCGTCTACTTATTGTCGATTCGGAACTTTTACACGGGACCTTGAGAGCAGATTCGGGCTTTAAAAAAGAATTTTGGATCGGAGCTGCTGGAAAGCTTCTGGGACTTTGGCTCGGCCAACTTCTAGTTCTTCTCGGGCTGACTTCAATTTTTCTATCTTCATCAAATTGAAAGTTGTGACTCTGGCATTTAATGCATACATTTTTGGGGAAATTTTGAATATCCTGTTTTCCGCATGAGCAGAGCGATTTAGTACTACTGCCGGAACCGGAAATTGAACCGCTAACCAAACTATTCGAGCTATTTGTTTTCAAGATTACCTTTTTGGGTGCTGTTTTTTCGAGGTTGTTATTTACACCTTTCAAGCTTGACCTTTTGTGTATATCACTCTGAAATAGAGTAGGTGGTTTGGAACACTTTTCGATAGTATTTGACTGGCACAAACCAGGTCGGGAAGGTCTTGAAAGATTGTTTTCCAGCCTTTCGGGGGTCCATCTGTTGCAGAATTCGTGTTGAGAGTTACAAGACTTCGAACGACGCGTCAGGCTCCATTTGGTGCTGATTCGTTGGCGGGGAAAAAGGTTTTGCGAAGATCTTCCGGCAATCACGGTAGGTGGTTTTGAACACGCTTCAATGGTCTTCCTTTTGCTAACATCCTTAGAAGAACTGCTTTTGGAACTGTTTGTCGTAGAAGAAGAACTGTTGTGGACAGAGGGCGGTGGAGAAAATCGAACATTTTTGAATTGGTTTTCCCGACTAGCGCTTGAATCGCTGCCACATATTGTGCTACCACTTAATTGCCTCGATACCGAAAGATTTGGTGGTTTCGGAAGGCCTATGGTATCCCTATTGCTGATGTGGTTATTACTTTGACAGGATAAGCCATGGTCTCTTACGACCTTGGATGATACAATTCTCGGGCTGCCAGTCAAACTCACATCTGTGGCCCGGATGGTAAGGCATACATTTATTTCACTTGTCTCGATGGGATCTCCACCTTTATCCGCACTATAAAGGCTGCAATTTCCGCTGGATACGCGATTGTATACTTTCTTGGAACTCTTCGTACGCAGATCAGCATTGGGTCTGAAATATTGACTGTTTCGTTTACTTAATCCTTTATCGCAGTGGTCATCATTATTTACCTTCGATCGGTGGTTGGTTGAACTCAAAACGTTGTACATGGAGTACTCATGGTAGATCTCATCATTATTTTCAGCTAGCTGGTTGCTCTTTCCCCTGTAAACAGTGGGATAGTGACATCCCTTTCCCCTCCTTGTACAGAATCTTTGGGATGCATTTCCTAAAGACGGACTGCAAATAGGATCCCCCTTACTTTGAGATACCAAGGAGTGGTTACTAGTTTTTGGTGAGCTTATAATATAATCGGGGCTTTCGTTACTTCTGCAGTCTATGTGAGCACAGTTTAGGCGACGTTGTACTGGCTTATAGTTCCTCAGTACTTTGGATTTGCTTCCAAAAATATTCGACCTCGTCAAACATATTCTAGATTTTTTCAAGAATCCCGATATTTTTTGCTTCATGGTTTTTCGTTTCCGATCCTTAACAATATCATAAAGGGATGTTCGCGGTTTAAATGTCTTAGGAGCAGAGTTAAAAATACGTGCGAAAGTTTCACAGCCTGAATCCGATCTTTTTGGTACATATTCACTTTTATGGGGATAGGTATAACTCCGTTCTTTCTTTTTATAGGGTATCTCAATGGTGAAAAAGATTGACGATGGGGTTTGGCTGCTTTCACGAATCCTATGCGGAATTTCCGTACTGTCGTTACAGTCTGTTAAACGAACAAAGTCTATAGACTTCTTCCGATCCGCTATTGATTTTCGATATCTCCTAGTATTAGGACTTTCACGTTCTCTGGAGGATTTATCACAATATCGAGAAGGTACTGTTCCTAAGTTTCCTTCCAATCTTCGCATATCGCCATTGATCTTGTTGTGGTAATTTCTGCACGGAACTTTTTCTTTAAAGTAATTTTTATAAGTTTTTGGGTTAGCCTGACCTATATTATCATGGATTTTGTATCTGTTCCTAGAGGTTCTTTGAGAACTCTGTTCTAAATAAAATTTATCTTCTTGGTCCTTAAAATGGGGCTCATATTTCTTTGGCGGAGCTAGGCGTAAAATATCTTTTGATATTCTGTCGTATTTTATTGGAGCCTCTCTAGTCTCTTTAAAGTGATTGCAACTTTTTCTAGGTGGAATTTTCTCTGGATGGTAATGTCGATTAGATCTATTATATTTTGATTGGCGATCTTCAGGTTTCTTATAATCTTTGAGTTTATACTCTCTTTCAGCTTTGTATATTTGTGTAGGATAGTTCGAAGGGTCGGTAATGTCCTTGTGTGACGAAGACTTGACTTTGTAATACTTTGGTTGGGGTTTTAAACGTTGGGTTGGATGTAGTGACCTGCGGATTGGTTCATTATACTCTGGATGATCGTAATCGAGTAATTCTTCATACTGTTTTTGGTAGTTTTTATCGGATTGATCTTCGTAATGATAGTCGTAATTTACGTCTGGGTCATAGGGACCGTCATAATCATCGTCCTTTTCATATTCTCTGTAGTTATGGGTATGATAACTTAAAGCATATTCCGGTGGCATATACCCCGACGCTTGTCTATAGTCGTAATTTCTTTTCGATCTATCGGTAATCGTTCGTAAATCACGTGGAAGAGATTCTCTATAAGCTCGATTGTAATCATCCTGTGGGGGCTCTTCATCATAAAGATAATATCTTTCATGAAGTGTGCGAGGTACTTGACAGTGTCTTTGTGTTAAACCTGGAGCCTTAGAATTGTAATCACAAGGACTTTCATATCTAGATTCGGCATAAGGCTCTCTTCTTCGGTTAATTTTACGATCTTCCGTTACTTCATGAAATTCGTAATTCTCGGCCTCATATGCTTCATCTGGGTAAATATGTTCATATTCCCTTTCAGTTTCAAAGTCTGGATTGTGGTTATAGCTCCTGATATCCCCGAAATAGTCCGCGGAATCGACCGATGGGGATGGAGAAACTAAGCCTGTTTCGACAGGACCCCGTTCTGGATTAATCATTCTATAATGAAAGTGACGAGGACCGTCGGAATAGGCAGAATTATCTCTCCGTCGGCCATGAGTCCGTCGCTTATAATTCCCATGATCGAAATCACCATGGCCGTGAGCATAGAATTTATTTGGTGCCCCAAATGACATCGCACTCTCCGTAATTGGATTGCTCAATCCTCCGCCGGGAGTTCGTCCTGTCCATTTGTGTTCGGGTATATATTCGAGTTAGTGGATGTTTGGCAAATGTCGTTAATCAACTCACGCTTTCCATTGCAGTCCGAGGTCCTTGGCACGGTAATCTCGTTTCGGCGGTCACAGCACACTCCCCCCGAAATATCGACATTGAAAAACATTAATGTCCGCTTCCATTCATCGTCTTCCTTGGCGCTCTCAAATCTGATTAAACTCCGGGTAGTCACCGTAAATGACATTTTGACCAGCCGCGATACTCATGCCCCCACAGTCATCACAAATTTAACTGCAAATTTAATTCATATCGGTTGTTTGTCTATGTCAGTTGGCTTGCTTTTTTTGATTCTCTTTTCAAATATGTGTGCCTAAATTGGTTATCACTTCGTACTCACAAAGGGTTGGGTTTCGATTTTTATTTCGCGAACTATTCAGGCTAGATATTCAGAAAATAGTTATCTTTACAATAACTTGCATTATAAATTTATGTGATCAAGTGCTCAATATGAGGCCTAGGCTATGAGTTCCACGAAGATCCTTTAACCAAGGTAAACACCGGGTCCTGGCAACTCATTTTATTATCCCAACGAATGCCATTAACTTTCGCTTCCTTCGCTGTTTGTAGGTCCCGCATTTAATTGCAGGATAAATGCCTGAAATGGCAAACACAAAGGATGTGCGAACGAGAATGAGAATCTGGATGAGGATGAGAATGGAATGGTCGTCATTACTTGAAGGGTGCTAGAAAATATGTTTTTAATTGCGGAAATATTTCCATTTCACAAATAGATGCGATAATTATTCAGAATGGCGCGAATTTCCATCACATTAAAAGTGCAGACAATGGGGGATAGTAAAATGCAGCTAGCGGATAATGAAAATCGTGTTCAAGTGCGGAAATGCTGAAAATTATTTCAATGAAACACAACTAAGTGCTTTTTAAGTGCCCCCGACGGTGGCACAAACCAAACGGAAATGGACGCAGACGAGATTGGTTGGGTGTTTTGTTGGTGGGAGATGGGAGGACTTGGTGACAGGACACGCAGGACACTTACGACCCCCGAACATTACAAAATGCAATGAGAAGCGACAGATGCGTGGTGTTCTATGGGGGAAGACTATAATTATCGATAAGTAAGTAATTTATTACGTTAAAGCCACGTATGTCTTACATTTTGGTATTAATTTAATTCATAAATATGAAATAATCCTTAATATATAATATCTTAGCACAGGGATTTTGAAATCGCTTATAATGGTTTCACGGTTTTTTCATGTTATATTTTTACACACTTAAGACATCCCCCAAAATATTAAAAGTAAATGTTACAAAGAAGGCTTACGAAACATGGCTCAAATTCACTGAACGATTCGAAACCGCCCCATATACATAAATAGCTAAAAAATATTTAAAATGGAGACGATTTTGGGTATTAAGGGAATCGATTTCGTTATCCTGGCCTCAGATACCATGAAAGCAAAGTCTGTGATGTGGTTGGATGATGGTGAGTGGACACTAGAAGCGTAAGATACAAATAAATAAGAATTATACCTATAGACAAATCGAAGATCCACCGTCTGTCAAATTATTCCATGCTGTCCGCGGTGGGCGACGGCGGGGACTGCCTGCAGTTCTCGGACTTCATCCTCCGCAACCTGGATCTCTACAAAGTGACCAACGGCTATGACTTGACTGTTCGCGGTGCGGTGCACTTCATCCGGACCAACTTGTCCGCCTATCTCCGCAGCAACGTGAAGTACCAGGTTTCCATGCTGGTGGGCGGATTTGATCCTACCACCGGTCCAGAGTTGACCTTCATCGACAACTTGGGCAACGCGGTGCCCATCCGATTCGGTGGCCACGGCTCTGGCATCAGCTTTTGCACTCCCATTTTCGAGCAGTTTTACAATCCGCAGTTGGACAAACGCACCGCCTACAGTATAATCGAAAAATGTGTGCTCGAGATTCAAAAGCGATTCGTCATCAATCTGCGCAACTTCGATGTGTTCATGATAAGCCGAGAGGGCATTACCAAGATGAATCCCATCAACCAGCAGTCTTTGGGAGCGCAAATGATGCCCAATGCCTCGACAAAGAGATAATGATATAATATCAGAATAAGCATTTATATATTTTTTATAACATTATGATTAAAATTGCTGAAATATGAAAAAATAAAAACAAAACTTTAAAATTCTTTAATTAAAATAATTATCCAATTGCAGTTATAAAAGGTGTAATGTTTCCCAAGATTTGTCTTTAGTGTGGTGACTTAGACAGAATTATAGAAATATACCTTCGACCTTCTACCCCAATATAATTATTTAATTTGTCAGTTAATAACACGTGGCATTTAAGGGTACTATAAAATGGCCAGGCACCTACATCAGGTGAATCAGTGAAGAGAATGCCGCACGAAGACAAAATGAAACTCGGCGAAATCCTCAGGATGGACTACTTTCGTTACCAACTCCTCGCCTGGCGATTCAGTGGCTCCTTTGAACTCAGCGAGGGAAACTACTTGAGCTGGGCAATGTTTTGGAGCATCGTTGTGTATTTGCCAACGCCTATGACAATGGCCGCGATGTTTAGCTTCGATGATCCTTTGGAGAATAACTACAACTTCATCATGTCGATCACATCGCTGTCCAATCTGGTTAAGTTCCTGCTGTACGTGACCCAACTGGCCAAATTGGTCGAGATTCAGAGGCTCATTGGGCAGCTGGACGCCCGGGTTGCCGGGATAAATCAGTTACTGAGGCACGGAAAAGTGTCCAAGCACATGCAAAGGATGTCTAAGCTTTTCGTAATCACATATGCCAGTGTGTTTATCAATGCGACGGTTCCTTTTATTTTCGAAAGTGAGCGCAGCCTGCCTTTGCCCATGTGGTTTCCGTTTGATTGGAAAAATTCAACGGTTGCCTACATCGGAGCGTTAACTCTTCAGGAGATCGGCATTTTGTTTCAGGTCATTATAAATTGTGCAGCGGACTCCTTTCCTCCCTTGGCCTTGTTCCTAATTTCAGAGCAATGCCAGTTGCTGAGCCTAAGGATCTCTCAAATAGGATATGGTCCCAGGTCTCTGGAAGAAAATGAACAGGATCTTGTCAAGTGCATTGAGGATCAAAACACGCTCTACAGGTAAAACCACTAGTAGTTTATTAATACATTTCACATTTTTATACCCTTGCAGAGGGTATTATAATTTCAGTCAGATATTGTAACGCAGTGAAGGAGACGTTTCCGACCACATAAAGTATATATATTCTTGATCAGCACCAATAGCCGAGTCCATCTAGCCATGTCCGTCTGTCCGTCTGTCCGTTTCTGTGCGACCTTGTCTCTCAGTTTTAAAGCTATCGCAATGAAACTTTCCCAAAAGTCTTCTTTCTATTGCAGGTAGTACATATGTCGGAGCGAGCCGGATCGGACCACTATATCTTAAGGCTCCCATACGAATAATCAAACAAATATAAGAAAATTCATTGTAACTTTGCAGGAAGTAGGCGTTTTGATTTCTGACAACTTAAAAAGGTATTTCTTTTATCTGCAAGGGTATATAAGCTTCGGCTGGCCGAAGCTAGCTTCCTTTCTTGATTTTCTTTTCTTAGCTTACTGGAATCTGTCCAAAACATGATTTCCTACCCTACGATGGTGCAGTTTCTAGTGATTGGCATTAGTATTGCAGTGACCTTGTTTGGCCTGATATTCTATGTGGACACCTTTTATAATTGGGTTTACTACGTGTGCTTTCTCTTAGCCTTCACAGTGCAAACACTTCCACTGTGTTATTACGGCACCAGGGTGGAGGAGAGCTTTGCGGAGCTGCACTACGCAGTCTTCTGCAGCAACTGGGTGGACCAAAGCGCCACCTATCGTGGATACATGCTGATCCTGGAGGAGCGCACCAAGCGACAGCAGCTCGTCCTCGCCGGCAACCTGGTGCCCATACACTTGAGCACCTTTGTGGCCTGTTTAAAGGGATCCTACTCCTTCTTCACCTTGATGGTCAACAGAAGCGGCCGGGGATCTTAGGCCTTAAAGAAAAAAGTTCGACAAAATTAAATAGTAGCTCCAACACAAGAATTCTAAGAAAAAAGTTGGAAAATCGTCCTATTTTCCTGAAACGTGGATAAAAATATAGTCTGTTACTCCACAAGTAAAAGGTATAATGAAAAGGAGTGTGTACTTTTTCCCAGGTTTTTTGCATTACGTGGTTTTGTGGACAGAACTACAATCTACCTCCTACCCCAAGAGAATGATTTAATTTGCCATTGAAAATAACACGTGGCCAATAGAACACTGTCAAAGCAGAGTGCTATAAAACGGCCAGCACCTGCTAAAACTGAAGCAGTGAAAGGAAAGCCCAAGGAAGCCCACATTAAACTCTGCGAGACCCTCTGGACGATTTTTTGGTGCAAAACGTCCTCTAGTGGGTGTCGCATTTTCTGAACTGCGCATATGAAAAAATCAATTTTCTTCAATCTAGGGTATCTTAGAGAATTTCCCCCCAAAGATAAAATTATAATAAAACAAAAAAATATGAAAAAGGGTGTCCTATTTCCCAGGTATTGGGTTTGTCGCGGTGTCGTTGAAATAGTTAATGATTTAATTAGCCAACGAAAAACCCGTGTATTATTTTGCAACTGACAAGAAAAAGTTGCTATAAAATGGCGAACCCCTTGCCAAATTCAATCAGTGAAAAACAAGAGCCAGACAGAATGAAACTCATCAAGAACTTGAGGATTGACTACATGTTAGCCTGGCGGATCGGTGGAGTCATAAAAAGTTGGGCAATGGCTTTGAACATATGGGTTCCTGCAGTTGCCCATGTATATGAAGGCTATGTTCACCTTCCCAGATTCGATGGATAATAACTACAATTTATTCCTGATCATCACCTCGCTAGCTACTCTTTCAACGTTCATGATGTATGTGTCCAAAGTGCCTAAGATGGTGGACGTTCACTGGCTTGTTTCCCAGCTGGATGCCCGGGTATCAGGCGACGATCAGCTACTGCAGCGCAGGAAAATGACCAAGCACCTGCAAATAATGTCGAGGGTTTTCCTGGTCACCTATGCCATCGTCTTTATCAAGGAGTCGATGGCTTCTGTTTTTAGAAGTGAGCGGAGCTTGCCTTGTTCCTGGTTTCCGAGCAATGCCAGCTTCTGGCCCTATGGATCTCCAGCATAGGATATCGAACAAAAAATTGGAAAAAGAATGAGCGGGACCTTGTCGACTGCATAAAGGACCAAAACACGCTCTACAGGTAAACTCTTAATCAGTCTATCAGTTCTTGTAAACTTTATTTATATTTATTTCCATCTAAGATTACTCGACGTGGTACACAGCATGATATCGTATCCAATATTGGTACAATTCGTTGTCATTGGCATTAGTACCGCCGTGACACTGTTGGGCCTATTATTTTATATTCAGACCTTAATCCAGTGTGTTACTACGGCACCAAGGTGGGGGAGAGCTTTGCTGAACTGAACTACGCGATCTACTGCAGCAACTGGGTGGATCAGAGTGCCAAATATTGTGGATACATGCAGATCCCTCTTGCCGGCGACGTGGTGCCCATCCACTTGAGGACCTTTGTGGCCTGCTGGAATGGAGCCTTCTCCTTTTTTACACTAATGACGCACAGTACCCGAAAGCACTGCTCACGAGTAGCTAATAAAAGCACGCGAAACACAATATTACCTAAAAAGGAATACCTACAACTAAATAAAATGTTACATAAATTACATCTTACATCAAATACATATTTTTAATCATGATATTTAAACCATTACTCGTAGAGTAAAATGGTATATTGTTTTCGTGAAAATGTATGTAACCGGTAGTAGGATTTTGATCAGGATCACTAGCCGAGTCGATCTAGCCATGTCCGTCGGTTTGTCTGTCCGTCCGTATGAACGCTGAGATCTCGGATACTATAAAGCTGGAAAGTTGGGATTCAACTTGCAGGTTGTTGGGGCTTCTTTCCCCCTCTAACGTCCTTAAGCCGCGAACTGTGGCGCCCATAGTTGTAATGCTAAAATGAAAATATAAACTGAAATATATTTGCTTCGATTGATTGTTTCGATTACCTATCGATTGATTTAAAAAAAGTTTATATATATATAAAGCGAGGGTGTTGTTTTTCCCAGGTTTTGGCTATTACGTGGTATCGTTGATAGAATTACCATCGACCTTCTACCTCAATATAATGATTTAATTTGCCAATTAAAAAACCGTGGCCAACTTTGCAACTGGCAAGAAAAAGGTGCTATAAAATGGCCAGCCACCTGCCAAAATTCAATCAGTGAAAAATCAAGAGCCAGTCAGAATGAAACGCAGCAAGAACTTCAAGATCGACTATTTTCGCAACCAGTTGCTAGCCTGGCGAATTTGTGGGGCCTTGCATCTTAGCGAGGGTAACTTCAGGAGTTGGACCTCCGCATTGTGCATCTTCATTTTCCTGCCGGTACCCATGTTAATGGTGGTGCTGTTCAGCTTCGATGATCCTTTGGAAAATAACTTCAATCTCAGCCTGGCTATAGTATCAATGGCCAATCTCCTAAAGTATTCTCTGTACGTAACGCAACTAAGCAAACTGGAGGAGATTCAGAAACTTATTGCCCAGCTGGATGACCGGGTTTCCGGAAAAGATCAGGTACTTCGGCATGGAAGAATAATCAAGCACACGCAAAGGATGTCTCGGCTTGTTCTGATCTCATATGCCCTTGGGCTAATCAGCGCGGCAGTTCCCTTTATTTTCGAAAGTGGGCGCAGACTGCCTTTGCCCATGTGGTTTCCTTTCGAATGGGAAAATTCCATAATAGCCTACATTGGAGCTTTGGCCTTTCAGGAGATCGCGATGTTCTTTCATGTTCTGCAGAACTATTCAGCCGACTCCTTTCCTCCAATAGCATTGTTCCTGGTGTCCGAGCAATGTCAACTACTGATCGAAAGGATTTCCAGCATAGGTTATCGTTCTAAGAATCTGAAAAAGAATGAAAAGGACCTAGTCAACTGCATCAGGGACCAAAACACGCTCTACAGGTAGTCCTCCTATTAGTTTATTAATACCTTTAATATTTGAATTTCCTTCTTAGCTTACTGGACTTGGTCCAATCCATGATCTCCTATCCAATGATGGTCCAGTTCTTAGTTACTGGCATTAATATCGCAGTTATTTTGTTTGGACTGCTATTCTATGTGGAGCACTTATCGGACCGGGCTTACTACGTAATCGTTCTGTTCGCACTTATGGTGCAGACTTATCCTTTGTGCTATTATGGAACCGTTCTGCAGGAGAGCTTTGCGGAGCTCCATTACGCAGTGTTCTGCAGCAACTGGGTGGACCAGAGTGCCATCTATCGCGGATATATGCTGATCCTGGGGGAACGCACTAAGCGGCAGCAACTCGTTCTCGCCGGCAACCTGGTGCCCATACACCTGAGCACCTTTGTGGCCTGTTTGAAGGGGGCATACTCCTTCTTCACCCTGATGGTCGACCGATATGGCCAGACCTCTATTTAACTAGACGGACGATCTAACTCAAGTTTCGATAAATTAAGTGTTAAATTATCTTAATTGTTCGAATATTATACGTATACTTTGCGACAAAATAAAACGTGGATCCTTAAAATTACTTATCATGGAACTCTAAAAAAGAGTAGCCATTTGATTTCACTCAAATTAAACACGAATAGTCACAATAAACTGTAAACTTTTACGGTAAAGTAACTTTTTAATTAAATTTCTTGTTACCATGGCGATGGAAACTATTTTGGGCATCAAGGGACCCGACTTTGTGATGCTGGCCTCGGACACAATGCAGGCCAAGTCGCTGATCTTCATGAAGGATGGTTAATATTAATCATCCATTCAAAACAAATCACTTTTGAAAGCCATTATACGTTTAGATCAGTCAAAGATACACCGACTCTCGGACTTCAACATGATGGCCATGGTGGGCGACGGGGGCGATTCCATTCAGTTCACGGACTTCATCTCCAAGAACATGCATCTGTACAAGATTGCCCACGGATACCACCTAAGTGCCAAGGCGTCGGCCCATTTCACCCGGAAGACCCTGGCGGACTACATAAGGACCAATACAAGGTACCAGGTGGCAATGCTGTTGGCCGGCTATGATGCCGTCGAGGGTCCTGACCTCCACTACATTGACACCTACGGCGCAGCTCAGTCCATCAATCACGCGGGTCACGGATGGGGCAGCATGTTCTGCGGCAGCATTCTGCAGAGATTCTGGCACTCGAAGATCAGCCAAACGGATGCCTACTCCCTGATGCGGAAGTGCGTCCTGGAGATCCAGAGGCGCCTGATCATCAACCAGCGAAACTTCGAGGTGTTCGTGGTGGACTGCAAGGGAATGCGTAAGATGGAGGCCATCAACCCGGGATCGCTCAGCAGGGAGTCGATTAGCCTGACTTGGTAGAGCGGGAAACATATAAGCCCTCCGTCGGGCTCTTCAACATCCTCTAATGCCTAATAATTGTGCCGTTGGTTTTTCGGCAAACTTTCACTGCGATGCTCGAACAATTTCCCAGGGATTAGTCGACGTGACCAGTTCGGATTTGAGTGGCCGGGAGGGGGGTTAGCCGGGTGGTTGCTACATGCCACGGTCGACTGCCTCCGTGTATTAGCATATGTGGCCTGCTCTTGTTCTCCATGCGAGCCATCTGTCTGAATGTGGGTGGCTCTGTGTTTGTTTGCGCAACAATGACAAAAGTGGCACTCGAAGAAAAATTGTAAAAAAATAGAAATCTAAAAAATGATTTTAAAACTATTTGAGAATAAAATAAATGGATAAACAGTTTAAAAAATTCCAAGCCTAATTTGTGAATTTTAAACTTTAAATACACTTAAAAGCAAATTATTAAATACTTTACTAGCTTAAAAAATTTCCCATCAAAGAGAAAAATGGGGAAAATTTCTCTTAAAACATAATATTTGAAAAATATTTTTTTTTATTATTTACTTTCTTAATTTCAAGTTTTCTCCAAGTGCACACTTCACATATATGAAATGTCAACGGCTGCGAATCGGAAGCAGAAAAGCCAACATGTCTCTATTTCCCATTTGAACAGCAGTCCGTCAGGATGTCGTTGGTTTGGATTTGGAGGAGTGCCTGGTGGAGATGGGTATGGAGAATGGGGAGTCGTCAGCAGAACTCATAAAAATGAGCACAGATTGCTGCAAAAATGCACTGCATTGTTCGTTGCTTAGCCGAGGTCTCCGAGTCGAGGGTTTTTCGAGCTGTCCTGCCTGCATTTTCCTGGATTTCTATGCCAGTCAGCGGGTTTTGTTTGTCTGCCAGCCGTGGCAGTTGCCATTGCTAATTGGTCGCACATGACAAAGTATCGCCAATTGAGTGGCTTGCCCACTTGCGGTGATCGGAACCGTGAAATGTCAACAGTGACAAAGGAAAAGGCAGCGGTCGAGGATACCTGATTTGAGACGAGTTCGAATTTAAAAACGGTTTTCTTAAATTCTTCATTTGTTCCAGAGGGTTTTATGGGCTTTCAACTCAGATGTGCACTGTTAATAAGTTTAATTTTTTTGCCCAGAAAAAAGGTACATAATTAATTTTTCGGCAGGCTATCATGTTTTCTAAGTTTATTCCTCTGTATTCTTTGTAAATTTTATTTAAGTGGAATGGCTAATATTGAATTTACATTATTTATTTAGAGTTTACATGTGATTCCATGGAAAGGCAAATGTTCTTCATATATTTGTATATCCACATAGAATGCCAATTTAAATATTTGTTTTGTATGTGTATTTTTTTTACAGCTCTAAACATTCTCATCACGTAAATGCATGCCATTAGAAATTAATTAGCAATTTATGTAATGGTCAAATAGCAAAGTTCAATAATATTTATCAATCTAGTCATCCATATCAGTAATTGAAATTTAATTGATTTATGTGAAAACTAATAAAAACTCACGAGCAGAAAAAAAACAAATATAATCAGTTATTTTTACGGCTATTCTTTTTTCCCTTAAGTTTTCCCGTCGCAGTGAAAAGTTTTTTGCAGGAAACTTTTGACATGTGAGCGTCTCAAATGAACGCGCCTGTCTCAGGACACCTGTCCCTCCCGTTTTTCCCCACCTGAAGCTGTGAAATATATTCACATCCTTGCAGAGAAATAACTTTGGGGGAGGGAGGAGAGATAATGTGCATGTAACCCCCGAGTCACTCCCCCATTTGCCAGCCCCTCCCGACCAAAGCAACCATTCCAACCGGCAATTTGTGACGTTTAAGGGCGCAACGAGGCAGCGACTTCCTGACAGGACATTAACTTTCTCGCATCTTCGGAGTCGCTCCATCCGACTGTCTCGCTGTTTGCCGTTCGCCATTCGCCATTCGCCGTTCTGTTTGCGTGTGACGACTCTGATGATGATTCATGATGATGATCCTTGCAGTTTTCCTCGCTGTCATTTTTCATGGCCTCGGGGGCCGTGGCCTGGGTTAGTTGCCTTTTTCGACAGCCTATTAGTTTTTATTATTTGCTGCAATTAGTTTTTCGGCCTCGGATGCTCGGCAGCTCGACTGCTCAGCTCTCCTCGCTTATGACACTTTTCTCCACATTTTTCAACAGAATGAGCGTCATCTGTTGCCGCCAGCAATGTTTTGTAGTGTGCACTCAAAAAAATCACTGAAAGTGGCATCTCAAAAATACTTTAAAACTTAAGAGGTTGTATTTTGAAGGCGTTCAGAATTAAAAACCTTTTATAAATTATTTATAAATTTTAAAAAAATATTTTATTTGCTGTTTAAAATATAGTTAGAAGATTTTCCAACCAATTTCACAGCTTCTTGGGCGAATTAGTTATAAGGAACTTTTTTACATAGCTTATTTTTAACTAACCCTCAAATCTTTTCTCGCAGTGTAGCTGCTGAATCTGCTGTTTTTCTCGCCGGCATTGACAAGAGCCAAACAATGGCCCGCTGGCCGACTGGCTGGTATCTATGATAAATTATGGCCAAAAGTCAAAGTCATCAATCAGTGGGCCATGTTTTATTTGCCGCCCGCGGCCATTTGCCATTTGTTTTGGGCCAAAACCAGAGGCATATGCAGCCGGGGGGAGGAGTTGGAGGAGTAGGAGGACCAGAAGCAGGACCAGAGCGGCCAGAAAGGATTAAATATAAATCGGAGATGCGTAGACGACGGTGGCACAGGTGTCGGTGGCCGGACGACAAGCATTTCGATTTAATTTTCATTAAAATTCAGGCATTAAATATGCAAAGGGTAAACTGCGGCAACGAGGTCCTCGCAGCGAACGGCCAAAGCCCATTAAAATTCCTTAAAGACTCTGCCGCCGGGGCCAGGTGACTCCTTTTCATTCTCGAGTGCTTATTAAAATTGCAAAGGTCCAGGATTTGCGGACATTATGATGCGGTGGCTGCGAATTTATGCCGAAACGGAGCGGTCGACGGTCGACAGTCGACAGTCGACATCAGCTGCGTTTTCGTTCCTCGGCTGTTTAATTATGCATTTTTATCTGGAAGTTGTTGGGGCAAAGGCCAAGCCGTTTTTGCCACGAAAAGGTAAACCGCTGCCACTTTGCCACTTGAGGTATGAAAGCGGAGAATCCACGGCGTAAGCCAAGAATAACCGAACCGAAGCGTGAATAAGCCATGGCTTCCAACTGAGTGACAGATATCCGGCAACGTGGCGTATACGCAATTTCTGATTGAAAGTGTGTGTATCACGATATCTTGGGTATTGTTGTCGCCACCAGGAGACGCTCTCGGATCCCGACAATTGACAACTAAAGTTGCAATTAGGAGCTGTGCCAATCCTTTTTCGTAACTTTTTTTCAACCACCCTCGCCGCAGGATTACCGAATAAAAAAGGAAACTTTTTACGACAAAACACCTACCTACACGCACTCGAACGGATGGAGGTTTTAGTTATGCAGGGCCAATGCCTTGGGGAAATTAGCGAAAAAGGTAAATGTTTTACGGAAACATTCGTTCCAATAGCTTTGTTTTGGGCGCGCAGTTTATAGCACCCAGTTACATCATTAAAGAAACCTTTAAAGAAGTTCGTTAAAAATTAAAGTGGGTGTTTAACAAGGTATTATATAATAAAAATACTTCTTTCCCTTTGGTTATTTAATAAAAAAAAGCTTTGGTTTTCCAGATAGCTGCCTGTAAATGGCCTAAAAAGTATCTATTCTCCAGGGACGAATGCAGCCGTTGGATAAGCTCACTGCCAGAATTACAACTTGCATTACAGCAGCGTCCAGTCGCCGATAAACGGCCTATAAATCACCCACTTGGCCAGCGATCGCGTCAATATTCGCCTCTTATGCAACCAATTTTATTTCGTTGCACTCGACGGGCATAAATCACGACTCGTGATGGCTGAAAACGGCGGGAAATTGGGTGAGGATGCTGTTTCTGCAACAAAATGTCCCGGCATTAAACACCAGCGATGGCATAATTTATGGGAGTGCCGGATTCCAGGCTCGCGATGCCCGGAGACAGATGTGACATCACCAGTGACCATCGTGACATTAATGCGGCCCTCCAGGCGTGAGCTTTCCGATGCTAACGGATTGCCATCGCGAAATTAAAGAGTGCGATTTTGAGTGTCTCATCCGTAATTCGGTACAGTTATCTTTCTTTGTCTATTTTTATAAATTTTAAAATAACAATAAATTAATAAAGAAGACATTCTCACATTTTCAAGTAGAAATTCTCACATTTTCAAGAAGAAATTCTCACATTTTCAAGAAGAAGTCACTCCTGACTTTGTTCTCTGAGAGGAAGCGATCTTGCGATAATTTCGTGGGCTATCTCATTGTAAAAGTCCCTAAAATATTATCTCACCTCTTTCCGTCGATTCCTTGTGTAATGAATCTTGTAGCTGCCCCTAAAATACCCTTAGATCTAAGCTAAGACCTGAAGTCCGTTAGACCTTATCTGTAAGATACAGAGTTTTGCAGTCGAGACGGTGTCAGTGAGCATCTGTTTAACAGCTCTGTTAAACCCTAACAGAATATAGACAAGGTCAAAGAAAACGAAGATTAACATGGAAGAGTGTCAAGTAGCTGGGAAAAGGAAAAGGGAAAGTCGGGTTTCGTGCTAGCTGAAGGGCGAGGTTACCTTCTTTTGGTTTTATATCTCGGACGGAGAAGGTCGTTAGGTCGGAGTAATAATTTCAACTCGATTTTTCCGCTAGTTAACCAAAAAGTCGGTTAAATAGATCTAACTTGTTCGCGGGTGATCCTAACCGAAGTGTACATATATCTACGACCAAAAGCCAAGTGAACCAAAAAAAATATTTATCTACCCCACTTTTCTGGTCAAATCCTCTGGGTTTGGCCACCCATATTTTTGGGCAAAAGTTACAAACTGCAACTAGCGGGAAAGAACCGGAGAATAATAGCCAGAGAGAGCAGCGACTACCAACCTGGTGAAGAAGAAGAGCAGTAAAATTCTAAACGCGAGCAGCTGACGTCGTCGTCCCCAATGCTGCTGGTTTAAGCCCGATTTTCGAGAAACGCGCGTGCGCAAAAAGGCCATTGGGACGTTTGGGGGTTGAAATTAGCCAAGCGAGCAGTAGTGATCCGTAGAAATATGTGCGAGCCGAGAAATTAATATCGGTACCCAAATGTTCGTCCCTAACCCCTCGGAGTAACCCCAGAGTGATTACGTAACCTGAATGCTGAAAAATACGAGAAAACGCCAGAACCGCCCCGGGAAAGCCCAATCTATCAATCTTAATGCCATTTCCGGTTGGAAATTCAAATTTGGCGCACT
>JBAMCF010000388.1:0-81280 GCA_037075285.1 Drosophila lutescens
TTGTTTCTTTTGTTTATTATTTGTTATTACTATGTTATCTCTATCTCCTACTTTTCTTTACTATATACGGACCTGTATATTTAGGATCTAATTTATGACCTGTCTCGTTTTTTAATAGAACTTGATCCTACTGATATATTATATCCCTTACTTTATGATCATATAGTAGTTTATTTCTATTCTTATTTGCTTCTAACATAACTCTAGCTCTTTTATAGGCTACTTCTAATCTATACTTAATTCTCCTTAGCATAGTCATCTATATTATATAGTGCTTCTACACTATCTATGCTATTAAAATGTTTTGGTAAATTACTTGTTTTACTGAATACTAACTCATATGGACAATAAGTATGTGCCATAGAGGGGTCGTGTTGAAACAAAAGACAAATATTGAAGCCATACGTCCCAATCAGTTTTATCAACCGATATGTTAGATCGTATGTACTCATTGAAAGTTCTATGACTTCTTTCTATTGTTCCGACTGTCTGGTGGTGCGCTGTGGATGTAATATTTTCAATATTCAAATATTTGCACAAATCGTCTATAATTGAATTCTTATATTCTGTTCCCATGTCCGTAATGAACGTCTTCATTGGACCGTACTTCTGGATAAAAAGACTCAAATATTGCTTTAGCGACAGTATTAGCATTTTTATTTGGAACAGGTATGGCAACTAAATACTTGGTTAAATCACATATTAAAGTGACTGCATACTCATTGCCATTTTCTGATTTTGGTAGTGGACCAATAGTGTCCACTATCACTCTGTCGAAAGCATTTATTGGGGTGTCTGTAATTGTTAAAGGGGTCTTTGTGTGTTTAGTTATTTTGGATTTCTGGCATTTTTGACATTTTCTTACGTACTCAGTTATATCTTTAGACATATTTTTCCAGTAATAGTGTCTTTTTACTTTGGCCAAAGTTTTTGTTATGCCAGTATGACCTCCTTGAATTGGATCATCATGGAATTTAGACAAAATTGCTTCTTTTTCTTTTAAATTTGTTATTTGGGTCACCGGGTTGAGTAGCGCTACTCTTAATGTTTTCAAGATTTTATTGCCCATTTATTTTGAAATTATCTATTGAAGTATGTTCAAAGGTATTTTCCCACGGTGCCACTTTGAGTTGGCTGATTTGATGTATACCGGCTTGCATTTCAAACCTTGGAAAAATTGATCTAAATCAATAACTCCATTAAGTATATAAATCGCTAACATCATATCTTGCAGTAATTTTTCTACCTTGTTTAAATAAACATAACGTATTTTTTATCTGCAAGATCACTACTTTACGTACTTCATCATTGTTTATGACGTCGTATACGTTGGGCTTAGAAGCTTTATTTAAAGATTGCGTAGGCAATTCTTGTTCTTGATTTTCCGCGCGGAATTTTTGTCTATTTTGATATCTTGTAGTGACTTTCAATATATTTCCGGTTATATTCTGTAGATCTTTGATGGTTATCCTTGATAACGCATCAGCTACATAATTATCTTTTCCCTTTAAATATTCGACTGTAAAGTCGTATTCTTCTAGTTCGAGCCTCATACGTGTCAGTTTAGAACTGGGATTGATCATTGAGAAAAGGTATGTTAAAGGTCTATGGTCTGTTTTAATTAAGAAATGTTTTCCATATATATATGGTCTAAAATGTAATATCGCCCAATGAATTGCAGCTAATTCCTGCTCAGTAGTACATTTGTTACTTTCACCTTTTGTGAATGCTCTTGATGCGTATGCAATGGGAAGTTGGAGACCATTATAGTTTTGAGTTAAAACCGCTCCACATGCTTGCTTACTTGCATCTGTTATTATACAAAATTCTTTAGTGAAATCTGGATATTGTAGCAAGGTAGGTTCCATAAGTTTTGTTTTTAAGTATTGAAATGCATTTTCACACTCATCCGTCCATATAAAGGGAACATTCTTTTTGCATAATCTTGTTATGTGCCGTGAATAGTCGGCGAAATTTTTTATAAAACGTCTATAATAGTTACAGAATGCTACGAAACGTCTAGCACTGTCCGCGTCGTGCGGAACTGGGTAGTTCATAATGACATCGTATTTCTTGTCATCTGGAAGTATTCCTTTATCAGTGCATTTATGACCTAGAAAAGTCACTTCATGCATAAAAAATGAGCATTTTTCTGGATGTAACTTTAGGTTGTATTTCCTACATTTCTCAAAAACATCTGTTAAGTTCTTAAGCATATGTTTTTCGGAACAACCAATTACTATTATGTCATCCATATAAAGGAAAGCTTGAGAAGGTTCTAGACCAGAGAACGCAATAGTCATCATTCTCTGAAACGAATTAGGAGCTATTTTTAATCCGAAGGGTAATCGCGTGAAGCGATATGAGCCGTTGCTCGTTGAAAAAGACGTTATATCTCTTGAACCTTTTTCTAGTTCAATTTGATGAAATCCTGACATTAAGTCAAGACATGAAAAGTATTTAGCTCGACCTAGTTGATCTAAAATATCATCAATTCTAGGTAATGGGAATTTATCAGAAAGTAATTTTTTATTAATCTGGCGGTAGTCGATTACTAATCGCCATTTCTTTACATTTGACCTTGGGGATGATTTCTTAGGAACAAGTAACAATGGGCTATTATATTCGGATACTGACGGTTCGACAATCCCGTCAGAGATTAATTTTCCTACTTGCTTTTGTATTTCGTTCACCTGACTATGTGGGCTTCGATAGTTCTTTATATAAACTGGTTCATCATCTTTTAATCTCAGTTTTTGTTTATAAAAATTATTTGTGGTTATTGATTCGATTTCCAATCCGAATATATCGCTATACTGGGTGCATAAGCTAGAAGTCACAGCTTTCTGAACTGTGGAGGAAAGTTTTTTGAAAGTTGTGATAGTACGGATTTTTTCCTATTGTCTGGATTTGTGTTGACTACTTGGTCGGTATTTGTTGTGTTTATTAGCCTTATGAAGGCATTATTGGATGTTGCTATGGTATTTGCAACGTAAATACCATACTGAATTTCCTGATTTGGAATTAATACACTGTCTTCTTTTGAATTAAGTTCAATTTTCCGAATAACTTGGGATCTTGCTGGCAGAAGTATTGCATTGTTGCCAGAACTATGAGCTATTGGTACATTAATTGGAAATTTTAAATTATTGGGTCTAATTATAAGCCAATCTTGAGATGGCTGGAAGTCTAATTGACAGTTGTATTTCTTAATAAAGTCGATGCCTAGTATTCCATCGCATGGAATAGGGAAATGCGAATTTACGATATGAAAATCGTGTGGAATTATGTATTTAGTTGTCTGTATTTCCATAGAAACTAAACCTTGGGATTTGGTTATTTCTTTACTTATGCCTTTTATGTCTATGATGTAATCATCTTGGATGTTTTGGAAGTTATCCGAAGTTTCTTTTAAAATGGAAATGTCTGCACCTGTGTCTATTAAAAAGATAAGTTCTTTTCCAGTAGCTACATTGAAAAATGAAACGAATATATTTTGGCTGAGATTAATAGTGTGAACTCTGACTTCTTTTATTGTTGAGTATTTAAAGGGCTTTGGGAGTTTTCCGATGTGTTTTGGTTAGTATTTTGGGTAATTCTGACATTGCTTTGGTTATTGCCATTGTGGCCTCGGTTCGAGTTACTACCACCTCTATAGTTTCCTCTATATTGGCCTCGTCCGCCATTGTTATTTTGGTAGTTGTTGTTATAGTTATTGTTGTTGTAGTTATTGTTGTCGTAGTTATTGTGATTACCACGAGAATTACCACGAAAATTACCTCTATAATTACCACGTCCGCGATTTGAACCGCGCTGTGAATAGTTCTGGAAGTATAAGACAGTATTTGACTGTCCAGTTGCCTCAGTGCAACTATTGACAAATTTGGAAACGGCATCGTTCATAGTACTAAAGGTGCCAGCTTGCATGATAAGTTTTACCTTATCGATTGTGCAATTTTTAGTCATTGCTTTGACTGCATGCTGCGTGGAATAACTTCTGGCTAGCTCTAAAGATAAACCATCTGTTATATATGCACCTTCTAAGGCTTTCGTCATCTGCTCAATTTCTTGTGTGTATTGGTTGGCAGTTTTATTGCGCTGCTGTAGGTTCATCAGCTTTGCTGATAATACTTCAACAGTTTCGCCTTTGACGTTGCTTCTTAGTCTGGAAATCACTTCAGTAATTCTTGTTTCATTACCGATTAGATTTCTGGCGACACCTTTTAGCTTTGTTTTAATTATGGAAACAGCTAATTCTTCGTGCTCGCCTTTTATTGATTCTATTATTTGTAAAGCATCAATGAAACTTGTTAAATTTTCAGCCTTACCATCAAAAACTGGTATAAGCTTGGATGCTGTATTAATAAAATCAATATTTGATTGTGCCATTGTGATAGAGTTACTTATTTTGTTTTCTATTACACTCGAAGTATCTGAATCTGTTGAATTTTCCAGATCAGTGTATACCGCCGGAATAGTATGATTATTCAAATCTTCATCTTCTATTTTGAGGTTTACTTCGGGAAGCTCTTCTGACTCCGATTCGTTCGTTTCTGTTGATTCCGGGTCAGGTGCAGTGTCAATTTCTATTGGAGTGTTTAGAACTGCTGGTACCGATATTTCTAAGCTGAACTTTTGTTTAACAGATATTAAATTGGATCGTAGTCGTATCAAAAGTCTCGATACCTGTGACCAATGATCTTGAGTTAATCTTTCCCTGTGCTCATGTATTAGAATTCGCGCTTCGTTAAAGCACTCTACTAATATTTCAACATGCTTCCTAACAGTGTTCTTTTGGATAGGTCTATTCTGGGTTAGGGACTTGTGTGATCTGTCAAAATTACTTTTAATGTTTGATAATTCCCCGTACAATTTGTTCCATTCCATGCCTTTAGTTTAGCCATACATGATATGAAGAATATATTGAAATATTTTTATATTTATTTTTTCCGTTATTTCATTTTCTTAGATTTTAGGTGTTAACATTTATGTGTAATCACTGTTGTTTGTGCTGTTTATACTTTATCCAGGTCATTTCCCCGGCTCATATACCTTTTTTTCAGACAATTATAATGCAGTTTGTAAATTTTGGAAAACAAAGTGGCGCACATGAGAACAACAATGATTATCAGGAGTATATGTACCCAATATAGATTGATGTTGCTAGATTCTACCTTATTGATGACATTGGCAGTGGAATCCACTGTTTTTATGTCCAAAGTCATTTTGATGGGTTTTGCATATACTTTTATCTTATGTGTATAAAGTGTTGTGTTAAAATTATTATGCTCTTCTATTGAAAATTTACTTATCGCATTACTGCGCATTTAAATTAACAAACTTCCTACATAGTTTTTGCATAGCTTTACGGGCTACACGTCTAATCGGGCAGAAAAAGTTCCGCTCAATTTTACAAAATATTATATTATATAAAAAAAATATGCATCGTAGTGCAATCCAAAAAAATTATGCAACGCAGTGCATGGGTGAAAAAAAATTTGTTTTCAGCTTGGTTCCTTTTTCTTCCTTCTACGTCAGCTGGTCGTCGCCGATTTGGCTACGCTGACGTTCCTTCGAAGGCGCAGGTGGCGGTCGTGCCTCCCACGCTTGGTAACTGCTGCTGTTGTCCTGGGCCTTTTGGATTAGGCGGTTCCGGCGCTGGTCTTTGCACTGGTCTTCTCACTGGTCTTCGGCTTCATGCATGCGGAATTGCATGCCGCAGAGTTGAGAGGTCCGGGGCAGTCGGTGGGGCACACTTGTGGTCGTTTCGGCAGTGGCTTGGGAATATTTGGTTTCGTTATTAGTTTTTGATTTATAACTTGTATTTGATTTTCTGAGTGAGTTGTGACTTGTGGTACTCTATTTTGGAGGGTTTCTCTTAAAAATTCAAGCTCTTTATACAGTTTTTGTGCCGTCGTCCATGGCGGCGGTGTTGACTGAGCAAATAGTAGCCACTTTAGGCGGGCTATTCTTTTGTGAATTTTATTTTTCTGTCCTCCACGTACCATCACGCACACTCTACTCACTCAGACGGGTTTTTATTTTGTATATATTCCTCCAGTATTACTGCCATAATCCTCCCGATCCGCTGCTCCTTGTGACTCTAGTCACGGTCGCCATGAAATAGCTTCTTCCCGTAGTTCCAATGAAATAGATTCTTCCCGTATTTCCAGATTAAAAAAGGTCTTGTTTTATATATTTTCAGTTTTATTCATTTAAGTCGGAGCAGCAATGGTGCCGCTCCGACTATCGAAGTGTCTCTGATTTTTACAATATTCTTTAAGTCTAGTTAAGGCTAAGTCTCGTAGCTGCGCTGCTCGCAGGCGGCGGCAGAGAGACGGCTATGTGCCTATATGCTTATGTATAAAGGAATGTACTTATATATTGTTATGCGCTCTCAAGTGGAGGCGCGAGGGGGTATGCATATGCTGTCCGTTCGCTGCAATTATGCCGATGCTAGCACTTTCTGTGTGCGGGCCAAGCCATAGCGATCGGTTCATATTTCGGGACTTGAAATATGTAAACACTGCAACAAAGTGTTACAGTGCGTACCCTTTAAGTAATTTCGGTACAGTGGGTATTCAATATATGTGCATACTACAAGTCCATGTTTCCTTAAATCTAGGAATTTTTTTTCTGAGTGTATAAATCAATCAATTGCAATAACCTACTAACCGAATTTGACAGTTATGACTGGACAAGTATTTATAACTTGACTTCGGCACAGGACCAACTCCTATTATTTAATTTCAACATTCGACAGATATTTGAACGCTGTGTCCCTTTTAGAACAAAACAAGAGAGAACGTTATAGTCGGGTGCCCCGACTATCAGATACCCGTTACTCAGGTAAAGGGAGTGCGAGGGAGATGGAGATAGAAACTTTGGTCACGCATAACTTTTTAACGAATGGTCCGATTTGAAAAAATTTCTTCTACATTTCGATAGGTATTGATAAACACAATAAAACTGCATTTTTACTTTTCCGAAATATTTAAATTTTTAAAATCGTATCTAAGCGATTGTGGGCGTTAGAGGGGGCGTGGCACCTTCTTGAAACAAACTTGCGCTGCGTAGGAACTCCAAGAATCTTCATGCCAAATACCAATCCTCTAGCTTTTATAGTTTCCGAGATCTCAGCGTTCATACGGACAGACAGACGGACATGGCTATATCGACTCGGCTAGTGACCCTGATCAAGAATATATATACTTTATAGGGTCGGAAACGCTTCCTTCTAGCTGTTACATACTTTTGCACGAATACAATATACCCTTTTACTCTACGAGTAACGGGTATAAATATAAGAACCAGCCGATCAGGCTTGTTATAATTTGGAAATAAAAAAACAATTGCTGCGGAATTCATATTTGCAGAGTAACAGGGAGCTTTTATAGCATTCGGAATTATGCAGGAAATAATTGCATTTGGCTACACTGTATTTGCAAAAATCAGATTGGAGCCCTGTTTCCGCGAACTTCTTATACAGTTTCGTCTTTAAATTTTTTAGGTGAGCCAAGTGTTTCGATGACCACGGTGGGCTGGTAGAGGTTTTTTGAATTATGGAAGGAACAAGTTTATCAAACAAGAAATACATAATATTGTAAAAGGTTCGTATCATCTGGAATCATTGGGAGAAATAGGAAAGCAGAGGATAACTGCAATCCTAGGTTTTCTAAATGACGCAGGCTGGTACTGAAGAGAACGCGGACACAACAATTTACGAGGGTGTGGATCTACTTGGAGGTCCTCAGAGAAGACCTCACCACTTCTACCTACCGTCCAATATTGTAAAAGGTTGATACTGAATTTTCAAGCGAAAGATTTTGGAGTATAGACCAGTCCACTTGGGTCAAGGAAGCCGACAGTAGCGAGTAATCGACTTTCCGGAAGCATCGAATCCGAATCGCTTTTTCAGAAGTATTCGGGAACTGAACCACACTATTAATGATAATTTGTAGTGTCGTATGATAGGGGTCCTCAGGACTGGACAGCGGAGTACAGCGCGTTATAGTGGTCTCGCAAAAGTCAGATACAAATATAAGGTCTAGGAATCTCCCATTCTGATTGGGTATGGAATTTACTTGGCCAAGGGATAAGTCGATTAGACCATCTAGGAAATGATTCTGATCGCTGGGAACTAGTGCAGCAAGATCATCATATGGCAGCCAGGATAGTTGAGGAATATTGAAGTCACCCAAAACAATAAGGTGATCTGAAGCATCAGCGGATGAGGAAATGTTTCTAATAGCGGCGAGGTACTGCAAATCTATAGAAGCTTCGGAACATGGAGGAATATACGAGCAAGTTACAAAGAGGTTTGAGTTTTGCAGGCATATTTTTACACCAATATACTCAATATCGGCCGTGTCAGCAATGGACAACGCATGGGACGATAAGTCGGATTTTACTGCAATAAGGACACCACCACCTCGAAGAGAGGGGCGGTCACGCCTATAAATAAAATATATATTGGACATTATTTCACTATCGGATACGGTAGAATTAAGCCAAGTCACTGTGAAGGCAATAATGCTCGAGTCGAAAGCATCACTGTTTGCATGAAATTTAGTTAGCTTGCTGAGAAGGCCACGAACATTGTGATAATGCAAAAGGAAATCTAGTTTTTTGGAACCGAAGAAATTTTATCAGAGGATAGTTCCTTACGAGCAAACTCATGGACTACGGTGTCAACTGGCCACAATCCAGGACCTAATGCTCAAAGTAAGAATGATTCTGGAAGAATAATTTTAAAAGAAGCAACTTTTCGCTTATAATTAAAATTGAACTTGGAAATTATGAAATTGTCGGAAGGGACCTGGAACATATCACATAGATGTCCCCTAACTTCATCTTCGGTGGTATCAGGACGACTGCCTTTAAGGACACGGCAGCGAGGGGTCTACGAGTACCACGTAAGGGACGTGCATCCTGGACGTTCGGATGAGGCTTGGACGGATTTTGAGTACTATTTGAGCTAGTGGAAGGTTGAGAATGGACTTCGGATCTGCCTAGATTGACTGGATCTATTGGCATAGAATTTGATGGAATTTGTAAAGCCATAGTTGTGGATGTTGCTGGCGTATTTAATACACTGTCCCTAGGGAGTGTTCCCGGAGACAGGTTTGCTCGCTCCGAGGCTGGAGGAACAAAGTTTAGCACCGGGGCGGGGATGGCTAGTGCAGTAGGAGAAACTAGGTTATGTCCGGTTGGGGTCACCATCGAAGGGAACCCATCTGCCGACACCTCAAGGCTGTTGTTGTTAGCGATTTTCCTTTTTGGAGATTCGTCCGCAATTTTGTATTCACGGAATTGCGATTCAACTTTGGAAACCTTATCAGTTAAGGCGGTAACCAGCTTATGGACATCTCTGAAGTTATCACGCGTTTGTCTCATGAAAGTGCGCATACAATACGCCGTATCAAGACAAACGCTGCAGGTCCCAAGAAATCCTATTCTTTTAGAAAATAGATCAGCAGTGCGACCATTAGCGCCGGCACCAGCGCATTTAATATGTGCACAATTGTCGCACAGCCAACATAGTAAATACGAATCACCAACAATGGTGCCATTGTATTCGCATTTTTTGGCAGTGCACGGTACACTCATCTTGGTAGTTAAGAAATTCAATTTAGCGTCGCTTGTGAACGGTTGTGTTTATTATTGTGCTCTGAGTTTTTGTTTTGTTTCGTGATCTTTTTGCAAGTGTCTTGTGTTTGTTTATCAACAAAGTTTAGCCTAACAATCGTGTTAGTGTTTTAAATAGATCCCCCATTTAACGGGTACGTGGTTATAGTTTATTTTAACTTTTCCATTAGATTTGTTCAATATCTTTGCTTTGTTAGTGTAATTTGCACTCTCCTAATTTGCTGAAACTCTTGTATTCTCCCTCTTTCTCTCATCTCTCTCTCCCGCTCTCTAATATAACTGTAATTTCACTCTCTTTGAAGCTCTCTAGACTTCTTATAGACTTTTGGGTGCTATTCTCATTGTCTTTCTCTCTTGCTTGCTTTTACATTGTAATTGTTCGTGCGTTATAGTTGTTTGGTGCCCCACAAGCCACGCTCAGTCGATAGAAGCTTTTTCTCTCGCGCTCTCTGGCTTTCGATTTTATTCGTGATCCGCGCTCTTATACTTTTTGTGCTTTGTGTCTTTGCGGTTTTTGGAATTAGATCCCAGTGCCAAATTTACTTGAGGTATTTTTCATATTTTATTTTATTTTCTTTAATTTTCTTATAATGACCCTTTTACTCTACGAGTAACGGGTATACAAATTACTAAGCGAGTCGCCCAAACGTGTGTGTGTGTATTGATTGCCGTTACCTCTACTTTAACATCGGAGAGACTTAACTTTCATATCCCTAACGAAATTGAATTTGTTAGTGTCAAAGTTTCCCTGCAATCCTTATCTATTTTTGTAACCTGCTCTTATATTCCTCCTGGCTCTGATTTAACCATTAATGAGCACCATATAAGCTTTGTACGCATTCATTAAATGGACAATTAGATCTAGTATTTGTTTTAGATCCGCATGAAGTTACGGTATCTAGAGTTGACGCACTTGTTGTACCCAAAGACAATTGGCCTCCCCTGTACTGATACCCTTTCTCCTTTAGTTCCCCAAACTAAAACGAGATGCTTTCGAAAATGTGACTATAATAAACTAAATTACATGATTTCGCAATATAATTGGACTGATTTGTACAACTGCATGGATATTGAAAGTGCAATTGAACTTTTCTATAGCGTATTAAACACTTTTCTTGACGAATGCGTTTCTGACAGGCTTCCTCCAAAGCTAAACAGGCCTCCTTGGTTTAACAATGCGCTTCAAAGACTTAAAAATATTAAACCCAACACTTATAAAAAGTATACAAAATCGGGTAAGCCATCTGATTTTTCGAAATATGTGGTGGCTCGTTCAGATTTTAATGTTCTCAACAGTCATTGCTATTCTATGTATTTAAATCGATGTAAATTCGAATTTTCAAAGGATCCGAAGCAGTTTTATTACTTTGTTAATGCCAAGCGTAAGTCTTCGGCATTGCCTTCATTGGTACGTTTAAACTCAAAAACAGCATCGTCGGATTCTGAAATTGCGGATTTATTTGCCGAATTTTTCCAAACTACTTATAGTTCGGCTGCTTGGTTAAATTCTATCTACCCTAACCCCTTAAATAGGGCTAATTGTATTTTAACCCCTGTAATTACCGAAAGTTCTGTCTTAAAAGATTTAGAAACAATGTTATGTGCTTCAACCATTTGTAAACCGATTCTTAAACTTTTTCATTTCTATTTCATCATCAGTTTTTCCAACTATCTGAAAGGACTCTTTCATTCCACTCCACAAAAAGGGTGCGAAGGTGGATGCCCAGAATTATAGAGGTATTTCTAAATTGTCGGCAATACCTAAAGCATTTGAACGTATTATTACTTCTCATTTGCAACATTTATGTTCCTCGCTAATATCACCGTGTCAGCATGGTTTTGTTAAGGGAAGATCGACCACCACCAACCTTCTTGAATTGTCATCTATTGTAATAAATGGATTTAAGAATAAAATGCAGACTGACGTAATATATACGGATTTTAGTAAGGCCTTTGACTCTGTTAACCACTCTCTCCTTTTATTCAAATTAGATCAGCTTGGGATTCCATGTAATTTATTAACTTGGATTTCAAGTTACTTGAATGGTAGGACTCAGAGGGTTATATTTAAGAGCGCTGTTTCTAAAATGATCTACGTGACATCTGGAGTTCCTCAAGGTAGTCGTTTAGGCCCTTTGCTGTTTACTTTGTTTATTATTGATCTTCCCTCTAAGCTTTGTTTATCTTATAAAGATATGGAGTCAGGTTTCAACTTACAGTCAGATATTGATCATTTTCAAGGATGGTGTGAGTACAACCTTTTAAATTTGAACTGCCGTAAATGCAACGTTATGACTTTTTATAGGGGTACTCCTACGTTTATCAGTTATTCTCTTCAAAATACACCACTCGACCGTATATATTCAATTAACGATTTAGGTGTTCTTCTCGACCCAAAACTTAAATTTGACTGCCACATAATGGCCACTGTCAATAAAGCTATGAGTGTTCTTGGGTTTATAAAGCGTTGGTCAAAAGAATTTGATGACCCTTATACAACCAGATTATTATTTACCTCTCTTGTCCGTCCTATTTTGGAATATTGTTCTTCAGTTTGGAGTCCACAATATCAAGTGCACATCAAATTTTACTCTGCATGAGCCCTTTCGCGTTCTATGTAAAAATGATAACAATCTTTATCATTTAATTTGCACTTCAACATCTATCCCTGTATTAAAAACTAAAATTTGATCTCATTTGCTTCAATCTTAGTTTTAGCCTTTATAATGTGTCCCATCTCTATTTGTTTCATGTATCTTCCTCGCGAACTCGCATTTTTGCTCTAATTTATAAAGGTACTGCTCGTAGTGCATCAATGTCCATCATATAAAAAGATTAAGGGAACTTAAAGACCAAGTAGGCGAGCTCGGATTAAAGAGCGATGAAAGAGATTGCAAGAAATTTTAGGCAGGAGAGCCGTTGATGATCCGGGCAACCGGTGAGTTTCAGCAGCACGCACAAAGAAAAAAGCGAAGGAAGTACCGTTAGAGAGGTAATGACCGCTCAGAGAGTAACGGAGAGTGTGAACAACAACAGAACACAAGCGGCAGCAACGCGGAGTTATGCAAAGCTTGCTTTTTGTTTTGGTTTATGTTGATATTAATTCGCATTTAAATACTTTTTTAAATCACAGCCGAGAGCTGACGCTATCTAAATCCAAAAGTGGGCCAGTTAGCTAGAGCAAGGGGAAATGAGTACCTAGATCGGAACACTTAGGTACGAAAATAAAAACCCGGAAGCAAAAATAAAAGCTCAGCTACTGTATAAAATAACTAAAACTCCACGGATAAGAGAGTCAGATTCTCACATACGGCCGGCAATAATACCAGTCGGTCTCATACCTACAGTAGCCGCTCGCTTCGAGGGAGGAGGATTTTCCTCACGCATCTGCCCACAGAGTCCAATGCCACCAGGAGTCCAGGACCCGTTGTCCTCTTCTACTGTCCTCGATAAGGACACGCCTATCGATTAGCAAGGACCTGAAGAGTCGGACACCGCCGCCAATTTCACCAAAACCAGGGAGAAGATCAGACATAGGGATGCCTTCGGACAAGCGAACAACCCTCCGATGTCAGTTTCCGCAGCACTCGGTGATCCCTACGCTTCTGAATTTGAAAAAGATGTAGCAGCGATCCGTTCCCACTTTGGAAAAAGCAGTGTGCAGTAGCAAATCTGTTAAAACAGTGAAGTCCAAAACGAGCCAATGAAAATGAATGTGGACTTATACATAGCTCAATTTAATTAAAAAATGGTGAACAAGTGAAAATCAAGAGATCAGAAACATAATCCGTCAGTGAAGATAGTCACGATAATAACTGAACAAATTGTGAGGCAATTTTAAATGCAACATAACTAAACCGATTTAAAAGGGCATCGAGTGAACAGTGAGGAGTAATTTGAGAACCGAGTCATTTTACCAGCCGTTGAAGTCGACGCATGCAGCTAACATAAAATATATTAGGTTGTCAAAAAAGTCTTGCGGTATTTTTATTGAATTTTCAATTGTTCATAAAATTGGTTACAATTATGCGATTCACGTCAAATATGCGCCGTTTCGTTCGATGACGCGTTCCCAACGAGATGACAACTTCATAATGCCCCTCTCTCTTGGCAAAAAACTCGGAGAGCCAATTTTCACAGGACTCTCTTGTGACCAACTACAGACTACCAAGCGCGTTCGCCATGGACAGAAACAGGTGGTAATCACTTGGTGCGAGATCCGGACTATACGGTGGATGCAAAAGAACCTCCACTCCGAGCTCCCGGAGCCATCACTAAAGCTGTTTGTGGCCTGGCGTTGTCCTGGTGGAAGACAATTCGGCCTCTGTTGAACAAAGATGGCGTCTTCTGAATGAGTGCTGCCTTCAAGCCGTCCAGTTGCTGGCAGTAGAGGTCCGAATTGAGCGTTTGGCCATTGGGGAGCAGCTCATAGTGGATTATTCCCTGCCAATCCCACCAAACACACAGAAGAACCTTTCTGGCCGTCAATCCAGGCTTGGCCACCGTCTGGGCTGCTTCACCGCTTTTCGACCACGACCGTTTGCGCCTTACGTTATCGTAAGTGACCCACTTTTCATCGCCAGTCGAGCATGCGTCGATACGGTCAAAGATGTTTTTTTGCGTCAATTCGTATGGCACCCATACATCGAGCTTCTTAGTGACTCCAAGCTTCTTCAAATGGTTTATAACGGCTTGATGACTCATGCCCAGCTCTTGACCGATGCTACGGCTGCTACTATGCCGGTCTCTTTCAACCAATTCAGCGATTTTATCGCAATTTTCGACGACAGGCCTTCCGGAGAAGGGCGCATCTTCGAACACCTTTACACCAGAACGAAAACGTTGAAACCATAGACTGCACAAATTTTATTGGCGGCTTCAGATGCATTTTTGCCTTTATCGTAGTAGTACTGAAAAATATGCCGTATTTTCTCTTTATTTTGCTTCATGATTTCGACGCTATAACTCACGAACGACTTAAAAGAATGACAATCAATCAAACACGTGTTAGCGCGTGAAATGAGCTTTCCAAAAAGGTATATTATGACCAGATGCGACGAATAAAACAAGATCTACGCGCTTTCAGCGCCAACTAGCGGAAATACCGCAAGACTTTTTTGACAACCTAATATATGTTTGTGTTTAAGTAAAAAAATTGTAGTTAAGAACTACAGTGGTTTGACGCCCAGGATCCGGAGCGTCGAGATCTCATCGCCCAGGACTTAAAGGGGTAAGTTTGTCGGAACACGGTTCCTTTTTATCAACTATATATACTTATATATCTGTGCTCAGTTAATATGTGTAGGCATTGAATTATATGGTAGTCTACACAAACTGTTTTCAAAATTAGTGGTCCCAAACGTAACATTTCATTGTATTTTTACATATCATTTTATTATTGCGTTTATTAAAATTGACTTCTCAGCAGCGAGTTTTGTATTTGTATAAACAACCACAAGAGCTCTCATGAAAGTTTTAAGGCAATGCTCTCACCCCTTCATATATGGCGGTGCGCAATGGCTTTAAAGTTTATTACGCATATTTCAAATTCATCTAGATGCCGTAGACTTGATTTTATACTTTGACAGTGTTTCAAAAAGTATCTAAATCACTTTCCCGAGCTTTTTAACAAGGGATGAAGTCGTTGATAAAATTCAAGTCCCTGGGAGACAAATACAACTTAAAAATAATAGTCCGCATTTCTTTGACTATAACTTTTATTGGCGTACGCAAAAGTGACAGTTAATCTTCAAAATTATAATATAGAATCTCTATTTTAGTGTGAGTCACACAAAAAAAAAAAAACATGATGGTCGGGGATCGAACTCGATCCTTTTTGTTTGGAGACAGAAGCTCTACAGGCAAGGCTACGTCCAACTGTTAATAGGCATGAATTAAACTTCTACTTGACTCTTTTATTCGAGCGGAACAAAAAAGTTGATAAGTAAAAAAGGAAGAAAAATATTACGATTCGTACAAGTTAATTTACTGAAACTTTGGGACCGTTGCGCACCGCCTAAACGTTAAAATAATTTTTTTTGTTTTCGCGTACATTTATTAGACACAGAAACCTACCATTTCAGATGCTGAGCTCAATCGACCTTAAACAAGAAAGGAAGCTAACTTCGGCAAGCCGAAGTTTATATACCCTTGCAGTTAAAATAAAAAGTCAAAGAAAGCAATGTACATTTTTATTTTTAACAGTGAACTTAACGCTTTGTTCCGTTTTCTTTAGAGTATTTCAAGGCGCTAATTGTTAACGATATTTTAACGAAATTTTTAACAATTTTTCAAATAAAACTTTTGATATTGTTGAGCCGAACAAGAAACTGTTTTCACGTTGATCTGTTTTAGCTTTAAGCTGAACCGAAAACTTTTTTATTATTTATTATTATTATTAGCCTTGAACTTAACTCTGAGCACTGAACTGAACACATGAACACTTTGAACTCAACTGAACTGAATACGTTTTGGTTGTCATGATTTCTAATTGTTCAAAATCACCACGCCTACATAAAATTTAAAATAAAACAAGAAAGGAAGCTAGCTTCGGCCAGCCGAAGCTTATATACCCTTGCAGATCATTCCTATTAATTTACAAATCGCAAAAATGTTAAATTTCCTATTATTTCTCTTATTTCCGATCGTTCCTATGGCAGCTATATGATATAGTAGTTCGATTTTGATAAAATTAAAACCGAAATTCGGAAATATTTAAAAAGAGTCATATCCCAGAGTCGAAGAGAATACAATAAAAACCAACGAAGCAATAATTTATTTCCTATTATATTCCCATTAATTTTCCGATCGTTCCTATGGCAGCTATATGATATAGTCGTCTGATTTTGATAAAATTTTATTCGAAATTCAGAAATAATTAAAAACTAATATTCCCAAGATTAGAAGGTAATACTTCAAAAAACACCGAAGCTAGAATTTTTTTACCGTTTTTTTTTCGATCCTTCCTATGGGAGCTATAGGATATAGTTGTCCGATCCGGTCGGTTCCGACTTATATACTACCTGCAATAGTAAGAAGACTTTTGGGAAAGTTTCATCCCGATAGCTTAAAAACTGAGAGACTAGTTTGCGTAGAAACAGACAGACGGACAGACGGACAGACGGACGGACAGACGGACATGGCTAGATCGACTCGTCTAGTGATGCTGATCAAGAATATATATACTTTATGGGGTCGGATACGTCTCCTTCACTGCGTTGCAAACTTCTGACTGAAATCATAATACCCTCTGCAAGGGTATAAAAATCTTACTATTCCTATGGGAGCCTTAAGATATAGTGGTCCGATCCGGCTCGCTCCGACATATGTACTACCTGCAATAGAAAGAAGACTTTTGGGAAAGTTTCATTGCGATAGCTTTAAAACTGAGAGACTAGTTCGCATAGAAACGGACAGACGGACAGACGGACAGACGGACATGGCTAGATGGACTCGGCTATTGGTGCTGACCAAGAATATATATATTTTATGTGGTCGGAAACGTCTCCTTCACTGCGTTACAATATCTGACTGAAATTATAATACACTGGTCGGCATAATTATTTTGACAGATTTTAAAGTTAAATCTACTCATATTTTGAACTTATGAAAGAAACATTTTGGCACCTATATAAAGAACACTTCAATTCCGTTTAAATGACACAACAATGTTCTTAACCCATTAAGCAACCTTTGAAAAGTTAGAAAATTCGACAATTTATTGTGAAGGTCAAATTTTAAACTGTTTTCCTGGGGCTTAAAAAACAAAAATGTTTTGATGCAAAGTTTTTCCCAATCGAAATTAATAATAACTGCAAAAAAAAAATTTCTAAATATATTTCCTTGTATTTTTTATGATTTTTTGAAAATAGCTAAAAATGACAATTTTAGCCGCTTTTTCCTCCTTTTCATACAAAACTTTATTGAGATCGTTCCATTCAAAAAATCATAAAAAATACAAGGAAAAATATTTTGAAATTTTTTTTTTGCAGTTATTATTCATTTTGATTGGGAAAAAATTTTGCATCAACGCATTTTTGTTTTAAGCACCAGGAGAAAAGTTTAAAATTTGACTTTCACAAAATGTCCTCACTTTTCTAAGGGTGCTTAATGGGCTAAGAACATTTTTGTGTCATTTAAACGGAATTGAAGTGCTCTTTCTATAGTTGCCAAAAGTTTATATTAAAAGTTCAATATGTGAGAACAGTTAACATTCAAATCTGTCAAAATAATTATGCCGACCAGTGTACCCTCTGCAAGGGTATAAAAAGTCCACCCTAGTGTGCACCTTGTACGGGTGGTAAATTCGATACTCTCCGCTAACAAACTTTGTAGGTCAATTACAATTAACTTCATATGTATTCTCAATAATAATATTACTTATAAATGGCACTAGCCAATAGGGGAGAAGGGGGCACTAATAGGAGGAAAAGTTTGGTTAGACATAGCAGCTATAAATAAATAGCCATTGAAATGAGACTGTAACCATCGGAAAGGCTGTTTTTTTGGCTATAACTTTCCCCTACATTATTTTGTAGTCAATTGCAAAGCCTTCGAGGAACGTTGCAAATTATCAATATACTTTTTAAACTGGTCTAGCCCCAATACTGGGGTAATAACAGTACGAAACTTACTTTCGCTGTTAACAGTATAGGGTAAGAGATCATATAGGGTAAGAGATCACAATCATAAAATTGTATTGGACTCTTTAGACACTAATCCTTTGATCTAAAATGGAGTGCATTTGTTGTGGTTTTTGACGAGGAGGTCAATATTTTTGTAAGTTTATTATTTCCATGATTTCTAGAATTCCATTATTCCTTAAAAATTTCGCATTGTCAAATTTTTGTTTTGCCGCCCTTAACCGCTACTTAGGTCAATTTGCTCAGTTTGACTGCAATCTTGCTCATCAAACTCTCGCCTACAAATTCGACCATGAGCGCAACAAACACTGCGACTATGACCAATAGTTCTACAAATCTGCAGAAGTCTTAAGAAATAAAAAGAAGGCCATGTGTTATCATATAGAACCATCTACTATTTCCACCCCAGAAGGAATGTTTGAAGTTTTGCTAAATACCACGAAGATTGAAGACCAACAAAATATTTAGTAAGAAAAACGCGTTGGGCATGAAATTTGCCTTCAGAGAATAATTTTTTCAAAAAATCTCGCTAGCGACCAATGTTCAATAAAGTGTCCCGAACAGAAAGAGACGATTTTCACGAATGTGACATTGACGGAAATTGGTTCGTAATTTCTTTAACTGATGGCGCTTAAAGCTCAAATTTTTATTGCAGCCCTATGGTGTTCTAAGGAACCTTCAGTGAACACGGCGCGCAATTTAAACGAGCCGGTTTGGACGCTATGGTCATATACTATTGTGGCCCTTGTACTATTTGAGCCCCCTTCTCCCCTATTTCTTACAATAAATTTATAATGTGGATCAAACTTCATGATATCTTGGTAGAAACCAATTAAAAGGGGGAGCTGGTAAACATGGAAGAAGGGGTCAAGAACAAAGACATAACTTTTGACTGACGACCGCGACATTAGGGGATCGTATTGCGCGGCCCGCGACGATCCATTTGGCACACGAATGTGTGAAGGGGATGGAATGTGGCCGAAACACAGTCCGATCTCAGTATATTGGAGAGGAAGTGGCTTCCAAAGAACCCACCCCAAATACGGCGAGCTTAGCCGGCAGCCAACGTGCCTGCTCAGGACGCAACTTCCTCGGCCCAAGTCCTTCTCAGGTCTGGGGAACTAATATGCCGACGTAACATGCTTTTTGTGTGTACTTCCATGAGATGTTCTTGAATGTATACTTAAAGTAAAAAAAAACGCAGAAGGTCTAGATAACGTTAGTCCCAAGTTTATACAAATGTCAGGTTTCTGTCTGTCTGTCTGATGATGTGATGTCAACTGCATTACTAGTTAAAGTGGGCTGCTAAAAAATATATGTTAAAATAAACACACAGCTGGAACACAGAAAAATTTGCATTTTTGCGAAACAATTTAAAAAATCGGAATTATAATTTATACATAAAACACGGTATGGTTAAATAAGGGCAAACTTAGATCTCACAATTGGTTAGGGTGCTGCGAAAGCATTCCACTTGCCCATTGGAGCTACTGTCCACACTTCCTTTGAAGAATTTGGTTTTCTCTTGTGCCACTCTCATGTTGGCTTCACACAGGCATTTAAGAACTGTGTCAATGTGTCTTACATGGTCGGCAGCGTTTTCGGAAAAAATTATCACGTCATCTACATAAACGTAACAGATTTTTTCCGATCTGCTCGCGTAGCACGTTGTCGATTGTCCCTTGGAAAATGCTTCCGGCATTTTTCAGCCCAAAGGGTAGACGGAAGAAATCATATTTTCCTCGGTCACATTCGGCCAAGGAAATCTGGTGGTACCCCGACTTTACGACTAGGGTAGTGAAAAATGTTGCCTTTCCTAAGTTCACTAGGCTTATAGGGATACTTGGCATTTATGAAGTTCCCGTTAGGGCAGTCGAAGAATTTACGCTGTTCGGTTACATTTCCGTACCTAATTTCGCTGCTACGTAAGTCTAATGCCGCTCCCGCCATGTCAACCCCCTAAAAGTAAATAAACCAATACTCACCTGTTGCTTCGGTTGGCGATGCAAATTCGAATTCCGCTCTGAACTCGGTGTCAATGTGGCCAACGCAACACCAAGAGCAACTAGCCGAGGGCATATGAAGGGCGAAGGAGTGCTAGAAAAGAGAGAGAAGGATGAGAGAAAAAGAGATTAAGAAAGTTGAAGAAACTTACCCAAGAAATCTGCAAAATCTATAACATGGGGAGTTCCGCTGGGTTATCGATTCCCAGCGTTATCCATAGCTGATGGGTATCGATGCTCAGTGGGACCAGATGGAGGATCGGCGCGGGAGTTTCAAAATTTGCTGCAAAGATGCCGACCGGCGCCGTAGAAACTCACGGATTTGAAAGCGCCGAGGGAATCAACAAGAACATCGGGAAGACTCATAGGCTAGAATACGCTAGGAAACGCCGGAGAGTAGGAACGATTTTTTAAAAGATTCCCAAAGTAAGGGGGAATGTGAGGAGTTGAATAACTCCCCGCTTACCAGTTACGCGGCGAATCCGCGTAGTAGCGGCGCGGCGAATCCGCGTTGTAGCGTTGCGGCGAAGAGCAAGTAGACGGACTTTGGACCTGGAGTGGAGAGATGCCGCGGGCAGAGCTCAAAAGGGAAATAACGGTTCCCGGCGGCCCTATAAAAAGCCGCAGGGCGCTGGCAGCTGGATCAGTCGATCGAGAGAAGTCAATCTATCAAGATCAGTCAAGATATCAAAGTGAATTAGTCAGCCAGTACAGTGAACTACAAGTGAACAACAACAAGTCGAGTCGCCGAAAGCAGCGCCGTGGGAGCCAACAAGGAGCAAGATCTCTACGTCGAGACGTTCGGGATAGGATCACCAGGAATCTGTGAATTGAGACACAGGTAGCTGAGGTCCAGAGGGCATCACACGGCTAGGTCATTTTTGTCTCAACTAAATCCTCGCATCTCGCCTGGATAGTCCATCAGAGTTTGAGCGGTGAAAGCCTACGACAGAGAAATTGTAAGCTCGGGGAGAAACCTATCTAAACCCAGTGTACCTTGCCCTGCCGCGATCAGCCAGAAGGGAGATCAGTCAATCGCTTGTGGTCTCGAGTGGAGAACTCCAGGAGAGCCGTGCGGTTTGAGTCGCGTAGTCCCGGAGCGGCGTGTTTTTGAACCCTGAGTGCGGGAGCAGGGTGAAGGACATCGTCAGCAGCAAGCCAGCCAACACATCACGACAGATCGAGCTACGAGGAAACGTCACAGGCGATAAGCCAAAGGGTGAAGCTAGGGCGGAACGTTCGTTTACACTAGGCGTAGAAGCGGAGTGAAGCGCTCGGCAGTATTGTAGCGAACCACGTATTGAGAGCAGATGGTAAGGTAGTCTACGTTGAGCACGCGCTGGTTCAGGCAGTGGTTTCCAGTAGAGGGGGTCGGGGGTATATTTATAGGCGCAGCTACTTGCTCTTTACAATAAATCCTTATTAATTCGCGTGCTATATTATTGAGGACTCTCCACAGGACCGGACTATTGAATTAGTATAGGACAGACAAGGACGAACAAGGATGTAGTACCTTTATGCCACCGGTTGTTTGTGCTGACTTTCCCTCCCTACCATGATCACCATCGACCGGATACATTTATGGCGATCCCTAAAAGGCGACTACACTTTACACGACAGACAACATTCGACGACGCATGGCTTCCCTAAAGAGAACTACTGAACTTCACTGAACATTATAAATTGTATTTTTAAACGTAGACTAAATCTAAAATTTGACTAAATTTAAATCTATACAATAGCATTAGGATCCTAGGAACTGATTAAAGTATAATTCGTGAGTAAACATTGAAATTAAATATAAAAAAACCTCAATATAGCGATCGTTTAATTATTCAATGCTGATGTAGATAAGGTTGAGATTTTACAGGGAGTTATGTAGAGAGCTTGAAAACTATCGATGTCAGTATCGATATTATCGATACTTTTGATATTTTTCAAACATCGATGTTTATTAGAAACATCGATGTTTTTCTATATATGCCAAGTAATATTTAAAAATTCACATAAATCGGAATTGTTATCTCAGTTACTCTGTGATTTTCTCTATATCTAAGGAAGTGAAAGCGAAGACAAAAATGGAGGAATCCTTACCAAGTAAGTTTAATCATTCTTAAGAAGGAACAAATCAAAATCCACTTCACCTGTAGCGATTTCATCAAATGAATATCGCGCTCCAAAGCGCAGGCGCGAAGTATCTCTTGTATGGCAGCATTTTAAGCGATGCAACGAAAACGCAACCTGTAATAGATGTGGTAAGGAGTACAAGACTTCAGGAAACACCACAAATTTGTTGACCCACTTAAAGCGGATGCATCCCGAATTTATTAATGATGGCAATGTAATTCCATCGAGGGAATTATGCCAAGCATCGAACTTATTTTACGTAAGTGGGTCATCCAGAAAAGTGGAGCTGGACAAAGCGGTAATGCGTATGATAGCGGATGATGTGCAACCATTTTCGATTGTAAAAGATGAAGGATTTCGTGATCTAATAGCCAAATTAGACCCGAGGTACCAGTTACCGAGTAATAATCATCTCAGAAACGTTGCGCTACCTGAAGAGTACCACAGTCTAAAAAATAAGTTAGAATTGGCCTTAAGTTGTGTCGACAATGTATCCATCACGACGGACTGCTGGACTTCTCGTGCCAATGAGGGGTATCTTACCGTCACTTGTCACTTTATAAACGAGAGCTTTCAGCTTAAGTCAGCGGTTTTGTCGACGCAGAAATTGTTAAATCCAACTAACCACAACGCTCAGAATATTGGTGATTCACTGAGGCGCGTATTGACTGATTGGAAAATCTCTCAAAAGGTCGTTGCGGTTGTGTCGGATAACGATGCATCAATGAATAAGGCGTGTGATAATATACACTTAACTAATCTACCATGTGTATCACACACCATAAACCTTTTGGTGCAGGATGGGCTAAAAACGGAGGCGGCTGGTCCATTATTAAGGAAGTGCAAGAGGATTGTGTCATTTTTCAAGAGCAGCACAATAGCCACCGAAAAGCTCAAACAGGCTCAGTCTGTCGAATCGCCACATAGTTTGATCCAGGAAGTTCCAGCTCGTTGGAATAGTGCGTTCTTTATGATCCAGCGAATTATTTTATTAAAGGATTTCATTTCGGCAGTCCTTTTAAATTCATTGAAATCTCCAACTCCATGTTCAGCTGATGAAATAAATGCGTTGCAAGAAATATGTAAGGTACTTGCACCATTTCATGAGGCCACAGAGCAGGTATCCGCCAACAAAACTGTTACGGTATCATTAATAATTCCCCCGATTTGTGAGCTGAACTACAAAATGGGCCTCCTTCAACCCGAAATAAAGACGAAGCCAGCTGTTGAAATTTGCGTCCATATACGACAAAGATTGACGGATAGGTTTAAGCATTATGAAACTCGGACTATCACGGGCTTCGCGACTTTGCTTGTCCCCAGATTCAAGAAAGACGGATTCTCTAATCCCCAGAATTTTGAATCTGCTTCTAAAGCTTAAGAGTTCGAACTGATTTCCAATTTCAGCGATAAGGCAAGCGAATTTCCCGCACCACCGGAAACTCGAAAAACACATAAAATTTTTAGTTTTATGGAAGATAAAAGTCCGTAAAATATTGATTCCAGCCAAGCGAAATCGGAATTGCTCTTAAGGCAATATTATGAAGTACCGAATGAGCCGGAAGACATGAATCCCTTAATATAATGGAAGGTAATTATATAATTTATAGTGAAAATAAAATAGTAATAAATTTATTATTTTTTAGACGAAGAGCGAAAGCATGAATCCGCTTAAATCATTAAGCGCGAAATACCTTTGTATTCCAGCGTCTTCGACAGAATCTGAAAGGACATTCAGTAAGGCAGGAGAAATAGTTTCCGAGCGAAGATGTGCACTTAAGTCTGACGTGGTGGACATGCTTCTGTTCGTTAACAAAAATCAAAGCATTTAATAATAACACACATGGGTAGTCTGGACGCAGACCATCAAAGCAGCTCTGTGGATCGCCTCTCTTGGGTGGGCCAATTCTTATTAACTACGATATGGATTTGCACTCCAATAAAGACGAGCCGTAGAGCTTTGCCTTGAACAAGAGGCCCCACCTCCAAAGTGGACACAGGCCTGAAGAGCGGGGGGTTTTTAGTGGGTGCGAGCCCCACATACCACATTTACGACGGTAGTGTGAGATGCAGAAGGCAAAACAAAAGTCAAAAAAGAAATATATATATTATAATAATAATAATAATATACCCTTTTACTATCCGAGTAACGGTAATAAATACGAGTAAATTGTGAGGCAATTTTAAATGCAACTTAACTAAACCGATTTAAAAGGGCATCAATTGTTCATAAAATTGGTTACAATTATGCGATTCACGTCAAATATGCGCCGTTTCGTTCGATGACGCGTTCCCAACGAGATGACAACTTCATAATGCCCCTCTCTCTTGGCAAAAAACTCGGAGAGCCAATTTTCACAGGACTCTCTTGTGACCAACTACAGACTACCAAGCGCGTTCGCCATGGACAGAAACAGGTGGTAATCACTTGGTGCGAGATCCGGACTATACGGTGGATGCAAAAGAACCTCCACTCCGAGCTCCCGGAGCCATCACTAAAGCTGTGTGTGGCCTGGCGTTGTCCTGGTGGAAGACAATTCGGCCTCTGTTGAACAAAGATGGCGTCTTCTGAATGAGTGCTGCCTTCAAGCCGTCCAGTTGCTGGCAGTAGAGGTCCGAATTGAGCGTTTGGCCATTGGGGAGCAGCTCATAGTGGATTATTCCCTGCCAATCCCACCAAACACACAGAAGAACCTTTCTGGCCGTCAATCCAGGCTTGGCCACCGTCTGGGCTGCTTCACCGCTTTTCGACCACGACCGTTTGCGCCTTACGTTATCGTAAGTGACCCACTTTTCATCGCCAGTCGAGCATGCGTCGATACGGTCAAAGATGTTTTTTTGCGTCAATTCGTATGGCACCCATACATCGAGCTTCTTAGTGACTCCAAGCTTTTTCAAATGGTTTATAACGGCTTGATGACTCATGCCCAGCTCTTGACCGATGCTACGGCTGCTACTTTGCCGGTCAATTCAGCGATTTTATCGCAATTTTCGACGACAGGCCTTCCGGAGAAGGGCGCATCTTCGAACACCTTTACACCAGAACGAAAACGTTGAAACCATCGTTGTGCGGTGGAAATGGAAACTGTATCGGGTCCATAGACTGCACAAATTTTATTGGCGGCTTCAGATGCATTTTTGCCTTTATCGTAGTAGTACTGAAAAATATGCCGTATTTTCTCTTTATTTTGCTTCATGATTTCGACGCTATAACTCACGAACGACTTAAAAGAATGACAATCAATCAAACACGTGTTAGCGCGTGAAAAAGGTATATTATGACCAGATGCGACGAATAAAACAAGATCTACGCGCTTTCAGCGCCAACTAGCGGAAATACCGCAAGACTTTTTTGACAACCTAATATATGTTTGTGTTTAAGTAAAAAAATTGTAGTTAAGAACTACAGTGGTTTGACGCCCAGGATCCGGAGCGTCGAGATCTCATCGCCCAGGACTTAAAGGGGTAAGTTTGTCGGAACACGGTTCCTTTTTATCAACTATATATACTTATATATCTGTGCTCAGTTAATATGTGTAGGCATTGAATTATATGGTAGTCTACACAAACTGTTTTCAAAATTAGTGGTCCCAAACGTAACATTTCATTGTATTTTTACATATCATTTTATTATTGCGTTTATTAAAATTGACTTCTCAGCAGCGAGTTTTGTATTTGTATAAACAACCACAAGAGCTCTCATGAAAGTTTTAAGGCAATGCTCTCACCCCTTCATATATGGCGGTGCGCAATGGCTTTAAAGTTTATTACGCATATTTCAAATTCATCTAGATGCCGTAGACTTGATTTTATACTTTGACAGTGTTTAAAAAAGTATCTAAATCACTTTCCCGAGCTTTTTAACAAGGGATGAAGTCGTTGATAAAATTCAAGTCCCTGGGAGACAAATACAACTTAAAAATAATAGTCCGCATTTCTTTGACTATAACTTTTATTGGCGTACGCAAAAGTGACAGTTAATCTTCAAAATTATAATATAGAATCTCTATTTTAGTGTGAGTCACACAAAAAAAACATGATGGTCGGGGATCGAACTCGATCCTTTTTGTTTGGAGACAGAAGCTCTACAGGCAAGGCTACGTCCAACTGTTAATAGGCATGAATTAAACTTCTACTTGACTCTTTTATTCGAGCGGAACAAAAAAGTTGATAAGTAAAAAAGGATGAAAAATATTACGATTCGTACAAGTTAATTTACTGAAACTTTGGGACCGTTGCGCACCGCCTAAACGTTAAAATAATTTTTTTTGTTTTCGCGTACATTTATTAGACACAGAAACCTACCATTTCAGATGCTGAGCTCAATCGACTTTAAACAAGAAAGGAAGCTAACTTCGGCAAGCCGAAGTTTATATACCCTTGCAGTTAAAATAAAAAGTCAAAGAAAGCAATGTACATTTTTATTTTTAAAAGTGAAAACGCTTTGTTCCGTTTTCTTTAGAGTATTTCAGGGCGCTAATTGTTAACAATATACAGTGGCGGCATTTTGAATAATTTGTAGAATTTTTTAAGAATTTTTCAAATAAAATTTTTGATATTGTTGAGCGGACAAGAAACTGTTTTCACGTTGATCTGTTTTAGCGTTAAGCTGAACCGAAAACTTTTTTATTACTTATTATTATTATTAGCCTTGAACTTAACTCTGAGCACTGAACTGAACACATGAACACTTTGAACTCAACTGAACTGAATACGTTTTGGTTGTCATGATTTCTAATTGTTCAAAATCACCACGCCTACATAAAATTTAAAATAAAAAAATCTTACTATTCCTATGGGAGCCTTAAGATATAGTGGTCCGATCCGGCTCGCTCCGACATATGTACTACCTGCAATAGAAAGAAGACTTTTGGGAAAGTTTCATTGCGATAGCTTTAAAACTGAGAGACTAGTTCGCATAGAAACGGACAGACGGACATGGCTAGATGGACTCGGCTATTGGTGCTGATCAAGAATATATATATTTTATGTGGTCGGAAACGTCTCCTTCACTGCGTTACAATATCTGACTGAAATTATAATACACTGGTCGGCATAATTATTTTGACAGATTTTAAAGTTAAATCTACTCATATTTTGAACTTATGAAAGAAACATTTTGGCACCTATATAAAGAACACTTCAATTCCGTTTAAATGACACAACAATGTTCTTAACCCATTAAGCAACCTTTGAAAAGTTAGAAAATTCGACAATTTATTGTGAAGGTCAAATTTTAAACTGTTTTCCTGGGGCTTAAAAAACAAAAATGTTTTGATGCAAAGTTTTTCCTAATCGAAATTAATAATAACTGCAAAAAAAAAATTTCAAAATATATTTCCTTGTATTTTTTATGATTTTTTGAAAATAGCTAAAAATGACAATTTTAGCCGCTTTTTCCTCCTTTTCATACAAAATTTTATTGAGATCGTTCCATTCAAAAAATCATAAAAAATACAAGGAAAAATATTTTGAAAATTTTTTTTTGCACTTATTATTCATTTTGATTGGGAAAAAATTTTGCATCAAAGCATTTTTGTTTTAAGCACCAGGAGAAAAGTTTAAAATTTGACTTTCACAAAATGTCATCACTTTTCTAAGGGTGCTTAATGGGCTAAGAACATTTTTGTGTCATTTAAACGGAATTGAAGTGCTCTTTCTATAGTTGCCAAAAGTTTATATTAAAAGTTCAATATGTGAGAACAGTTAACATTCAAATCTGTCAAAATAATTATGCCGACCAGTGTACCCTCTGCAAGGGTATAAAAAGTCCACCCTAGTGTGCACCTTGTACGGGTGGTAAATTCGATACTCTCCGCTAACAAACTTTGTTGGTCAATTACAATTAACTTCATATGTATTCTCAATAATAATATTACTTATAAATGGCACTAGCCAATAGGGGAGAAGGGGGCACTAATAGGAGGAAAAGTTTGGTTAGACATAGCAGCTATAAATAAATAGCCATTGAAATGAGACTGTAACCATCGGAAAGGCTGTTTTTTTGGCTATAACTTTCCCCTACATTATTTTGTAGTCAATTGCAAAGCCTTCGAGGAACGTTGCAAATTATCAATATACTTTTTAAACTGGTCTAGCCCCAATACTGGGGTAATAACAGTACGAAACTTACTTTCGCTGTTAACAGTATAGGGTAAGAGATCATATAGGGTAAGAGATCACAATCATAAAATTGTATTGGACTCTTTAGACACTAATCCTTTGATCTAAAATGGAGTGCATTTGTTGTGGTTTTTGACGAGGAGGTCAATATTTTTGTAAGTTTATTATTTCCATGATTTCTAGAATTCCATTATTCCTTAAAAATTTCGCATTGTCAAATTTTTGTTTTGCCGCCCTTAACCGCTACTTAGGTCAATTTGCTCAGTTTGACTGCAATCTTGCTCATCAAACTCTCGCCTACAAATTCGACCATGAGCGCAACAAACACTGCGACTATGACCAATAGTTCTACAAATCTGCAGAAGTCTTAAGAAATAAAAAGAAGGCCATGTGTTATCATATAGAACCATCTACTATTTCCACCCCAGAAGGAATGTTTGAAGTTTTGCTAAATACCACGAAGATTGAAGACCAACAAAATATTTAGTAAGAAAAACGCGTTGGGCATGAAATTTGCCTTCAGAGAATAATTTTTTCAAAAAATCTCGCTAGCGACCAATGTTCAATAAAGTGTCCCGAACAGAAAGAGACGATTTTCACGAATGTGACATTGACGGAAATTGGTTCGTAATTTCTTTAACTGATGGCGCTTAAAGCTCAAATTTTTATTGCAGCCCTATGGTGTTCTAAGGAACCTTCAGTGAACACGGCGCGCAATTTAAACGAGCCGGTTTGGACGCTATGGTCATATACTATTGTGGCCCTTGTACTATTTGAGCCCCCTTCTCCCCTATTTCTTACAATAAATTTATAATGTGGATCAAACTTCATGAAATCTTGGTAGAAATCAATTAAAAGGGGGAGCTGGTAAACATGGAAGAAGGGGTCAAGAACAAAGACATAACTTTTGACTGACGACCGCGACATTAGGGGATCGTATTGCGCGGCCCGCGACGATCCATTTGGCACACGAATGTGTGAAGGGGATGGAATGTGGCCGAAACACAGTCCGATCTCAGTATATTGGAGAGGAAGTGGCTTCCAAAGAACCCACCCCAAATACGGCGAGCTTAGCCGGCAGCCAACGTGCCTGCTCAGGACGCAACTTCCTCGGCCCAAGTCCTTCTCAGGTCTGGGGAACTAATATGCCGACGTAACATGCTTTTTGTGTGTACTTCCATGAGATGTTCTTGAATGTATACTTAAAGTAAAAAAAAACGCAGAAGGTCTAGATAACGTTAGTCCCAAGTTTATACAAATGTCAGGTTTCTGTCTGTCTGTCTGATGATGTGATGTCAACTGCATTACTAGTTAAAGTGGGCTGCTAAAAAATATATGTTAATATAAACACACAGCTGGAACACAAAAAAATTTGCATTTTTGCGAAACAATTTAAAAAATCGGAATTATAATTTAAACATAAAACACGGTATGGTTAAATAAGGGCAAACTTAGATCTCACAATTGGTTAGGGTGCTGCGAAAGCATTCCACTTGCCCATTGGAGCTACTGTCTACACTTCCTTTGAAGAATTTGGTTTTCTCTTGTGCCACTCTCATGTTGGCTTCACACAGGCATTTAAGAACTGTGTCAATGTGTCTTACATGGTCGGCAGCGTTTTCGGAAAAAATTATCACGTCATCTACATAAACGTAACAGATTTTTTCCGATCTGCTCGCGTAGCACGTTGTCGATTGTCCCTTGGAAAATGCTTCCGGCATTTTTCAGCCCAAAGGGTAGACGGAAGAAATCATATTTTCCTCGGTCACATTCGGCCAAGGAAATCTGGTGGTACCCCGACTTTACGTCTAGGGTAGTGAAAAATGTTGCCTTTCCTAAGTTCACTAGGCTTATAGGGATACTTGGCATTTATGAAGTTCCCGTTAGGGCAGTCGAAGAATTTACGCTGTTCGGTTACATTTCCGTACCTAATTTCGCTGCTACGTAAGTCTAATGCCGCTCCCGCCATGTCAACCCCCTAAAAGTAAATAAACCAATACTCACCTGTTGCTTCGGTTGGCGATGCAAATTCGAATTCCGCTCTGAACTCGGTGTCAATGTGGCCAACGCAACACCAAGAGCAACTAGCCGAGGGCATATGAAGGGCGAAGGAGTGCTAGAAAAGAGAGAGAAGGATGAGAGAAAAAGAGATTAAGAAAGTTGAAGAAACTTACCCAAGAAATCTGCAAAATCTATAACATGGGGAGTTCCGCTGGGTTATCGATTCCCAGCGTTATCCATAGCTGATGGGTATCGATGCTCAGTGGGACCAGATGGAGGATCGGCGCGGGAGTTTCAAAATTTGCTGCAAAGATGCCGACCGGCGCCGTAGAAACTCACGGATTTGAAAGCGCCGAGGGAATCAACAAGAACATCGGGAAGACTCTTAGGCTAGAATACGCTAGGAAACGCCGGAGAGTAGGAACGATTTTTTAAAAGATTCCCAAAGTAAGGGGGAATGTGAGGAGTTGAATAACTCCCCGCTTACCAGTTACGCGGCGAATCCGCGTAGTAGCGGCGCGGCGAATCCGCGTTGTAGCGGTGCGGCGAAGAGCAAGTAGACGGACTTTGGACCTGGAGTGGAGAGATGCCGCGGGCAGAGCTCAAAAGGGAAATAACGGTTCCCGGCGGCCCTATAAAAAGCCGCAGGGCGCTGGCAGCTGGATCAGTCGATCGAGAGAAGTCAATCTATCAAGATCAGTCAAGATATCAAAGTGAATTAGTCAGCCAGTACAGTGAACTACAAGTGAACAACAACAAGTCGAGTCGCCGAAAGCAGCGCCGTGGGAGCCAACAAGGAGCAAGATCTCTACGTCGAGACGTTCGGGATAGGATCACCAGGAATCTGTGAATTGAGACACAGGTAGCTGAGGTCCAGAGGGCATCACACGGCTAGGTCATTTTTGTCTCAACTAAATCCTCGCATCTCGCCTGGATAGTCCATCAGAGTTTGAGCGGTGAAAGCCTACGACAGAGAAATTGTAAGCTCGGGGAGAAACCTATCTAAACCCAGTGTACCTTGCCCAAGCAGGTCCTGCCGCGATCAGCCAGAAGGGAGATCAGTCAATCGTTTGTGGTCTCGAGTGGAGAACTCCAGGAGAGCCGTGCGGTTTGAGTCGCGTAGTCCCGGAGCGGCGTGTTTTTGAACCCTGAGTGCGGGAGCAGGGTGAAGGACATCGTCAGCAGCAAGCCAGCCAACACATCACGACAGATCGAGCTACGAGGAAACGTCACAGGCGATAAGCCAAAGGGTGAAGCTAGGGCGGAACGTTCGTTTACACTAGGCGTAGAAGCGGAGTGAAGCGCTCGGCAGTATTGTAGCGAACCACGTATTGAGAGCAGATGGTAAGGTAACTACGTTGAGCACGCGCTGGTTCCGGCAGTGGTTTCCAGTAGAGGGGGTCGGGGGTATATTTATAGGCGCAGCTACTTGCTCTTTACAATAAATCCTTATTAATTCGCGTGCTATATTATTGAGGACTCTCCACAGGACCGGACTATTGAATTAGTATAGGACAGACAAGGACGAACCAGGATGTAGTACCTTTATGCCAGCGGTTGTTTGTGCTGACTTTCCCTCCCTACCATGATCACCATCGACCGGATACATTTATGGCGATCCCTAAAAGGCGACTACACTTTACACGACAGACAACATTCGACGACGCATGGCTTCCCTAAAGAGAACTACTGAACTTCACTGAACATTATAAATTGTATTTTTAAACGTAGACTAAATCTAAAATTTGACTAAATTTAAATCTATACAATAGCATTAGGATCCTAGGAACTGATTAAAGTATAATTCGTGAGTAAACATTGAAATTAAATATAAAAAAACCTCAATATAGCGATCGTTTAATTATTCAATGCTGATGTAGATAAGGTTGAGATTTTACAGGGAGTTATGTAGAGAGCGGGTAACATGTGTAAACTGTGTAAATGTATGCCATTGTTTTCGTGGCTTGCATTTTTAAATTTTAAGAAAAGGGAGTTGTGTGTTGGGTTTTATGGGAGAAAATTTATGGAATTGGATTTAGTTTTTTTTTCAGCACGGCATTTAGAATGGTTTAAATCTTAATTTTTCTTTTCTTTAAATTACTTCACTTTCCCGCTTAGACTGCTTGTTGAAATGCATTGCAATAGACTCACTTTGGGATCCCACGATGAAGCGCTTCTCGACGGGCCTGTGAAAGAGAAAATCATCTACCTAAGAGAGCTAACTGTGTCGCTCTCGCTCGCCTTGCTCACGCAACCTAAAGCGGGACGGTACTCGGGCTATAGCCGTTAAAACATGGGAGAGGGAAGGGAAACGAAATGGGAAGAAGAGACTGCTCTGCTCTAATGCATGTTTTCCTGCTAATGACCTTCTCTCTTGATTGTTAAATCTATACTCTTAAAACTACGTAAACTAAATTTCTGCTTCCGATCTGTTTCTAGCGGCGTAAAATGACGCGTAAAATTCGTTGCTTTTAGTTTTTAAATGGGATTAAAGGGGAAGATTAATTCATTTTTGCTTGGGGTTTTGTTCCCCTACGGCTTATGGACGGTATAGCCGGTAAATTGTCCCTAGCCTAAATTAGGTTGGCTACAGGGCTACTCTACAACATATAAAAGTGTATGTAGAAAAATATATTGATTTGTAAATGTAAAATAAAATTTCCAGCGCTATGTTTTTGATCCAGGATCTAAATGCTGCTGCGGCTTCGGTTGATTGGTTGGTTCGTTGAAGGGTTGACTGGTTGCAGGTTTGGGATTTTCTTCCGGTTGGCCTTTCTCACTTCTTCCGCCAAGCTTGGCTTTTAGCGCACAGAGGTTATGTTCAAACACCGTTTTTTCACCTTCTCTCACCAACAAAACTTACTCACTAGGGGCTGGCACTTTAGCACTTATTTCTTCGCAACAATTGTGACGGCAACTGCCGGTAATTTTGGATTTTCAATTTATTTAAATTTAATTCTCACTGCACTTGCAACTTTCTTCCGTTTCGATCCAATGGTAATTTTGGTGTGACTCTAAACGAAATTGAGTTCGGGTCGGGACCCTGAGTCCGACCTGTCGCTCAAGCCTATTCACCAATTTGGTGAAGTTTGGGAATTCTGGCTCAAGAGACTATCTTTATTTAAAACCTTGTTGACCAAACTCTGTTACCTACTCTTGGGCCGAATGCAATCTTAGCCAAAAGAAAAGCAATCCTACAGTATCCCTGAGTAACTTGGAATGCCAGCGCGAACTGAGTGAAACACTAGTGGAACCATCCGGGACAGAGCAAGGGACAGGCTGTGGTGTATCGGAAGCAGAGATTCCTGGAGATCGCGGCCTCTGTTCACCATAGTCTGAGAACGGTGACGCTTCCCTAAGCCCGCGCAGCTGATTTCCTGGCGAGTCCAAGGCGCTACAAGTAGTCGTCGATTCTACGCATCAGACACGTGCAGGGCAGAGCATCTTCAGGGAGTTTCAAGGATCGGCGAGGACGCTACAGCAGAACTTTTCCAGTCAACGAGGAGAGCACCGAGTCATCAAGGCGACCAGGAGTCGTCTACGACCACGAGAGGCGATATCAAGGCCAGCTGAGCCTATAAGATCACTGTACTGTTACACCCGTATTAAACTCACTAAGAACCCGTGAATTCTGAGCTTTCTCACTGATCTACTGGGCACACACTATACTGAGCTAGCCGCACGAATCTCGTAGCGAGCAGACCAAATAAGTCAGTTCGTTACAAACTTATTATAATAAATCAAAAATATTAGGACTTATAATTTAAATAGGAAAACCAATCCCACAATAACGACGAAAAGTGTGCTAGAAACAAAGATTTACAACGACGAAGACTGTGGAAACCGAAAAGAAAAGCTTTCAAAAACGACGTACGAGTGTGTGAAAACGACGCTAAGAATACCACGATAATCTGCACTATACATATGATTATAACGACACGTACGTGTATGTATCAAAACATAAGCCCCTTCAAAGTTGACAAATTTTTCGCTTTTAAACAAAAACCCAATTTCTAGCCAATTAAGGCCACTTCTAAGTGGAATATCTTAAAAACTAAATATCACATGGTCCTGATGATTGGTTTCCCTAATTGGTGTGTTCAAACAAATAACAAATTCGATATCCGCATCTCATGGTTGTTCGCTATTTGCTAAAGATCAATTTTTTCACTATTTTTCAACTTTGGATGGAGTTTTAAAAGAAACAAGAGAGAACGTTATAGTCGGGTGCCCTGACTATCAGATACCCGTTACTCAGGTAAAGGGAGTGCGAGGGAGATGGAGATAGAAACTTTGGTCACGCATAACTTTTTAACGAATGGTCCGATTTGAAAAAATTTCTTCTACATTTCGATAGGTATTTATAAACACAAGAAAACTGCATTTTTACTTTTCCGAAATATTTAAATTTTTAAAATCGTATATAAAGTATTGTGGGCGTAATAGGGGGCGTGGCACTTTTTTAAAACAAACTTGCGCTGCGTAGGAACTCCTAGAATCTGCATGCAAAACGCCAATCTTCTAGCTTTTATAGTTTCCGAAATCCCAGCGTTCATACAGACAGACAGACAGACGGAAAGACAGACAGACAGACGGACAGACAGACGGACAGACGGACATGGCTAGATCGACTCGGCTAGTGATCCTGATCAAGAATATATATACTTTATGGGGTCGGAAACGCTTCCTTCTAGCTGTTACATACTTTTGCACGAATACAATATACCCTTTTACTCTACGAGTAACGGGTATAACTATATTACAATATAATTTTTATACTTCCCTAAAACGGTTTTTGAACATTTCTCTTGATTTAAGAAAAGTTCCAGCTGCGTCTGTTTGCGATTTCAGCTGTTTGAGGCAAAATAAGTTAAAAAGACGTGGTTCCAAATGCTGTATTTGGGTGCATCCCTGGTAAAATCAATACCTTTTTTCAGGAAAACAGTTACTGTATTGATATTTCTTTAGAAATATATATTTATTTTCTGCAGATAATACCCTTGCATACATCAAATCAGTGCCCTAATCGAAGCACCGGTGGGAAGTGCTTTAACTGCAATAATTTCGGACACATTTCTAAAGACTGCCCCACAAGCAAAATCGAAACGGTTGAAACTCCGAAAAATACGCAAAGTGTCGGATGATAAACAATCGATGTGTAAAGAAATTTATATGAAAAACAACAAGTACACAGCTCTTATTTACACACGCAGCAAATACGACATTATAAGTGAAACAACGTACGTAAGCTTGAACAAGCTTAAATTGAGTGCTGTGAACATGTTTCTTGTCGGTTTCGGAAACAACAACAGGGTGAAACCATTCGGTTCCATTAAAGAAGAAATCGAAGTTGACGATCAAGTTTTTGAACAAAATTTCTTAGTTGTTTCTTCTGACTTTTTGGACGTACAAGTTGTGTTAGGCGCATAATTTTGTAACAACGCTGAAATACTAATAAATCGTGACGAAATAAAAATACAAACCCGAGAAAACCATGATGCCGAATCTGAATTAAGTTCGCTTATGAAAATTAACGTCGAAAGTGCCGTAAATGTAAGCATAAACATTGACGAGAGTGCAACAACTCAAGCAAAATGCGAATTTTACAATCTGATCAAGAACTATAAGCCTACGAGTACAAAAACAACAAATGTAGCGATGCGTATTGTTTTAAAGGACTATACTCCGGTACACTCGCGTCCGCGTAGATTCGAATTCTCAGAGCAGTGTATTATCGACGATCAAATCGAACAGTGGCTCAAGGACGGAATCATCGAAAATTCTGAGTCCAAGTACAACAATACAACTTGACTCTGTATTGACTACAGAAGGATTAACAAGGTAGTAGTACGAGATATGTTCCCCTTCCCTTGATCGAAGACCAATTGGACCGTTCGCAAGATGCTCACGTATTCAGCACGCTGGACCTTAAAAACGGATTTTTCCACGTTAACGTCGACGCAGAAAGCCGCAAGTTTACGTCATTTGTAACCCACAATGGCCAGTATCAGTTCCTGAAAGTCCCTTTTAGCCTTACGAATTCTCCAGTCGTTTTTCAAAGGCACGTTAACGCCATTTTCCGAGACTTGACCCGATCTGGTATCGGAATTCCTTATGTCGACGATATCATTGTCCCAGCTACAGACGAAGACGAAGCAGTAGCCAATCTCAAGACAGTCATCAAGCGCTGTGAAGACTACGGTTTGGTGATCAATTTAAAGAAATGCTGCTTCCTCAAAACGAAAATTGAGTTCCTTGGCCATAGCATTGAAAACCAAAAGGTCTGCATCTCAGATGAAAAGACAAAGGCTGTGACAAAGTTTCCTTCGCCGACAAACCAGAAGCAACTACAAAGCTTTCTGGGTCTGGGTGGATACTTCCGGAAATTTATCCTTAACTTTTTCATCATTGCCAAAACGATCATCGACCGATCTGTTTAAACACGACGCCAAGCTTTGTTTGTCTGACAAAGAGACTGATGCTTTTAACATACTTAAGATTACACAGAAGCCAGTTCTCAAGATTTTTCATCCTCAGCACGAAACAGAGCTGCATACTGATGCATCGATTGATGGTTTCGGAGCAGTTCTGCTTCAAAAGTCGCCCAATGATAACCAGATACATCCGGTGCTATATCCGGTACTATATGAATAAGAAAACAACTGACGCAGAAAGAAAGTTTTCCAGCTACGAGTTGGAGATCCTGGCAGTAGTAGAAGCGTTTAGAAAATTGCGAGCTTACCTTTTGGGTATGCATTTGAAGTTAGTCAGCGATTGCAATGCTTTTACAAAAACGATGGAAAAAGGGAAGTCTGTACTCGAGTCGCACGTTGGATCCTTGCACTTCAGGAGTTTGCCTTTGAAGTTGAACACAGATCATACGTCATGCAGATGCTTTAAGCCGTTACCCTGTAATGATGATCTTCGACGAAGGCTTGCACAGCAAATGGAAGAGTATTCAATCGCAGGACGAAGAGCTAAAAGCTATAATTGACATCCTTGCTGAGAAAGATAGCCACAACAATTTCTTTATGAGATCTGGTCTACTGTACAAATTGGTGAATGACGATGAACTGATTGTTGTACCACCAATTCTTCAACGCGAAATCATTCGACAGGCTCATGAAAAAGGACATTTTTCTGTGAAGAAAACAAAGAAAACATTCCAAAACTCGAAGACAAGATTCAACGACAAATCAAATGCTGCATTCCTTGTAATGTTTTAAACCGCAAACTTGGAAAAAAGGACGGAGAGTTACACCCAGAGTTAAACATTTCACATAGATTTTTTGGGGCCTCTCGAATCGACGCACAAGGCATACAAGCACATTCTTGCTGTCATTGACGGATTCACCAAATTTTGTTGGCTGTATCCCACGAAATCTACATCAACCAAGGACGTCATCACCAGACTGGAAGCTCAGAGCGCAATATTTGGCAATCCTGTTCAAATAATCTGGACGACGGCATCAAAATGCGCACAAAAACTGTCATCAATTTGAAGGAAATGATTGAGCAAGAATTTATCAAAAATATCCAGGACAATTGAGACGAAATCCGCAAAGCTGCCAAGCAACAGATCCTTGTCATGCAAAACGAGAACAAGCACTCGTACAACCTCAGATGAAAAAGTCATCGACTACTCGTGAGTCCAGGGAGTCGGGACACTGAGTTCAAAATGGAACTGGTTCCTTAGACCGGATGACTCCCAAATGAACCGCAGTTTGAAATCCGAAAAAGTTTTAGTGGTTTTTGGCAAAGAGAGACTTGAAAAGAACTCCAAAGGTGAATTAAAGGGCGAGAATCAGTGGCCGTAGGCGGTGCTATTGGCAGAGTTTTATGTAATTAAAAAATTCTAGTTTCTACCCGTGAGTTGTAAAAATAAATATAATTTGTATGTGCGTAAAGTGACATTAAAATAATTCTAGAATATTCCGGAGTGAATAATCCTGGATCAGGAACAGGCATTTTGTGGAATAATAAAGGAAGACCAGCCCAGGGAGAAGACAAATTTTCACGGAGAAAATTGGCCACTCATTCCTGGGTGGCCACAGGTTTTTATTCCAAAATTAAAAACTCAATTGTAGCAATAAGCCACACACACATATACATACATACATATATATTCCTAAGCAGCTGTTTGTACATACTTACATACATACACCTTAAGTTAGGTCACACTAATTGTACATATATACATCCCTGTTACTCCAAGTAACACTATACTTGTCTCACTCATACACACTATGTACCCAACCCGTATGAAATAGGCTAAGCGTGCAGAGTTCTGCTTAATAAAGATCACTTTTTCTGCGACCGTCAAACAATACGTACACAAATCGGCTGTCTACAATTTCAGAAGTGGGATCACTGCGAAACATTTTTTTTCGCATATCAAACTCTGCCTACAAGCAAAACTAAAGCAAAAGTTAGAAGTACACAAGTGAAAATAGTTAATTAGTGATTAAAATCATGGAAATCATCGGTGCAGACGAGTATTCAGCAGCAGAACTTCGGGGCTGGCTAGAAAAGCTTGGGCTGCCGAAAAGTGGAAACAAGGCAACTCTCGCTGCGCGCTTAAATGGAGTGCCCCCCGAAGCCCGTGGAGTTTGCCCAGTACCGGATCCCAAGGATTTATCCGATGCTGAAGTTGGATCCGAGGAAAGGCCAAATACATCTACCGACAACGTAGCAGAACAAGATGGCGCCGGCACCTCATTGCTGGATGCCCGAAACAACGCAGAAGTCTCAAACATCATGAACGTTCCAGAAGCTTCGCTGGAATTGGAATCTCTGAAGCGTCACTTGGAAATGGTCCAATTGGAAAATGAGTTCCTCAAGTTGGAAGTTTCGCGCCGTCAGCCATCTATTAGAGTGACCACATCTTCGACAAGCAATTTGCCAGAACTCCAAAACATCGTTGCCACACCAAATCCAAACAATGTTGCCTCATTGGATTCGGGATATATTGTTGCAGAAGTTGCCAGATCAGACACAGCATTTTCTAACAACAATTCTTTGCTGACCATGGTCAAGGAAATGCTTCCAGTTTTTGACGGTGCTGCCAACAACAAGGTACCAATTAGCACTTGGATCGCACAGCTTAATGCAATCATCAAAATGTACAATTTGAGTGATGACGTGACTCGCATGCTGGTAATGTCAAAGTTGAAAGACCGCGCACAAATTTGGTTGCACTCTTCAGAGAATCTGCTCTCCCTACCAGCACCGGAACTTTTAACACAACTTGCAGAAGCCTTTCACTCAAAAGAGAGCAAGATAATGTCCCGCCGTAAGTTTCAGGAGCGAAAGTGGCAACACTCTGAAGACTTCGCCACTTATTTTAACAACAAAACACTTTTGGCTGCGCACATCCGGATTGACGACGAGGAGCTAATCGACAGTATTATCGAAGGAATACCGGATACCCTTCTACGACAACAGGCACACATGCATTGCTTCAATTCGTCTGCACAGCTGTTGCAGGCATTCGCCAAAGTTTCTTTGCGAAAACCATCCTTCGCATCTGGACGCCCCAAAGCTTCACCCGGAAACCAACCCCGACCCGCTATAAGATGCTTCAACTGCAACTCCATTGGACACTTCGCGGCCGATTGCCGCAAACCTAAACGCGCATACGGAGCTTGCTACGGATGTGGAAGTCTGGAGCACCTTATATCCCATTGCAGCGAGAAGAAGAACAAAACCAACAACGAATATGTGAGACCGTTTAAAATTTTCTTTAATTCAGAACCTAATCAATGTTTGTCTGTAGAATGCCTAATCGATTCTGGGAGTTATCCTGCGTTGAAAACATTCTGAGAAGCAACAGCATTAAGTTTAGTGAAAACAATATTACGAACTACGTTGGCTTGAATCACAGCCCTTTAGATATATATGGAAAAGTATCCTGTTTTATTATTATGAATAAAGTGAAATTTAATTTTGATTTACTAATTGTGGCAAACAAATCGATGGCATATAGTACTGTTTTAGGAAGAGATTTTATGAATATTTGTAACTTTAAGATTGTTAGGGAAAATGATTGCGCAAATGATTGTGAAAATGATAGTTGTTTAAATGATCGATATATTGAAAAAGATTGCTCAAATGATAGTGGTTGTGAAAATGATAGTTCTAACGATAGTAGTCTTGAAAATGATTGCCTCATTGATAGTTATGTTGAAAATGATCGCTCGAATATTGATTGGATTGGAAACGATTGTGTTATTAATAGCGGTATAGAAAATGATTGTCTAAATGAGAGTATGGATATTAGTGGTTATGACAATGAAGTTAAGAACGATCGCGCAGTTAAATTTATTGAAAATGTTCGGTTTATAAATAGAGTTGAACACGATTACAATAACGATAGAAATAAAACGGAAGAGTTTACAGATAATAGTAAATTGGTAAAAATGTGTAGTCAAGATAATTTAAAGTTCCAAGGTAAAGAGCAACATAATGAAAGCAAACGAAAATTAAGTAATTCTTGCAAAACGATAGAGTTAAGTCAGAATGCAAAATGTCAGCCCAGCGATAATTTTGAGTCAGAAATAATGTCAATTGAATATCGTGATCCAACCGATAGCAGTCAGTTAAACATAAGCGATAAGTGTGAATTTAATTTAAAGAACAAGTTGATAGACATATTTGATAAGTTTTATACGAAACCAAAACGACCGGAGATACCTTTAGTTAAATGGGAAATGAAACTGAATTTTGACAATACTAAACCGTTCAATTACCCTCCAAGGCGTTTATCATACGCAGAGAAAAATCAGGTCCAGAATTTGTTAGATGATTACATTCAAAACGGTATTATTCGAGTAAGCGAGTCAGAGTATGCGTCACCAAGAGTCCTAGTCAAGAAAAAGTCTGGAGAGTTAAGAATGTGCGTAGATTATAGAACACTAAACAAGAACATGTTGAAAGATAATTACCCCACCCCCCTTATAGACGACCTTATTGATAAACTTTCCGAAAAAGTTATTTTTACAAAGTTAGATCTTAAAAATGGGTTCTTCCACGTGCATATGCACGAAGATTCTATTAAATATTCTATGGACGATATTTTGATAGCAACGAAAGATAGTAAGAGTCACATAGAAATATTAACGGAGGTATTTAAGCGATTGGTAGATAACAAGTTAGAACTTAGGTTAGACAAATGCGAGTTTCTGCAAAGCGAAATAAAATATTTAGGATACATAATATCGGGAGAGGGTATTAAACCCGATTCAAAAGGCATGCAGGCTGTAAAAAATTTTCCTAGTCCGACAAAAACGCATGAAGTTTAAAGTTTTTTGGGATTGTGCTCCTATTTTAGACGATTCGTTAAAGACTTTTCAACAAAAGCTAAGCCGTTATATGATCTTGTAAGAAAGGATAAAAAGTTCGAATTTGGTGCGAAAGAGTTAGAGTGTTTCGAGATGTTAAAAACAAATCTTTTAGAATCCCCTATTTTGGCGTTGTACAACCCAACAGACCCGACAGAGCTACACTGTGATGCTAGCGCCCTAGGTTTTGGCTCAATTTTAATGCAGAAAAAGAAAGACAATAAGTTTCACCCGGTATTCTATTTTTCAAAACGCACGACAGATGTGGAGACCAAATACCATAGTTTCGAACTAGAAACGCTTGCAGTTGTTTACGCGTTACAACGCTTTAGGATATATCTTCAGGGAATAGAGTTCAAAATTGTTACGGATTGTAGTGCTTTTACTCTCGCGTTAAATAAAAAGGAACTATGCCCAAGAATAGCTCGGTGGGCGCTTTTCCTTCAAGATTATGACTATACTTTAGAACATAGAGCTGGTAAGCGTATGCAACATGTCGATGCTCTTAGTAGAAACACACACATACTAACGATTGATTCTAATTCGTTTGAGGAAAACCTAGTTATTTGTCAAAGTAGAGATGAAAAAATAAAAAGTATAGTAGAGCAACTTCAACAGACAGAACTTAAGGATTACGAAATGCGCAACGGAATAGTCTACAGGAAAAAGGATAGGGATTCTCTTTTATTTTATGTGCCAAATGAAATGGAGAGTCATGTTCTGTTTAGTTACCACGATCACTTAGGACACGTAGGAATAGATAAAATGGTAGAAGTTATTTCAAAAAGCTACTGGTTCCCTAAAGTTCGTGAAAAATGTAAGCAACACATTAATAATTGTTTGAAATGTATCGCCTATTCTGATAAGTCTGGAAAAGACGAAGGTTTTTTACACAATATCCCCAAAGTAAGCATTCCCTTCGACTTTATACACATAGACCACTATGGTCCGGTAGATAAGAGTAGAGCTAACAAACATGTTTTAGTAATTAAAGACGCATTCACAAAGTTTGTAAGACTTTATCCGGCAAAAACCACAAAGTCTAAAGAAGCAATAGTAGCATTAAAAAACTATTTCAGGTCATATAGCAGGCCAAGATGTGTGATTTCAGACCGAGGGACATGCTTCACGTCCAAAGAATTTCATGACTTTTTAGAGGAGAACGATGTGAAACACATAAAGATAGCAACCGGATCCCCGCAGGCAAATGGGCAAGTCGAAAGGGTGAATAGAAGCATAGGTCCCATGATCGCTAAGTTGACTGAACCAGACAAAAGATTGTTTTGGGATACAGTTTTAGAAACAGTTGAACACGAAACGCGAAAGTAGAAATTTAGAAATAATAAGAGAGAAAGCCAGTAAGAGTATTGAGAAGTTACAAGAATATAATAAGTTACGTACAGATCTTAAAAGAAAAAACCCTAATGAGTATGAGAAAGACGATTTAGTTATGATAAAAAATGTCGAATGTCATGTAGGCGTATCTAAAAAATTAATACCGAAATTTAAAGGTCCTTATAGAGTGACTAAGGTTTTGCGTAATGATAGATAGTCTTGGAGGATGTTGAAGGGTTCCAACAATCTAGGCTTCCTTATAAGGGAGTTTGGGCAGTAGCAAATATGCGGCCATGGATACAAAATGTAAATAATTAAGAGATCAGGAGCTCTCCGGTCAGGATGGCCGAATTGTAGCAATAAGCCACACACACATATACATACATACATATATATTCCTAAGCAGCTGTTTATACATACATACATACACCTTAAGTTAGGTCACACTAATTGTACATATATACATCCCTGTTACTCCAAGTAACACTATACTTGTCTCACTCATACACACTATGTACCCAACCCATATGAAATAGGCTAAGCGTGCAGAGTTCTGCTTAATAAAGATCACTTTTGCTGCGACCGTCAAACAATACGTACACAAATCGGCTGTCTACACAATTGTTAGCCGAAAATTAAATCTCACGTACACTGCGCAAAAACTGCGAGCGGCAAAATTGCCGCGGACTAAATTAAATAAACCTATCAAATTAACCAACTATGTAACCCACCCAAATTAATTTAAGTAAATTCATATTTAATGGAAACCATATTTATTTAATTTATTCAACTACTTAAAACCAAAATACTCGCCCTATAATTATTTATTATTTATTTATTTATATATTTATTTATTTATATATGTGTTTGTTCCTTGTAAAAGCCCTTCAGTACCGTGGGTAGGTTATTTAAATGTTAGAATTTAAGAGAAATTTTTGAAAATATAGCGAAAGTGAAATGAATCGGTCAGAGTAGACATTCGCGTTGGGGGATGGGATGAATTAGGCTAGGCAGCACGACCCACAACAGAAATTGGGAGATGTATCCGAGGATGCACTCATGGTTGGGAGGGACTCCAAGGACTACGAATTTAGTAGTGTAGTCCAGTCCAGATGTTCCGAAATCCGTGTTAAAGAAAAGTAGCCGTTGTCCAATCTTGAAATTCCGTTTTGTTTTTGTTTTGTCTGCTGCGTGTGATATTTTTGGTTGTTCCCCTCCCTGGGAGAGACCTTGTCTAGCCGGCAACGAACGCGCGAAAAGCAGGACATGACAAATGGCGCCCAAACTAAAAATAAAAGAAAATCAAACGTAACGTAAAAAGTGAACACTCACCAGGATAATGTGCCCATAGGAGAAGATCACGGAACCCAGCTGTTTGAACCATGGGCAGGCCAAGAAGGTCAAACTCATCGTAGACACAGTGGGGAATATTCCGGAAAGTCCTTGCTGCTGAGCACAGTCCTTGGTGAGATGGTGAAGACCATCTAAAAGTGGACCCATGACCGAATAAACACGGGACATGCGAAGCCAGGCTAGAAGGTATACAGTGTCTGAAATGAAAATAAACAATTATCTTTTTAATATGTTGTCTAAAGTAAAGTAAATTTGTAATAACTGTAAGATAGTTCTCAGGCTGGGATAGGTTGCTCAGGGCTCCCAGGGTCACTTACAATAAATTTATTTAAGTTCAAGGACTTCAGGGAGGGGCGAGATAAAACAACCCGATACGGACCCTGTGGCCGGAACTGGCAGCGGGTTTGGATCTGACAAATCGAGCCGAGCTCCGTCGTAATCCCTACCCGCAACGCACATCGGGACCCGCAATGGCCCTTGGAGCCGACAATCAAGCGTGGCTCCGTCGTACTCCTTGGCCACCACGCGGTCCGATCTTGATCGGCAGGAGCAGCAAAAGTAAAAAGGGGATTATGGGGTGTTGTCACCCAGAGATGCCGAAACCTGCAGCGGGTTTAGATTCCGACAATCGAGTACAGGACTCCGTCGAAATCTCCACCCGCCACACGCTCCGGGATCCGCACTGCCCTGGGACCCGACAAACGAGCGTAGCTCCGTCGCGATCCACGGCCACTGCGTGCCCCAGGACCGGTGATAGCTTCGGATCCGACAATCGAGTGCGAGACTCCGTCGCAATCCTTGGCCATCACACGGCTCGACCACGATCGGCGGGAAGGGTTTTCCTAGATGGGGAAAAGGAACACGAGTTTAATTGCCCCTCCTAAAATCACACACACAAAACACAACAGGCGAAATAGATTTTAATGCGAAGCACTTTGGTTCATTTATTATTCTTTACTTAGGGTTTTTCTGAGGCGTACAAAGTCTCTTTGCCACGCCACTCCAGTCTAGTCGTTCAAAAAAAATATATAAAGGTCGGGGAAAAAATTAAGCGGGCGCTTACGTTTCCTCCCACAGCAGATCCAGCCAGTCGATTTCCCATGCCCCTGCGGCGGCAACCGGGTCGTACGCTGCTTCCACTTAACCACTATCGCTCGACATTGTTCTTTTATTTTTCACACTTGTTCACTTTTCCACGGCGGGGCGGTTTTCCCGGGTTGTACGGAGGGTGACGATGTAAACTGGCGCGCGCGAAGTCTCAAGAGTAATTCAAACTCCCTCTCCTTGATATCTGCTCACGTACCCCACCTTTTGCATTGCGTCGGCGTCGCTGCCGCTGCGCATCAGCTTTTTCTAGGCAGAGTTATTTCCCCTTGCTCGAAAACATCGATCGAGTTGGTTACCATTTGGTTCGATCGTGAGTCGAAAGCTTGGGTGTGTGCAGGTGCTCGAACTGTTCCCTGTTACTCCAAGTAACACTATACTTGTCTCACTCATACACACTATGTACCCAACCCATATGAAATAGGCTAAGCGTGCAGAGTTCTGCTTAATAAAGACCACTTTTGCTGCGACCGTCAAACAATACGTACACAAATCGGCTGTCTACACAATTGTTAGCCGAAAATTAAATCTCACGTACACTGCGCAAAAACTGCGAGCGGCAAAATTGCCGCGGACTAAATTAAATAAACCTATCAAATTAACCAACTATGCAACCCACCCAAATTAATTTAAGTAAATTCATATTTAATGGAAACCATATTTATTTAATTTATTCAACTACTTAAAACCAAAATACTCGCCCTATAATTATTTATTATTTATTTATTTATATATTTATTTATTTATATATGTGTTTGTTCCTTGTAAAAGCCCTTCGGTACCGTGGGTAGGTTATTTAAATGTTAGAATTTAAGAGAAATTTTTGAAAATATAGCGAAAGTGAAATGAATCGGTCAGAGTAGACATTCGTGTTGGGGGATGGGATGAATTAGGCTAGGCAGCACGACCCACAACAGAAATTGGGAGATGTATCCGAGGATGCACTCATGGTTGGGAGGGACTCCAAGGACTACGAATTTAGTAGTGTAGTCCAGTCCAGATGTTCCGAAATCCGTGTTAAAGAAAAGTAGCCGTTGTCCAATCTTGAAATTCCGTTTTGTTTTTGTTTTGTCTGCTGCGTGTGATATTTTTGGTTGTTCCCCTCCCTGGGAGAGACCTTGTCTAGCCGGCAACGAACGCGCGAAAAGCAGGACATGACAAATGGCGCCCAAACTAAAAATAAAAGAAAATCAAACGTAACGTAAAAAGTGAACACTCACCAGGATAATGTGCCCATAGGAGAAGATCACGGAACCCAGCTGTTTGAACCATGGGCAGGCCAAGAAGGTCAAACTCATCGTAGACACAGTGGGGAATATTCCGGAAAGTCCTTGCTGCTGAGCACAGTCCTTGGTGAGATGGTGAAGACCATCTAAAAGTGGACCCATGACCGAATAAACACGGGACATGCGAAGCCAGGCTAGAAGGTATACAGTGTCTGAAATGAAAATAAACAATTATCTTTTTAATATGTTGTCTAAAGTAAAGTAAATTTGTAATAACTGTAAGATAGTTCTCAGGCTGGGATAGGTTGCTCAGGGCTCCCAGGGTCACTTACAATAAATTTATTTAAGTTCAAGGACTTCAGGGAGGGGGAGATAAAACAACCCGATACGGACCCTGTGGCCGAAACTGGCAGCGGGTTTGGATCTGACAAATCGAGCCGAGCTCCGTCGTAATCCCTACCCGCAACGCACATCGGGACCCGCAATGGCCCTTGGAGCCGAAAATCAAGCGTGGCTCCGTCGTACTCCTTGGTCACCACGCGGTCCGATCTTGATCGGCAGGAGCAGCAAAAGTAAAAAGGGGATTATGGGGTGTTGTCACCCAGAGATGCCGAAACCTGCAGCGGGTTAAGATTCCGACAATCGAGTACAGGACTCCGTCGAAATCTCCACCCGCCACACGCTCCGGGATCCGCACTGCCCTGGGACCCGACAAACGAGCGTAGCTCCGTCGCGATCCACGGCCACTGCGTGCCCCAGGACCGGTGATAGCTTCGGATCCGACAATCGAGTGCGAGACTCCGTCGCAATCCTTGGCCATCACACGGCTCGACCACGATCGGCGGGAAGGGTTTTCCTAGATGGGGAAAAGGAACACGAGTTTAATTGCCCCTCCTAAAATCACACACACAAAACACAACAGGCGAAATAGATTTTAATGCGAAGCACTTTGGTTCATTTATTATTCAAAGTCTCTTTGCCACGCCACTCCAGTCTAGTCGTTCAAAAAATATATATAAAGGTCGGGGAAAAAATTAAGCGGGCGCTTACGTTTCCTCCCACAGCAGATCCAGCCAGTCGATTTCCCATGCCCCTGCGGCGGCAACCGGGTCGTACGCTGCTTCCACTTAACCACTATCGCTCGACATTGTTCTTTTATTTTTCACACTTGTTCACTTTTCCACGGCGGGGCGGTTTTCCCGGGTTGTACGGAGGGTGACGATGTAAACTGGCGCGCGCGAAGTCTCAAGAGTAATTCAAACTCCCTCTCCTTGATATCTGCTCACGTACCCCACCTTTTGCATTGCGTCGGCGTCGCTGCCGCTGCGCATCAGCTTTTTCTAGGCAGAGTTATTTCCCCTTGCTCGAAAACATCGATCGAGTTGGTTACCATTTGGTTCGATCGTGATTCGAAAGCTTGGGTGTGTGCAGGTGTTCGAACTGTTCGACGGTGCAGATGCTGATATTTCGCGAGAGTGAGAGCGATGAGTTGCGTGTGGATGCTGATGAGTGGGTGATGAGAGCGTGTTGGAATGGTTCGAAGCAGAGAGCGAGAGTGTTCGATGGTTGGTTGCGTGTGGATGATGAGTGCTGATGAGTGTGTGCGCGTGTAGGAACTGCGTGCAGATGCTGATGTGCATTGAAATGAGTGTGTGTGAGTGAGCGTTTCGAATGCTGAGGAGTGGGTTGCTGTGGGATGTTCGAAGTGGCGGTTGCTGGTTCGATGGTTTGGCGGTGTTGGGAAGGTTGGCTATTAAAAGGCTAAACTAATATTAAACTCTTTATGAGACTTACATGGCTACCAAAATATTCCTACACGACTAAAAAAAATCCTACATGTCTACAAAATTAGTCGGCAATTGTGAGGGCCGTCTTACGGTTCCTCACATAACTTATCTAAATCTGTTGTCTTTGTTTGAAATTGGTGTTAACAATGTGTGACATCGATGCCCAGCAATTGCGAGTATAGGCTGAAAAGAGAAAATTAAATTAAATTAATAAAATCTTTGAAATAATTATGAATATATTAGTCAAAATAGCTACGTCTCATCCCCCCCATAGTAGAAAAATTTGAAGGAAAAGGAAATAAACAAATATAAATAGAAGTTAGGATATGCAAAATAGTGATAGGGATAGAATTCAAATCGGAAGAAAATTAAGGAGAAGTTTGAATTTCATTCGGAATAGGGGACCAGCCAGTATGACTCCGCCAAAAACTCGCTCGCAAACAAATCAAGAGGAAAAGTTGGAGAACATATCGGCACCCGAAGGCATGGAGTCGCTAAGGGAGCAGAATCCTGAAAGAATGGGAAGCGCAAGTCCTGGAGAAGCTAGCGGTCATCAGTCGGTGGGCGAAACTGGAACCATACCGAAGTCTCTGCCATCTGAAATAAAGTCAGGGGTCAATGCGGCACTGTTTCAAGCACATCAGACTTACCAGGTGGGAATGTCAGCAGAGTATGATGCGTTTAAACATCAGATGCAGCAGGATATGATGCAGTTCATGAAGGACATCAATGACTGCATGGCGGAGTGGCGCAGGGACTTCGCAAAGGAAAACGCAGCGTGGCAGGCAGCTAGGCAGGTTCGTCAGGCTCAACAACAACAGTTTGAACAGGGCCAAATACACACTGCGGGGACACAGATGCAGCCACCTCCAGGCATAGCAGCACAGCCGCTGGCAAATCCATTGCCAACATTCGATCCGAGGATGTTACAGCAACCCCCACCAAACATGTTGCCGGGGTTACGTCACCAGATGGGATTCCCGCCGCCAATATCTGGGGCGTTATCCGAGAAACCGGAACTGAATCGGCACGCATCGGAAGGGTATCGGCAAACCGCCTGGTCGACGGATCAGGAGCAGAGAAGGTGGAATGGGTCTCACACGACACCGCCAGAATATTCTCCTGGAAACGGTGGGACACAGCAAAACGTCAATCCAGGACAAGATCCGCGACGAACAAGCGGGGCGATTCAGCGTTTATAGTAGGTTAGCTGCGGAAGTGGGGGCTAAGTTTTGATGGAAGTCCCAGAAGTATGCCCGTGTCCGAATATATATTCCGACTAGAACATCTCCAAAGGTCGTACCAGGTGCCGTGGAAGGAAGTCCTGAGAGAACTTCACGTATTAGTGGAAGAACAAGCCAAGGAATGGTACTGGATGGACGTGAGGTCGACAGAGAAGCAAGAGTGGCCTTACCTGAAGTATTCACTACAGCAGCAGTTCCAGAGTCACCGATCCAACTTTGAGCGGGAATATGAGTTGCGAGAACGGAAGCAGAAGCCAGGAGAATCCAACGAGGTGTACATCTAGACCATGCTAGCTCTCAGATCTCGACTAGAGATGCCATTTTTAGACTTCGATCTCATAAAAGTGATAAAGATGAACATTAGGGATCAGATTTCGAGAATAATATACCCGATCTACATCACAAATCTGGATCAACTCCGACACGAATGCCACGACGCGGAAAGAATCCTGGCGACTCGATGGACCAGACAGCCAAGCAACCTCGATGCTCACCGGGGTATAAGGATCGTCCGAGGGTAGACGAGCTTTGTCCGGAACCAGTCGGAGAAGAGAGTGGACCTGTGGATCAAGAGGAAGTGGAGGCATTAGCTAGACACTGGGAGAACCACAGAGAATGACAGCCACTTACCTGCTGGAATTGTGGAATCGTGGGACATACATTCAACGCATGTGAATCGGATGTATTGAAGGTGTTCTGTTTTAAGTGTGGACTCCCTGGTGTGAGGACTCCAAGATGCACGCGATGCCAAACGGGAAACGGTGGGAGGAGCTTGGGCAAGAACGGGGAACCACGCTCCAATCCGTTTGCAACGAGCCAATAGAAGCCTCGTCAGGATAGCTGTAAGGGAAACAAAATTAGTAGGATTCTGTTAAATATAAATAAACCAAGAAATAGCATTAAATGGTCGAAACGTGAACCTATAGCAGTCCGAGAAGCAAATTACCAAGAGGCCAGGAACCGTATATTGGGGACCCATAGCCCCGACCGGATCATTTCGCCAAAAATTGCCAGAGCCCGTAGGAGAAGTCAGCAGCGGAAAACGGAAAGAAGGATGATTTGCTCGGCCATCAGAGCTGCTGTGGAAGGTGACAATAGACCATTCGCACAGGTTCAGATAGAGGACCTAGAGATTGTGGGTCTCTTGGATTCCGGGGCATCAGTCAGCTTGCTCGGGGAAGGTTGCCTAGAAATAGTGGAAAGGTTAGGACTGAGATTAGAGAAGTCACAATCGATAATGAAATCAGCAGGAGGTACACAGCATCGAGTAGTGGGAAGGATTCAACCCAACATCTCGTACAATGGGATAACACATCGATTGCCGATACTCCTTTGTCCTTCCTTGAATCAAAAATTATATCTTGGAATAGATTTTTGGAGGAAATTCCAATTGGCACCAGAAGTAGTGGGTGTGGAATCTTTACACCACGTGGAGTCCGAATTCATGGCCAAAGGAGAACCGATAGAGGCACATATTCTGACCCCGGAACAAGCGGAGCAGCTGGAAGAAGAAAAGGACGTTTTCTGACATACGAAAGTCAAGGACTAGGACTTACCAAGGTAGAAGAACACTCGATTCAGTTGGTTGAAGAAGCCGTACCCGTCAAGGAGAGATTCTTTCCAGTTTCCCCGGCAAAACAACAACTGCTGTTCACGGAAATCGATGAAATGCTACGGCTAGGAGTCATCGAGTTGAGTGAAAGTCCCTGGAATAACCGAACGACGCTGGTACAGAAACCTGGAAAGAATAGGATGTGCTTAGACGCAAGAAAACTGAACACAATGACAGTGAAGGATGCTTACCCATTACAAAACATTGAGTCGATCTTAAGCCGGGTAGATGAGACGATTTTCATTAGCAGTATCGATCTGAAGCACGCTTTCTGGCAAGTGGAACTAGATGAAAAAAGTCGTCCATTAACCGCCTTCACAATACCCGGAAGGCCACTTTATCAGTTTCGACGGATGCCATTCGGCCTATGTAGTTCGGCTCAGAGGTTGTGTAGAGTAATGGATAAGGAAATCCCACAGCGTCTTCGCAGCCACGTCTTTGTTTACTTGGATAACTTGCTGCTGATATCCAAGACTTTCGAAGAACACTGCATTTTGCTGAAGGAAGTGGCAGAGTGTTTGAATAAAGAAAATTTGACGATCGGCCTACACAAATCAAAGTTTTGTTTCAAGTACTTGCGATATTTAGGATACATTATCGGTGATGGGGCCTTGCGAATAGATCCGAAGAAAGTTGAGGCGATTTTGAGGATAGAGGTGCCCAAATATACGCGACAGCTACGCAGCTTCTTAGGAACCGCAGGATGGTATCGCAGGTTTATCCAGAATTTCTCCGGTGTAAGTGCGCCGCTCACCGATTGCCTGAAAAACAAAGCCAAATTTACTTGGACGGAGGAAGCGATGCGGATTTGAAACGCTAAAGAAAGCACTTACCTGTGCACCCTTATTGGCTCATCCAGACTTTGAGAAACACTTCTGGATCCAGTGTGACGCCAGCCATGTAGGAATTGGGGCAGTGTTGTACCAGCAGGATGTAGAGGGTTCGGACCGACCAATAGCTTTCTTTTCGGCGAAGCTAAGAGGAGCACAGCTCAATTACAGCGTGACCGAAAAAGAGTGCCTCGCAGCAGTAAAAGCCGTGGAAAGATTCCGTCCATATGTGGAGCTGATGCCGTTTACTATCGTGACCGACCATGCAAGCCTGAAATGGCTCATGACGCTCAAGGATTTGAACGGAAGACTGGCGCGGTGGTCATTAGCATTACAGGCTTTTGACATTAACATCGAGCACCGGAAAGGGAAAGACAACATCGTGGCAGACATGTTGTCCCGACCGAATGAAGCCGCCGAAATAGAGTTCTTCGACTTTGAGACAACGGAATTTGAGAGTCCTGAATACCTGGAAAGACTACAATTAATTGAAGAGCAAGGAAAAGATAAGTTTCCAGACTTAGTGTGGAAAAGAAGGACTTCTTTTCAAAAAGACCCATTTTAACAGAGAAGAAAGCGACGAGTTTGAATGGAAACTATGGATTCCGGAAGCTCTGACAGAGACTCTAACCCAGCAAGCTCACTGCAGCGACATGGCCATGCACGGAGGAATGGGAAAGACATTAGCGAGACTCCAACAAATGTATTACTGGCCCAAAATGGTAGTTCAAGTCGAAGAATTCGTAGCAGCCTGTGAAAACTGCAAGGAAAACAAACACACAACGCAGATAAAACGGCCAATGATGGGAAAGGAAGTACAGACAGATCGACCCATTCAAAAGCTGTATCTGGACTTCCTAGGAAAATATCCGCGATCCCGCCGAGGAAATACAATGTTGTTCATCGCGTTAGATCATTTAACCAAGTTTGTATGGCTAAAAGCAATGCCAAAAGCCACATCCACAGCTGTAATTCGATTCCTGCAAGAAGGCATATTCACCCAATTTGGAGTTCCAGAAACAATACACACAGACAACGGAAGACAGTTTATCTCCAAGGAATTTGAGAACATGTTGCAAGAATACGGGATTACGCACATGAAAACAGGAGTTACGCACCACAATCCAACGCTTCGGAAAGAGTAAACCAATCGGTTTTAGCAGCAATTCAAGTGAACATCCAGGACGACCACATGGGATGAACACCTTGGGGATGTTCGGGGCCTACTGCTAACCAAATTTAAAGGTACATTTTACGAATGTGTCAGATATTTATGTAAAATGGGATTTAAAAATACTTGTTACTTTTCACGTTCTTACGGAAAAAATTCTATAAATTCCATCCTTCGAAGTACAATAGTGGGATTTATCTCAAAAATTCGGGAAAAAACGCCTCTAGATGCCAGTCAATTATTTTAGGGCACACATTTTTCCTTGTATTTTCTTAAGCCTCAAGTTGGTTGTGAATAAAGGTGAACATATTACTTCAATGGCTTATGGGCTTTGATTGACTCAAACTATGATGAAACCCTAAATGCCATTATTTAGAAGGGAATCTAAGAAATTTTATAGGTTTTACTGTAATTGAGTACAGACCTTCGAAGATATTTTAAGTCAAAACATTAAATGTTGCTATTTTTTTCAAACCGCGATTGCACAAATACCACCCGTTAAACGGGAAAACTAAGTATGCAGATATGCTTATATACGTCTATATTAACACAATTTAATGTCCATAGGGCTGCACCAAAAACACTGTCGGCCTGTGTTATTTATTATTTATTTATTTATATATTTAATTATTTATATATGTGTTTGTTCCTTGTAAAATTCCTTCGGTACCGTAGGTAGGTTATTTAAATGTTAGAATTTAAGAGAAATTTTTGAAAATATTGTGCGAAAGTGAAATGAATCGGTCAGAGTAGACATTCGTGTTGGGGGATGGGATGAATTAGGCTAGGCAGCACGACCCACAACAGAAATTGGGAGATGTATCCGAGGATGCACTCATGGTTGGGAGGGACTCCAAGGACTACGAATTTAGTAGTGTAGTCCAGTCCAGATGTTCCGAAATCCGTGTTAAAGAAAAGTAGCCGTTGTCCAATCTTGAAATTCCGTTTTGTTTTTTTTTTGTCTGCTGCGTGTAATATTTTTGGTTGTTCCCCTCCCTGGGAGAGACCTTGTCTAGCCGGCAACGAACGCGCGAAAAGCAGGACATGACACGCTGTTAAATACGATATAATTTCATTTAAAACCCTAAGGGCCGGTTTCTCGAGTGCCGGCTAACATTTCTCGAACAGATAAAGTGCCTGCTTAGCGATTTTGGTTTTCTCGAGCCAAAATGTGAGAGCTAACTTTGACATGGACTTGGACTCCCTGTTAATTCTTTTTCGACTCGACAAAAAGACAGCTGATTTCAAAAGTCAACGAAGAAGAGGAAGACAAAATAACACAGCTGTTTTAACGTTTGTTGAAAATATAAGCCACAATGAACAACAATAGAGTTCTGCTTAATTTGGACAGGGATCTTGAGTTTGGAGGTGAAGGCGATGATGTCAACGTTAATAATGATAGAGTGTTTAGGGAAAGAAAGGATTTTTTTGCTGACTTGGACGAGGACAGCTTTGTACAACGTTTCCGATTGACTAAAGCTACATGCAAACATGTATTAGCTAAAGTTAATAGCGCAATATCCACTAATACTAACCGGTAATATTCTTACATCATGTAAAAATAGCCATTTAATATAATCAAACTATTATCTAGATCATATGGGATAAAATCAGAGTCCAAATTCTTGTTGGCCCTACGATTCTATGCAAGCGGCAGCTTCCTTATTACTGCAGGAGACTTCTGTGGTGTCAGCGTTCCCTCTGCATCCCGAGCAGTAAAAGAAGTATCCGAAGCAATTGCAATGCTCAGCAAGGAATATATAAACATGGAATTGATGAGCAAGGAAGACACAACGATGGACTTTTATAACATTGCTAAGTTTCCCAAAGTTCTTGGGGCCATAGATTGTACGCATGTGCGTATACAATCCCCAGGTGGAGACAACGCGGAACTGTTTCGAAACAGAAAAGGATACTTTTCATTGAATGTTCAGGCTGTATGCAATGCCAAGCTTCTCCTAACAAATTTGGTTGCCAGGTGGCCCGGATCTTCCCACGACAGCACCATATTTAACAACAGTCGCCTTAAGTATCGTCTCGACAACGGCGAATTTAAAAACCATTATATTTTAGGAGATGGAGGGTACAAAACTACTGAATATATGATGACTCCACTTCTTAATCCTAGAAATGAAGCTGAGAGACTATACAATGAGTCACAAATTCGAACTCGCAATACAATCGAACGTTGCTTTGGAGTTCTGAAACGACGGTTTCCAGTGTTATCCACGGGTATGCGGATTTCTTTGAACACGGCAATGGCTGTTGTAGTCTCATGTGGAGTTTTGCACAATATTGCCATTTTGCAAAATAATCCCATACCTGATGAGGAAGAGAATAACCAGGAAGGAACTCCCAATACAGAAGAAACGGTTCAGGAAAACGGGAACGATGCTACAGGAAGGCATAGACAAATCTTGATTAGTGAATACTTCGCAACGTAAGAATTTTGTTTTGTTTTGGTTTATTATCAATAATAATGAAATTATAATAAATAATAATTATATTTCAGACTATGAATTCAGCCTTTTCGGATTTCAGTAACACAATTTATAAACTATAGTAAAAATAAAGAAAACATGTTAATCATCAAGCTTGAATTTCTTCCTAGCTTCTTTCTCCTCCATCTCCATTTCAAGAAGAGCGTTTTTTAAGTTAATGTTTCGGAGTTCAGCCAGCTGCTTTTCCATACCGAGTTTGTGACGCTCCATGTCGCATGAATGTTTCTCTGCAGCTAGCTCGTTTTCATTTCGATAGTATTCTTGCTGAAGCTTAAGCAGGGAAAGTCTATCTTCTTCTGCACCTCTCTTTCGAGGAACACACAGTTTCTGGGACTTTTTATCCTTTAGCTTTGTTGGATTCCATCCTTGAAACCCCACTTCCTTACGCGGCATATCCTCTTGCAGCGCGGGATCCTCCTAAAATTATTAGAGTATGTAAAAATAAGTGCTAATACTTAAAAATGTACTTCAGTTTTACAACCTGTAGTACACTGGTATCGGATAAGCTGCAATTACTGTTAACGGCGTTCAAACTAGGTGGTTCTATATCCTTATCGTCGATCGAACGAAGATATGCTGCAGATTAGAAAGTTATTATAAACGTTATTAAAACTATCCATCGTACTTGCCATCGTCGTCAAACATATTTTCGAAACCAGTGGCGGACGTTTGGATTATGGCTCCTATCTTTTCGGAGATTGCGGAAACAGAAGTGGAAGACGCGACTCCTCCACCAGTGCGGTATCTTTCGAGCTTCTCGGCAGCAAATTCACTTCGGGTTTTCTTTTTTAGGTGGTCATATTTGTCCCTCAATGTTTTCCAAGTCCGCTCTATTCCAGATTGGGCAGCGAATTTCTCAGCAAGACGTTCCCAGGCATCTGTTTTCTCCTTCCAGGTTACGGCATCACTCTTCTTATTTTCCAAAATGTGCTTCACACTGTCCACAAGATCAATGAGGATATGCTCCTCCAACAATGAAAAGTTTTTCCACGAACTTTCCTTCCCGACATATTTCAAAGTTTTACAAACCAAACATAAACAAATAAGCTAATGCAAAACGGAAACAGCTGTTTTAAGAGTCAAAGCAACCATGTGCTGCGCTTAACAGCACAATTATATGTTTAACAGCACTCTGTAATTGCTTCTCGATCAGATAAATTAAAGACGTCGAGAAAACCGATTTGCTTTTACGATAAGTTTATCTGGTGATTATCTTTTTCGAACAGATAGCTATCAGGGACTTTAGCCGGCACTCGAGAAACCGGCCCTAAAACTGTTAACCGAGTGACTTATCACTAATTTCACTTAAATAAAGCTATCAACTTATTATAATAAATCAAAAATAGTGGGACTTATAATTTAAATAGGAAAACCAATCCCACAAATATAATTATTATACCCGTTACTCGTAGAGTAAAAGGGTATATTGTATTCGTGCAAAAGTATGTAACAGGGAGAAGGAAGCGTTTTCGACCCCATAAAGTAAATATATTCTTGATCAGGGTCACTAGCCGAGTCGATATAGCCATGTCTGTCTGTCCGTCTGTCTGTCTGTCTGTCTGTCTGTATGAACGCTAAGATCTCGGAGACTACAAAAGCTAGAAGGTTAGGATTAAACACATATTTTCTTGGGCTTTCTACGCAGCGCAAGTGTGTTTTATCCGAGCGCCACTCCCACTCGTACGCCCACAGTCGCTTTAATAGACTTTTAAAAAAGCCTGGCGCCCACATCTTTACAGAAAAAAATTTTAAAATCGGACAATCCATTAAAAAGTTATGAGTAAAAAATGAAGTGGCCACTTTATGGTGCTGACGACTGCGTATCTCTATCTCCATCGCACTCCCTCTAGCTGAGTAACGATTGTCTGATAGTCGAATTTCTCGACTATAGCGTTTTCTCTTGTTTTATTATTTAAAAGTCGAATTACACGTGCAATTGTAAAAAAAGAAAAAGAACAAAACAAATATACCTTCTTTTATTGCCGACTTTGCTTGGCTAAGCTGTTCTTTGTAGAAATCGTTCTTTATCTTTCTTTCATAGAGACTTGCGCTTAAAGTCGTCCCATTTAGAAACGAAAGCATGCAGTTTTTATACCCGTTACTCGTAGAGTAAAAGGGTATATTGTATTCGTGCAAAAGTATGTAACAGCTAGAAGGAAGCGTTTCCGACCCTATAAAGTATATATATTCTTGTCCGTCTGTCCGTCTGTCTGTCTGACCGTCTGTCTGTCCGTATGAACGCTGAGATCTCGGAAACTATAAAAGCTAGAGGATTGGTATTTGGCATGAAGATTCTTGGAGTTCCTACGCAGCGCAAGTTTGTTTCAGGAAGGTGCCACGCCCCCTCTAACGCCCACACTCGCGTATATACGATTTTAAAAATTTAAATATTTCGGAAAAGTAAAAATGCAGTTTTATTGTGTTTATCAATACCTATCGAAATGTAGAAGAAATTTTTCAAATCGGACCATTGTCGGGGCACCCGACCATTCGTTAAAAAGTTATGCGTGTTCAAAGTTTCTATCTCCATCTCCCTCGCACTCCCTTTACCTGAGTAACGGGTATCTGATTGTCGGGGCACCCGACTATAGCGTTCTCTCTTGTTTCGGATATATTTGTTGAAAGTCGATGTTTGTCTGCATAAAATAAAACAAAACAAAGAATTTTACATTTTTATCAGCAATAACCACAATAAAAACTTTTACAAATGTATTGAATTATTTACGAACATATAACCAGAACATGAACCAGAATTATTATTGTTCTTCAATTCAGAATGGGTTTTGGAGAATTGATGGCGCTTATTTTTATAGCGCGAGTAAAGTTTCCCTGTCGGACTCTTGTACTTGTCACGATTTATATAATAAAAGTCCTTAAAATGAAAAATACAATGGATTTTTCCGCATGCTGTAAATGTACGGCAAATTTTATCTACCAAGTTCGGGAAGTCTTTAACTTTAATAGTTATGTACTTATTGATGGCTTCCTCCACTATTGCGTTGATAATCCAATTGCGATCAACTTCCGAAAGAATGCTTTTCTTGAGCAATGTTATTCCATGCTCCTTTTCTTGAATTAACGAGTGAAGGCTCTGAAAATAAAATGTAAATTAATATATTAAAGGTATTTAAGTATTTTATGAAAATACGAAATAGTAACCTTATTTAGCACAACATTTTTCTCGAGCTCCTCTTGATCTTGGCCGACCTGCACATCTGGTTGAAAAATGTTCTATTGGGTTGGAAAGAAAGTCATGTCGTTTTTTTCAATATTTTCAAAGATGATTTATTTATATCAGGACCTATAATTAATCAATTATGTATTGGCCGTTTTGTTCGACCACTAATGACCATCTCTCGGGTAGCTGCATAATTCCGCGCTCGAAGAACTTTTGGTCTTTTCCAGCAAAGAATCGAGACAAGTGGTTTTCGACAGCCTCATCTGAATCAAAGTTTTAACCATTCAAAGAGTTTTGAAGAGAGCGAAACAAATGGTAATCTGAAGGTGCTAAGTCCGGACTATAAGGTGGATGTGGTAGCACTTCCCAATTCAGCTCCGTTAATTTTTACCGAGCGACCAAAGATGTGTGGGGCCTAGCGTTGTCATGGTGAAAGACTATACCCTTGCGATTAGCTAGTGCCGGCTCCTTTTCTTTAATTTTTTCTGCCAAATTGGATAGCTGGCGACAGTACACATCTGAATTGATGGTTTCATTCCGTCCCAGCAGCTCAAAGTGCACTACACCCTTCCAATTCCACCAAACAGACAGCATAACTTTCCTCTGATGGATATCGGCCTTTGATGTGGCTTGGGCTGGCTCATCTTTTTTGCTCCATGGTCTTTTTCGTTGGACATTATTGTAAACAACCCACTTTTGTCGCCAGTAATGATCCGCTTCAAAAAAGGATCGTTTTTTATCCGTTGCACCAGAAAATGGCAGATATTGATACGCTTAGTTAGGTGAATTTCCTTTAAGTTATGCGGAACCCAAACATCGAGCTTGTTTACGTAGCCAAGTTTCTTCAAATGGTTTTCAACCGTTGTATGCGACACACTGAGCTTCTCTGACATCTCCCGCGTTGAATAACGCCTGTATTCATCCAGCAAAGCCTGAATTTGTTCGTCAAAAACGGCCGATGGTCGACTAGAACGTGGAGCGTCTTTAACTCCAAAGCTCCAAGCCTGAATTTGGCAAACCAGCGCTGACATTGGCGATCACTCATGGCATCTTTACCACACACTTCGCACAATTTTTCGCGAGCTTCGACCGCTTTTTTTCCTTTTCGGAAATAAAAAACCAAAATTTGCCGAAAATGCTCACTTTGATCCTCCATGTTAAATTTGCTATAGCTTCCACAAATGTTATCGAATAATTACCAAATTTTCATCAATAGTACATAAGACAATAAGCTTTAAAACGATACTAAAAAGTGTGACCCTGGTGCTCGATTAGTCGTAAATAAATACGATTAAAAACGATTACTAAAAAAAACGACATGACTTTCTTGCCAACCCAATAAATAAAATGTATTTTATGATATACATATCACTCTAAGAAATGTAACTAGGTTAGGTTAACCCGGACGGCCCTCAAGGGCCACGCATAGGCCAATATGGCCCTTAGTTGTCCGGTTGATGCGCATGAACCTTGAGATAAGTTACGAGGTTTTTATGTCCATAAGGATCGAGGTGTTTTTGGCGAAGCCAAGTAGTTCTCCTGGTTCCCTGCTGGAGGCGTCTCCTAGTGATGCCAGTACTGGGGCACCGAGGTATCTTCTTCTCGCTCTTGAGAGAGCCGGGCAGTTGCGGATAAGATGTTCCAGGGTTTCGATAGCCCCCGATTCATCACATTTCCTGCAGGCGCGGCTGTTGAGTATTCCGAGTGTGGTTGCGTGTGATGCGGCCAGACAGTGGCCTGTAAGGATTCCCACTAACAGTCTGCAGTCTTTCCGTGGTAGACGCAGTACATACTGGCTGAGTTTGTCGTTGTCGCACATAGTTCTTGAGATTCGGCAGGTCTTGGTATTCCTCCACCTGCGTTTTGCTCGAGTGTCCGCCTGTTTCTCCAGGGCGCTTTGGAGCGTTCGGAGGGAAACAGGCACGTTCTCCGTTCTGTCGTTGGCCAGCTCTACGCCCTCCTTTGCAAGGACGTCAGCTGTCTCGTTGCCATCGTTGCCTTGGTGACTGGGAACCCAATAGATCCGCACTGACTTTGTCGTGCTAAGGTTGTCTAATGCCTCCCTGCTCGCCATCACATTTTTGGATCTGACGACTGCATGGATCTTATCGCCGCTTGGCTGTCCACGAACAAGTTGACCACATCGTGTGGTCGATTTATATTTTGAGCCACTTCAGCAGCTTTCCTTATGGCGAAGACTTCCGCCTGGAATATGCTGCAGTCGTTGGGTAGCTTAAAGGACAGCCTTATTTCAGGTTCCATACAGTATAAGCCCGCTCCTACTCCTCCTTCCATCTTGGAGCCGTCCATGTATATATTGAGGTGTTGAGTCTGGTCCCGACCCGTATTCCAGTCATCTGGGCCCATGAACGAGGTTGTTTTAACATCCGGGCACGTTCTGGGGGTCATATGGTCCGTTTTGTTGATCATGCTTCGGGCGATTGAACTGTGCCCCAAGCTTTGCGCCGTCATGTTACCTGATGCAACTAGACGTTGTGCTGCCTTTCCTGCAGTCAGTTGTCCGTGGATGTCTATGGGGTCGACTCCGAGGATCGTTTCTAGAGCTTTAGTTGGGTTTGACTTCAGCGCCCGCGTTATGCAGACCAATGCCTGCCGCTGAATTCTCTCCATAAGCTCGGTGTACGTCGTCTTTTCAGTGGCTTGCCACCACACTAAGGCTCCATACAGCTGAAATGTGACTAAGTAAACTTACATTTTGCTGTTTCCAAACGGCTTGTTCTCTTTTAAATTTCATACGAAAACCTAATTTAGGAATTGCCTCTTTCAACTCTTCGTCTGATATACCTTTTAGCAGTGCTAAAGTCACTCCAGCTTCTATAATAACCCTGCAAAGAAATGCGAACTAGTCTGAAAAACAACTAGTTATACAACTAATATAAAGCAGCCGAAATTTTTCTGGATACATTTGGGGTACACAGGGTCTAGAAAATTTGTGCTAGTCGAAAAAATAAATAGTACACAATTAGAAAAAAAGCAACGTGTCTCAGACTAGTACTTTTCTGACAAAAAAAACCTTAAAAATGTTTAACTGGTAGAACAAATACATGTTAAAGTTTAGTTTAAAGACAACTGGAATTTAACTAGTTGCAATTGGAACACATATGATCCAAAAATATAGCCTAGAGTGAAAATGTCTTAGGAAATTTAACACAAAACAAATCAAACTGACTAGGTCCTCGGTTCTATCCCCAGTCTTTCTAAATTATTTTTTTGTTTTTTGTTTGCTAGGTGATGCTTTAGTTTTATTTTAAACATAGTTTAATCTGTCCGATTAATCAATTATTGTTTTTTTAAATTTTTAACATTTTCTATGAAATAAAATGATTTGATGGTCAGATCGTGGCCTAAGCAATTAGTAAGCCAAAGTATGACCTCAAGTTACAACGAAATTATGACCAATTATTATCTTTCTTCGGAATGTTGGTATTATCAAATATATGACGCACGCTCACATCGATTTCAAATTTCGTGCAAAATTGAAAAAAAAAGTGAAAATAGTTAATTTTAATCTAAAAAACATTAAAAGGTAAGTGATATCATAAATATTGTTGTTTGATTACCTTATTTTCAGCGTTACAGAGGTTAGTACCACAGATATTTTCGCCATTAATAAATATAAGCCTCCAGATGATATCTTTAACACAAACTCCTCATTTCAGTGTCACTTAAAATGTTTTTAATCTTCACCAGGGGTAAATGGTGTTCATTAAATGGTCGTATGAATAGTACTTCAGTACTTACATAGTTGTTTAACTTAATCAAAATATTACATTTATTTCAGCCAGGCCGATTGAGACTTCTTGGGACCAGAACTATTGCGCCTGCATTTCCCATATTTGATTTTTTCTTCTCATAGCTCTCATCCCCGACATAAAACAGCTGATCAGAGGGTAAATGATCGGCCATGGCAAACTAGGCATAATTTTTGGAGAGATCCCTTAATTTTTTATGGAGATGTTATAATGGTAATTACTCTTTTTATTATTCCTGGTCTTACAAGACAGGCTTACAAGACATGGATACCTAAGTCCTGCATTCGGCCAAGCAAAAACCAGGAGTGCTTCAGGCATTGACAATTTTTAATTCCAATGCTTCGATTGTAAATATTATTAATAAATACACATACAAATATTACATGAAAAAAAGTTATTTTTTATTGTGGGAAATAAGATACTACCAAGTATTGGAAAACCAAAACTGGGAGGGTGTGGAAAAGCAGATATTGCAAATAGAGGAAAACCATAACTGAGCACGTGTGGAAAATCTATAATGCGGGAAGTCGAAAAACCAGTGGATTTTGGCCTGCATTCTACTGCCAGAGATCCAGATAGAAACCTCATTTCCCCCTTACTTTTTGTGTCAACCCCGTGTATTTTGAAACCAGAGATGGAAAAAATGTAAGGGGTAAATGAGGTTTAGTCCCTTCCGCTTATATGGAGAAACCTGATGAAAATATGTTATTTTCCAGAGGTCTACAATTCAAGATCCATTTCAAATAATGATGGAAAATTATTAATTGATAATCACGTCGCAAAATGTAGAAATAAGTACTATGTAATGTCTAATTTTAAGACGGAATTATTTAACAATTATTGCACAATAAATTTAGAAGGCTCTTGTTTAACCAGATTACTAAATGGAGAAAAAACTTTATGTAAAAAAATCAGAGAAAAAAATAAAAATATAGATGTAATCCAAGTAGGAGCCATTTATGTAAACAAACATATTATAATTAATGACACTCATTTAGATGGGTCATATTTAATAACTTTAAATAGCACCACTAAAATTAATAATATATCCTACACTAATGTAGATAATAAGATATTGGAATACATCACTGCTCGAAAATATACAGAACTTTTAGTATCCGAATTTATTATGTCAAATGATTCGGAAGTTCCGAATCGGAACTCTCATTCGATAATTTTAACATACTAAATCCTTTTATTCAAATTATGACACATTACTACGAGGCACTTACCCAATTCATAAACAACTTTGAGCCCAAAATTAATTTCCAAATAACTCAGACTGACTCTGAGATAAACCCTCGGTCAGCTATTTTTTTCAACTACGCCTCCAAGTTATTCACACCCAGATCATTTTCACACAACCCGCATCAAAGGGATTCTGTTAACACCCAAGCCGAGATTGTAAGCATTGGAGCCCCAAAGCGAGCCCCGAAGTCCGCTAACATAAACACCAATTTCCGGCAGAAATTCAGTTTCAAATTTAATTGCCAAATTTCATCATCCTTTTTTTCCGACTCCCTTGAGTCATTATCTTAATCAGCTTTCTGAGATAAATCTCTTAAGCCGAGGTTTGATTATTGGTTATTGAACTTCAGTCCAGGCAGTCCGTTTTTATACCCGTTACTCGTAGAGTAAAAGGGTATATTGTATTCGTGCAAAAGTATGTAACAGCTAGAAGGAAGCGTTTCCGACCCCATAAAGTATATATATTCTTGATCAGGATCACTAGCCGAGTCGATCTAGCCATGTCCGTCTGTCCGTCTGTCCGTCTGTCTGTCCGTCTGTCTGTCTGTCTGTATGAACGCTGAGATCTCGGAAACTATAAAAGCTAGAAGATTGGCATTTTGCATGCAGATTCTAGGAGTTCCTACGCAGCGCAAGTTTGTTTCAAAAAGGTGCCACGCCCCCTCTAAAGCCCACAATCGCTTATATACGATTTTAAAAATTTCAATATTTCGGAAAAGTAAAAATGCAGTTTTATTGTGTTTATCAATACCTATCGAAATGTAGAAGAAATTTTTCAAATCGGACCATTCGTTAAAAAGTTATGCGTGTTCAAAGTTTCTATCTCCATCTCCCTCGCACTCCCTTTACCTGAGTAACGGGTATCTGATTGTCGGGGCACCCGACTATAGCGTTCTCTCTTGTTGAGAATCGAATCGAGAAGTTAAAATAAGTTAAAAAGTAAAATGCAGTGAGCAGTGAAATAAGTTCGACCTATGAAACAATTGTAATAGTGAATAAGTAAAGCTTGAAATAAAAAATACATTTTTTTAATCAATTCACTAAGGAGAAAGTTAATTTACATATGTTTGGTTCAGTTGCCCATTCCTCTTAGATATTTATTTGCCTTACACAGACATATGCATGTGTATGTAAATTTTGACGGGTTCTTTTTATACCCTTGCAGAGGGTATTATGATTTCAGTCAGAAGTTTGCAACGCAGTGAAGGAGACGTTTCCGTCTGTCTGTTTCTACGCAAACTAGTCTCTCAGTTTTTAAGCTATCGGGATAAATAGGAGAATAGGAAAAAAATTATATCCTTGTTGATTTTTATTACATTCTCTTCTACTCTTGGATATGACTATTTTTAAATATTTCCGAATTTCGATTATAATTTTAAAAAGATCGAACTACTACATCATTTAGCTGCCATAGAAACGATCGAAAAATTAACGTGAAATAATAGGAAACTTAACATTTTTGCGATTTGTAAATTAAAAGAATGATCTGCAAGGGTATATAAGCTTCGGCTTGCCGAAGCTAGCTTCCTTTCTTGTTTAATTTCGTACCATATAAATTTTTCTTTAAAATTGGTCATGACTTAACTTTTCAAGCTACACCGTTTCTGAGTAATTATAAGTTCATATGTACGTACATATGAATTCAAACATGTTCACTTCAATACAAAAAAAAGAACAGAAAAAAGTAAAAACAACAGTAAAGATCACGCACAAATATGACAAAACTGAAGAAACCGCCAGAATTGGAGTAGGCTAGCTACATACACATACACATAACCATACACATATATAAGTACATGTTTTTAAACGAGAAATAAACTTATTAATGTTTTTTAACTTCTTAAAGTACGCCGCTTCTGTGTAATATTGCTTTTTCTTTAGGTAATATATACTAGAGCCCTGCATGAATCAACAGTATGCTTAAATATTTTGAAACATGCGAATCCCTTCTGTCAACTGTATATATGTTTCGAAACATCTGGAAATGATTCGAAACATTCTAAGGTGATTCGAAACATTGGGGAGGCGTTGCTTTTACAAAATTTCACAAGCTGTCCGATTTTTTGTTTTCTGTTAATACCAAATATTCCATAGGAGCTTTTCTTTTTAAGTCACGTTTGTAGACCGAATCGTAAGTATCAAACTGTTGTAGATGTTTCGAATCATTCGAATCTTACTGTGAAAATGTTTCGAAACATAAAATGTCTCGAAAACTGTGGATTCATGCAGGGCTCTAATATATACATATATATATGTTTTACACCGCACATGTGCATGTATATGTTTATGCACAACTTTTTGCGTTTTATTTTTCACTCTTTTCTACTTACCTTCCAAAAACGGAAGCACACAGATCATGTCAATTTCTTTTCAAACGCTTTCAAGCGTTTCCATCCCTTTACCTCACTTTACTTTTTCACTGCACCGCACTGTATAGAACGTTAATGCGCGTTGTGGTGGTCGAGTAGCCAAAAAAAACATACTTATCGATAACACAGGCCGACAAAATGTGACATGGGTCGGTGTCCAGGCCTGCCACCATTTTATTTCGATAAATGAGGCTTTTCTAAGCATAAGTTTCCACTACACCTATAGTCCATCAGCTCTGGTATTTGCGGTATCTTTAATTTAAGAAAATCACAAATTTTCTTCGTCTTTTGGGATATATCTTCAAGAGTGGTTAACCAATTTTGGTAATCTTTTCGGAATTAAATAGTTACATGTCTTTTTTATACGGTCGTTTTAGAAAATTCAATCTAACTGAACCACAAGAGAAGGTGGACGCATTCAAACTTTTAAAGTCACAGCAAAGTTTAAAAATCTTCATTTGTGAACAGCGTTTAAAAATTAAATAAAAATATTTTCTTCTACAATGCATTTTTGATCCAAAGACACCTTATGTCCTCAATTTTTAGGACACTCATCAAAATTTTGTGAGTTGTTTTGGAATTTTTAAAATTGTTTTTCTTACTTCCTTCACAGTGACGATTCACAAGCTGTGCCCAAACCTGTCACTATTTCACGTAACTCATAACTATTTTTGAGCACAAGTTACCCTTGCTTTAAACATATTTATACATGGGCGTAAGCTAAAAGCTGGAGGGGGGTTACAATTCAGGCATTTCGGCCCCAAAGGTTCGTAGGCTACGCCCATGTGCTTATATTCAAAGCAAAACTACTTAGACCGTATAGATTTTTGTTATTTAAAATTGTGACAGGTTTGGGCACAGTTTGTGAATCGTCACTGTGAATTCCAAAACAACTCACAAAATTTTGATGAGTGTCCTAAAAATTGAGGACATAAGGTGTCTTTGGATCAAAAATGCATTGTAGAAGAAAATATTTTTATTTAATTTTTAAACGCTGTTCACAAATGAAGATTTTTAAACTTTGCTGTGACTTTAAAAGTTTGAATGCGTCCACCATCTCTTGTGGTTCAGTTAGATTGAATTTTCTAAAACGACCGTATAAAAAAGACATGTAACTATTTAATTCCGAAAAGATTACCAAAATTGGTTAACCACTCTTGAAGATATATCCCAAAAGACGAAGAAAATTTGTGATTTTCTTAAATTAAAGATACCGCAAATACCAGAGCTGATGGACTATAGGTGTAGTGGAAACTTATGCTTAGAAAAGCCTCATTTATCGAAATAAAATGGTGGCAGGCCTGGACACCGACCCATGTCACATTTTGTCGGCCTGTGTAATCGATAGTAATGTTTCGATATACATATAAGTTAACACCACAGCCATTCAACTATTCCCCCTACCATTATCGACACCTCGATGAGCCCCACATCCACAAATATCGCCGCACATGCCGGCGAAATATCTGCTGAGCACCCAAGTCTCGCTTCCCCCCGGCCCCCTGTGCAGAGTCAGCATTCTATGTGCCGTTGACTCTCACGATATCCGGTGCCGGCCCAACAGCCGAACGTCAGCAGAACTGGGCCAACAACAGCAGAGCAGTGCAGCTATGGAAATTGCAACGCTTGCAATCGCCGGCGACAAAGCTACAGCGAAGCGCAGCCACTGCAGTCAACCCGCTGGAGACAACAGCACCTTGCCGGCGCAGACAAAGTGCAGCGTCGCCGCTGCAGTCAACCCGCTGGAGACAACAACACCTTGCCGGCGCAGACGACCGCAGAACTACAAGACGACGTCGGCAGCGACGTCAACGGAGAGCCCAACGAAGCTAGCCGGTACCGAGGAAAAACTGAGGGAGTTAGACTTGAGCTGGACGGCGAACTACCCAATTAAATTTATAGAATACTGATTTACACTTAAACTTAATAAAAATATTATAACGTTGCCCTTAAATCTTGGACTCATTACTGGACTTATACCTTGAAGCAGCAGGAAACCGAATGGGGATACCTATGCTTAGGTAATGATGGCTCCTGTCCGAGAGGCAGGAGGTTAACTGGCGCCCGAGCAGGGACCCATCCAACGAGCGATGGGGATCCCGAGGATTAAGGAAATCAAATAAATCGGAGGGGATGTGAGAGAAAGTGGAGTGTCTGTTAAATTCCTTTGTGGAAAACGAAAGTGCAAAAATAAGAAATCAAATGATTCCGTAAATAATGATCGTGGAAGTAAATAATAAAATGCGCAATAGTCGCAATAAAGGGAAAGTAGCGAACTACCCGCCGCGGTGATACTAATTCACGGGCGTAATGTGTTGCGGAAATAACTAAATAACTCGATACCCGCTGCGGTAACAAGTTTACGAGCGGCCCCTATGTTTGACAAATAAAAGAATAAGAAAATAAAGTGGCAGGGGTAACCTGCTAGATACGCTCCGTGTTACCCGCACAGGAAGAGCCGCCTAGTGGGTTGTGTGATCACCCGTACATTAGTAGGCGAAAATCCAAAACGGAGAAATACGGCCCACCATGCCCTGTGCCGAAATAAAAGGAATCAAGGAGAATTGCCATAAAAGAGAAAAAATTGAGAAAAAATCCACAAAATGGAAAAAAAGTAATTAAAACCGCCGAAAACAGCCGAAGCTTATATACCCTTGCAGATAAAATAAATACCTTTTTAAGTTTGCAGAAATCAAAACGCCTACTTCCTGCAAAGATACAATGAATTTTCTTATATTTGTTTGATTATTCGTATGGGAGCCTTAAGAAATAGTGGTCCGATCCGGCTCGCTCCGACATATGTTCTACCTGCAATAGAAAGAAGACTTTTGGGAAAGTTTCATTGCGATAGCTTTAAAACTGAGAGACTAGTTCGCATAGAAACGGACAGACGGACATGGCTAGATGGACTCGCCCATTGGTGCTGATCAAGAATATATATACTTTATGTGGTCGGAAACGTCTCCTTCACTGCGTTACAATATCTGACTGAAATTATAATACCCTCTGCAAGGGTATAAAAAGAAAAATCAGAACAAAAAACAAGACGCACAAAAATAAGAAAAATAATAGCAAACAATTCATAAATTGACACTCGCACTTACAACTCACTTGCCGCTCCCCAAACAAACCAATTGTGTTAACAACCCACTAAATCGAATTTTTACCTTTAGAATCTACACGTTGTAAGTGACAAACAACCTGGAAGAAGTTTACACATCATCTCACTACACTACACCATCTTGAAAACGAGATAAGCACACGCAAAAAAAGACGAGGCCTAAAAAACAAAGACACGGGTGAGTGAAGCGTTTTCAGTAATAAATCTTAGTTTCCCTAAAAACTCCCTATCCGAACCGTAAATATAAAAATAAAATAAGGAAAGAGTATAAAAACTTGAAAATTTGAAAATGGAGGAAATGAAAGAGACTCTGACGAAATTCGAGGCAAGTTTGTCGACCCTTCTTGGTCAAATGGCCAACGTAAAGGACGACATAAAGAAAGTTGGCGAGAAAGTGACCGGCCCAAACCCAAACCTTTGACCGCCGCCCGCACCGAGTATAAACTGAAGGAGATTGCAAAGTTGCCGGATTGCGTAAAGGAGTTACAAGTCTTTGAGAGGGAGTCCAATAATTATGATTCGTGGATTGGGAGAGCCGAAGCGGTTTTAAAGGATTATCAAGTGATCAAAGATAGACCCTTGTATCGGTCCATAGTGCTTAGTATTAGGGAGAAGATTATGGGGAACGAGGACAAGACCCTCCTCTCGTACAACGTACCCGACGACGACTAGCCCGAGATCAAGCGGGTCCTATCACTCCACAATGCCGATAAGCGTGATCTACGCACACTGGAACACCAAATGAGTCAAAGACTCAGGAAACGAAGACTATCGATGCCTTTTATTCGAGGGTTAATAGCCACTTTGCTTTAATAATTCGCTGCCTCAAGAATGGCAGTCAAAGCCCGGAAGTCGCTAACGCCCTAGTGGAAGCCAACAGGGATAGGGCCTTAGACGTCTTTATTAGGGGCTTGAGCGGCGATTTCTCGAAACTACTAATAATCAGAGGCCCGAAGAACTTGCCGGAAGCCTATGCAATTTGTTTGGAGTTACAGAACCTGACTTCTAAGACCCAAGTTACTTACTCTAATAGGTTCCTTACTTATCAAAATTATCGCCCCAGATATTCTTGGACCCCACAGTAGGGCTTGAAAATTATCGATAAATGGCAGTATCGATATTTTCGATATTTTATCATTATCATATCGATAATATCGATATTTTCAAGGAAAGCAAAGTACATTAAAAAATATATGTTTTAAATGTGTTTTTTGCCCGTATTTAACAATCGAAAATGGTTGCACATCGACCGCTATCATACGCATTACCGCTTTGTCCAGCTCCTCTTTTCCACTAAGTTTGATGCTTGGCAAAATTCCCTACATTGCCATCATTAATAAATTCGGGATACATCCGCTTTGAGTGGGTTAATAAATTTGTGGTGTTTCCTGAAGTCTTGTATCATTGCATCGCCTAAAATGCTGCCACACAAGAGAAACTTCGCGCCTGCGCTTTGGAGCGCGATATTCATTTGCTGAAGTCGCTACAGGTGAAGTGGATTTTAATTTGTTCCTTCTTAAGAATCATTACACTTTGCTTTCACTTTTATAAAGAGAAAATCACAAAATCACAGAGTAACTGAGATAATAAATCCAATTTATGTGAATATACAAATTGTACTTGGCACATATAGAAAAACATCGATGTTTCTGATAAACATCGATGTTTGAAAAATATCAAAAGTATCGATAATATCGATACTGACATCGATAATTTTCAAGCTCCCCACAGGCGAACTACACGGCACCCAATGACCAATACCAATATCAATACCAAGACGCGGGGAAAAGTTCCCAATCCTTTCAGAAATATTCGAACCCGCGGGCGATAAAAATGGAACCCAGCCCATCGGTGCATTCTTATCGTTCCAATCAAAATCAGGGAAACTTGAGCGTAAAACGCAGCCCCAGCACTTCGTCTAATGCTAATCCCTTTCGAAAATCTCAGAAATTGTACCATTTGAACGCTTCTCCGTCATCAACGAATGCAGTCCATAACGAATATGGGGAAAAGGCTACTGATGTAGCTTATCGCGAAAGCGCGGACCCGGCCAGCGGCCACACTGAAGGTGAAGTTGGCGGAAGCGACGAAGTACATTTTATGGTTGACGCCTCTCTAGCGTACCATACATAGAGTATGGCGCGAAAGACGGGGCTAAGCTACAGTTTCTCATAAATACTGGTGCGAATTAAAACTTTATTAGCCCCCAGATAGCCAAGGGATGCACGCCCTTGCTTAAACCATTCCAAGTCCAATCTGCAGCAGGAGAAAAAAAGATCACTCACCAATTAACCGGACCTTTCTTTAAGTCAATAGGTAACGACTCTCTTATTAAATTCTTTGTCCTCCCCGGCCTAACCGCCTTCCATAACATTATTGGGGAGGACACACTAAAAACTTTAAATGCAATAATCGACAGGAAAAATGATTCCCTGACTAAAGCTACTGGATTATTGGCCAGGGAATCTCATAACATTCATTCGCTGATCGACGATCAGCATCCGGAGGATGCAAAAAAAATCTCTTGACATGCTAATTAAAAAGTGTTCGACTATTTTCGAACCACTCTCACCTGGCGAAGCCGTGGATACGTGCGTAAGAGCCGAATTCCGTACCAACACCCAAGAGCCTATTTATTCGAAAAGTTACCCTTACCCCGCCAAAATGAGGGGAGAAGTAGCAAAGCAAGTCAAAAAACTGCTGCGCCTGGGAATAATCCAACTTTCAAAAAGGCCCTATAATTCTCCAATTTGGGTGGTTCCAAAAAAACCAAAGCCGAGTGGAGAGAAACAATACCAGATGGTGGTCGATTTTAAGCGTCTTAATGCATCATCTCAGACACCTATCCAATCTCAGATATAACATCCACCCTTTCTAGTTTAGGAGAAGCGAAATTCTTCACAACGTCGGGATTCCATCAAATTCATATGAAGGAATCTGACATACCAAAAACCGCTTTCTTTACACTAAACGGGAAGTATGAGTTTTTGCGCCTTCCATTTGGGCAGAAAAAGCCCCTGCCGTCTTTCAGACAATGATCAACGACGTGCTGCGGAAGCACATCAGTAAAAATTATGAATCCCACTTGCATAACCTTCGTGCTATATTGGAAAAACTCAAACAAGCTCGACTATAGGTCAATTTAGACAAAACGCAGCTTCTGCGCTCACAGGTGGAATTCCTGGCTTACGCGGTGACCTCGACCGGAATTCGTGCGGACGAAAAAAAGGTGAAGGCCATACGCGAAATACAACCGCCTACCAATTTCAAAGAACTTAAAAGTTTCCTTGGAATGACCTCGTATTATAGGAAATTTATCTGCGATTATGCAAAAATCGCCAAGCCCCTGACAAACCTCACAAGAGGGGAACATGCTAAAGCTAAGGCCTCGCGTTCAAGGAGAATTCCTATCTTGCTTGATGACGATAGCTCGAAGGCTTTTAACGAGCTGAAGGGTATTCTAGCCTCTTCCGAAGTTTTAGCCTTCCCCGATTTTAATAAACCTTTTCATTTAACAACTGACGCGTCAAATTATGCAATCGGAGTCGTTCTTTCCCAGAATGACAATGGGATAGATCGCCCAGTTGCTTATATCTCGCGATCATTAAATAAGACAGAGGAAAATTATGCGGTGAACGAGAAGGAAATGCTGGCAATTGTGTGGGCACTCGATAACCTACGCTCCTATTTGTACAGTGCCGCGTCAATTAAGGTTTATACTGACCATCAACCATTGACTTTCGCGTTAGGCAACCGAAATTATAATGCGAAACTAAAACGATGGAAAGCGCGCATAGAAGAATATACCTGTGAGCTTATTTATAAGCCAGGCAGGTCCAATGTAGTCGCCAATGCCCTGTCCCGTGTAACGAACTGATTTTCGTGATTTGCTCGCTACGAAGATCGTGCGGCTAGCTCAGTAGATTTGTGTGTTCGTCCCACCAAATTTATATAAACGTGACCGCCCGGCTAACAGTAAAACATTTCAGAACTCGGTTCAAAGAGGCGTTTATTTACGGCTCTGGCTTACAACAATTGTTGTGACTCGTGTTGACGATGCTCCTGCGACTCCGCTCGGTGGTTCCTCGCTGCAGGTGCTCCGGGATGCTCCGGGATGATCCGGGTACTCTCGCTGCCACTCGTCGACGAGGGCGTGGAGTTGGGTCGTTGGGCTTAGGGAAGCGTCACCGTTCTCAGACTAGGGTGAACAGGCACCACGCTCGCAAGACCTTCGTCCTGCCAGCCGCAGTCTCCTGTCCCTTGCTCTGTCCCAGCCGGTCCCGCCAGACGCCTACTCAGTTTCCTTTGACGCTCCGGTACTACGGCCGGTTTACGCCAGCAGTCCCTGTAGCAAACGCCCAGAGAAAGACGAACGTTCCACCCTAACCTTCCCTCCTGGCTGGTGCGATCGTACCTGATGCCTGGTTCTCGGCACGCTCCCTGGATGCTGGTCCTCGTCGGTGTCCTGGGCGACTTGTTGCTGCGTTGTCCTGCGTTGCTCCCTTGAAGTCCGCTGCTCGTGCCCACACTCTGCTGGTGGGGATGCCCGTGCCAAGTCTGCCCACGTTCTGCTCAACTGATCGGTATTACGGCCGACGCAGCTGGACCAATCGGTATTACAGCCAATGTAGTCGGACCAGTCGGTACTACGGCCAACTTAGCCGCACGCAGTTAGACTAATCGGTATTACAGCCAATGTAGCCGGACTAGTCGGTATTACAGCCGGCACAGCTAGCCTGATCGGTATTTACAGCCAATGCAGCCCACTGACCGGTATCACAGCCAACTTAGCCGGACTAATCGGTATCACAGCCGATATGGTCGTGATGGTCGGTACTACGGCCAACCTTGATGTTCTGCAGACTTAGCCGTGCGTTGCCTTGAAGGACCTCAGCTACCTATGTCGCAATTCGGAGACTTGCTTGGTCCCGAACGTCTTGACGTAGCGATCTTGCTCCTTGCTGGTTTTTCACGGCTGTTTCTCCTTGACTTTGACTCTACTAGATGTTGTTCACTCGCGATTTGATGCTCGATGACTGGTCCCGACTCCAGCGCAGGGCCCGCTTATATAGGCCTCCGGGTCCCGTTAATCCTCGGCCTCTCCTTTTCATCTCTCCAATTCAAGGTCCAAAGTGCACGGTTTTACCGTTCGACCTTTCGCCCTCTGCGCACGGCACTACTCTAGGGTCCAAAGTGCGGCGCTGTACCGTTAATTCCTTGCTCACGGCACGCCTGCGCTCTCTCGTCTCTCCCTCAGGCTAGTGCCGTCTCGCTCTGACGCCTCTCTTTGCTCTCTCTCTCTCTGGGTTGATACTCTCCCAACTCTCTCTCCAACTCTCCACTTCAGGGTCCAAAGTGCACGGTTTACCGTTCGACCTTTCGCCCTCTGCACACGGCACTACACTAAAGTCCAAAGTGCGGCCGGTCTCCATGTAGTTCTCCATGTATTTCTTGTGTTTATTTGTGCGGAGTTATTTAACTCCTCACATTCCCCCCTTTCTTCGGGTGACGAAAGTGAGCTTGTTCCTCCTCTCCGGCTGTCACCCTGTGTATCCTGTGTAGCCTTTGAGTCCATTCATTCTTCTTCTTGATTTAGTCCCCCCTCAGATGTTTTCCCCACAGACGTAAGAATTCTCGTTGTTCCTCTCCGGCTTTTATCCTGTGTATCCTCGTCGCCCTTGAGTCTTCCCGATCCTTCCCTCGACGCCTACAGCTCCTTCTTGAGTTAGACTGCGCCGATCCGTCTGTCTCGATTTTCTCCCACGATGCTCCCTCGTTGTCGCAACATTTCTTGATTCCTACTGTTGCCGTTGAAATTTAAATATCCCGCTCTAGTATGCTTCGCGGTCTTCGGTAGCTCGTCCTGGTCACACTAATCTCTTGCGATCGATAACATGACTCGCCTATCGATATCGCCTTGGGCGGCGTTGCCACCTAAACATCGCGATGTTTATTAGAGTGACCCTCCATATGCCGATATTTCCATTGTTTCGTGCCCATCGATCGGCTGTCATACGATAGTGCCAATCGACCGCCAAATATCGCTGGCGCCCCCTTCCCTAAGCACATGGTGACGAGGAGAAAATCTCTGCTGGTAAGTTTTCTCTTTCTTTTCCCATTTCCCATTTCTCTCATCCCATTTCTCTTACAGCCCCCCGTTGCCCTTGACTCGCCCTTGGACCGTGGCCCCCGCCTGAGAGTGGTGTTGCAAAGAGAGACGACCTGGAAGAGGGAATTGGCAGCCGCCATGATCGCCGTTCCCCCCCCCCCCCCGTTTCAGCCGCTACCCTCGCCCACGCTTTTAATGTACATGTGAGTTTGTGACTTTCTTTCCTTTTGCTGTCCAACTGATTGGCCTTTGTTTTCCCTTTTCAGATGACCTGCCCCTTTTCAATATACACTCCCCCGCTTTTCTGGTGTTATTATTTTACGTGTTTGTGCCAGTTTTGTACCCGTCTTTAAGACCCAGTGTCAGTGCTTCCGTGTGTGTTAGTTTTCAGGTTTTTTTTTATTCTGCGCAATGGTCAACACTCAAACCTGCGCACGCTAACTTGGCCCGAAGCCGTCAGACGAATCCGGAACTTCCTCCAGCCTATCTCCGCCATCACACAGCGTCGGCCTCCTCTTCGTATGGCATCCTTGACTACCGGCTGTTCCAACAGGTCTGCTGGCCACTCGTCCTTGGTGATGTCCTGCCAGGATCCGCCCTCTGTCCGGGATGCCATACGCACCAGCGCGGGTCGGACCACTGGGCCGCGTGCCTCCGGAGCGGAAACATGACGTTGGAGTTTGGGCCTCTGGTTGCCGGGAGTCGGCCATATCCATGGCCCCTTCTCTAGGACCTGTCCCTCTGGACTTCCCCCAGTCTCTGGCGTCGGCGGTGCCCAGTCGGCGAAGTCTCGGCGCACCCTCGGATCCCGTGGATTCGTCTTCGACGGGTCCTGTGCTGGGGTCTCCGCATCCTGTGGGGCCTCCTCGTTGCCGATTGGCCATGTCCATGTGACGGTGTGCTGCCGCCACTGGACTCCGCCGGCCACAAACGCATTAAGCGCATGCGCAACGTGGGCCTGCGGGATCTCCGTCCGGCAGTGTTGCCATTGCTCCTCTCCGCCTCCTGGTCTTGGCACCTCGTCCTCGGAGGGATCCTCCGGCTCCTCCTCCCGGACCTCTTGGCTATGCCGAGGCGTAGGCGGTCGGGCCGGAATCCACTTGGGTGGGTGTGGGGTTTCCACCTCCGGGTGGCTTTGCATTGTGGGGTTGGGCTCCAGGTTCTGAGCGACATCCTCCGGCCACTCTTGCGGGCGGGGGGTTGGTGGTAGCTCCGGCCAATCTTGGAGTTGTGGTCTCGGGGATTGGTGGGTGAACCACCCATCGGATTGGAACGCGAGGTTCGGGGCATCGGGTCCTCGGTCGCCTTCCTCGACGCCGCCGTATCTGGGGGTTGGCGGAATCTCTGGCATCCCTTCAGTGGTTAGGGGCACTGCGTCCACCAGGACCTCGCTTGTCCACAGCTGACGTTCCTCCTCCTCCCACTTTTGAAGCCGTCGTTGCCACTCATCGTCGTGATGCTGGTCCGCTTGTTGCTGCTTCGCCTGCTCCTCTTGCTGCTTCGCCTGCTCCGCTTGCCGCTTCGCCTGCTCCGCTTGCCGCTTCGCCTGCTCCGCTTGCCGCTTCGCCTGCTCCTCTTGCTGCTTCGCCTGCTCCGCTGCTGCCTTCCTCTTGGCCTCCTCAGCCTCTTCCGCTTCCTTCCGAGCCTTCTCCTCTTCCTGCTTGAGGCGGTATGCCTCCTGTACAGCGATTTCGTGGGCGGCCTGCTTCATCCTCCTCCATTCGCGATGCGTCGTCTCAAGGTCCCTTTCGACCGCTCTACGGTCTTCGTACGGGGCCCTCATCGTCCGCATCCGCTCGACCTCGTCCCTCAGCATTTTGACCCTTGCCTCGGCCATCTCCATCGAGGTGCTGCCGCTTCCCCTTGGTCTCTTCGCCGCACCCTTAAAGGTTCGGGTGTGTCCCGGCGGGATTGCGTTGATCGCCGGATCCCTGGCCCTCTTTAGGCGCCACTCTCGCCTCTCCTTGACCGGGTCCTCGGCCCACTCCACGTCGCTCTCCTCCGTGGTGACCACCGGCTCGGGCTCCGAGCGAGCTCCATCGTCCTCGGCACCGCGCCGCGGGGTTTGGGTGGGCCGGAAGATAGGCAGCGGCCTATCCTCCGACCGTCCTTGCTCCGCGACGGGTCCTTCAGGACCTCGCTGAAGCGCGGCCTGCTTCCTCGCTGCTGCTCTCGTAATTCGGGTACTCATGTTGGCTTCTTGATTTGGTTTGCCCGCTCCCTCGCAGTTTCCTTTACCATGAAGCCTCGGTTTTGAGGATTCCCTTTTGGGCCGTACCGTTATGTCCCTAGTGGTTCTCTTGGCGGCTCATGTCTTCTCTTTGGGGTCCCGCTTTCTCTTAACTCTGCGTGTCTAGCGCCGCCATTTTCCGATTCCTAGACCTTTTCTTTTGGCTTGGTCTCTTCAGTTGACCTGTGGCGGCCGCCACTGACGCGTGTTCTCTAGTTTTACGGTACCCCGTACCGTCTCTCCCCTTTCCTCGGTGACATGTGTTCCGTCGTTGTTATCCGCCTGTTTCCATCGTGATCGTTTCGTAGGTCTGGTGAATGCTTTCTTTGATAGAGTCCCTTTCCATTGGTTGTATGCTCCGTTGACTCCGGCTTTTGGCCTGACGCAGAAACGGTTGCCTCTGCCCCATACGGTTTGGGATCTGTCAAGTCTTCATTTGCGAGACCGTTCTGTCTGTCCTTTCCGTTGACTCCGGCTTGTCCTGACGATTAAACGGCTTTTTGTAATCCCGATCCTTGTTCGTCGTTGACTTAGGTGTGTGCCGGCATGATCAGAGTCCTTGCTCGTGTGTGTCGTGCTCCGTTGACTCCGACTTTTGTCTGACGATTAAACGGATGCTACTGTCCAATGCGGACTTGGACTCTGGTGGTTCTGCATTCGCTTGACGATTAAACGATCTTTTCGTCTGTCCACATCCCCTGTCCGTTGACTCCGGCTTGTCCTGACGATTAAACGGCTTCTTGTAATCCCGATCCCTGTTCGTCGTTGACTTAGGTGTGTGCTGGCATGATCAGAGTCCTTGCTCGTGTGTGTCGTGCTCCGTTGACTCCGACTTTTGTCTGACGATTAAACGGATGCTACTGTCCAATGCGGACTTGGACTCTGGTGGTTCTGCATTCGCTTGACGATTAAACGATCTTTTCGTCTGTCCACATCCCCTGTCCGTTGACTCCGGCTTGTCCTGACGATTAAACGGCTTCTTGTAATCCCGATCCTTCTGCTTCTTGAGACCCGCTCGTATCTCTGTCCTCGATCTTTTCTCCTGCATATTCTTGGTGCTTTAGGTCGCTGATATGCACAGTGCGTTCCTTCTTGTTTCTCTGGTGGCGAATTTTGCAGATTACGGGGGATACAAAATCGACCACCTGATATGGACCATCATATCTTGGCGCTAGTTTGGCCGCGAAACCTTCTGCCGCTTTAGATAAATGGTGCTCCTTGGCCCAGACGATGTCGCCGATCCGTGGATTCCACTGTCTCCTTCTGAGGTTGTAGTGTCTGGCTTGATCCTGCGCTGCCTTCTCTAAGTTTCGTCGGACTACTTCGAAGATTTCTTTTAGTTTTTCGGCGTTCCCCTCTGGTGACTCTGTCTGTCTTCCTGTGCCCAGTGTTTCTCTATCATACAACGCGTTTGGCAACCGTGGTTCTCTGCCCTGCGTCAGAAAGGACGGCGAGTATCCTGTGGACTCGGATACGCTTGAGTTCACTGCTAGCATTATTTCTGGCCATTTTTCATCCCAGTTCCTTTGATTTTGTCCGGCAAACTGTGCGATCATGGTTTTTACGGTTCGGTTCGCGCGCTCGGTGGGATTTTCTTGAGGAGTGTATGGTGCCGTGAATTGTTGTTTTATTCCCATGTCGTGAAGAAACTTCTTAAATGCCCGACTGGCAAACTGAACCCCGTTGTCCGTAATCACCACTTTCGGAACTCCGAACCGGGCGATTATTCGTTCTCTAAACGCTTTTTGCAGGGTTTCTGCTGTTGCGGTTCGTAATGGCACCAATTCTGTCCATTTTGAGAAACGATCAATTAGTACCAATAACATTTGGTTTCCGTGCTTCGATCTTGGCAGAGGGCCCACAAAATCCGCGCACACCGTTGCCCATGGTTCTTCCGGGATTTGAGTCAGCATTTTCCCCGCCGCTTGTCTCTGATTAGGTTTATATTTTAGGCACTCTTCGCATTTCCTAACGTATGCTCTTGCGTCCCTTTGCATTCCTGGCCAGTAGTATCTGGCAGCTAGACGGGCAATCGTCCTCCGGCTTCCTACATGGCCGGCCGCTGGGGAGTCGTGATTTTCTTGTAGGACCGTTTCCCTTAGATCTGTAGGGACGCATAGCTTCCATGCCACCACATCTTCGTTGCCAGCTCTGTGTGGGATCTGCCTATACAGCGTTTCGCCCTCAAACACGTAGTCTGTGAATTTCTGCGGCTGAGCGTTTATTTTCTCACGCATGTCTCTGATCCAGTTGCATTCCGTATTTGGCACCATTTCTTTTGCTCTCCGGAGGGTTTCCGGCATCGGCTGTCTGGACAGTGCGTCGGCTACCACGTTCAATTGGCCCTTTCTGTACGCAATCTCAAAGTCGTATTGTTGCAACTCAAGGGCCCACCTGGCGATTCTTCCGGATGGGCTTTCAATGCTGTTCAGCCATTTCAGTGCCATGTGATCCGTTACCACCTTGAAGTGGTAGCCTTCCAGGTAGGGCTTTAGTTTTCGAATTGCCCAGACGATGGCCAAGCACTCTTTTTCCGTTGTCGAATAGTTTTTCTCGGCTCCGTTTAACGTTCGACTGGACCGTCTTCCGTGTTCTGTGTCAGAATCGCCCCTATGCCGTAGTCGCTGGCGTCCGTTTGCAGGATGAATGTTCTTCCAAAATCTGGACATGCTAGCACTGGGTTAGTTACCAGCCTCGCCTTCACCTCCTCGAATGCCTGTTGATGGTCTTGCGTCCACACCCATTTCACGCCCTTGCGAAGTAGGTCGTTGAGCGGCTTAACGATGCGTGCGAAGTCCGGTACAAATCGTCGGTACCACGATGCCACTCCTAGGTATTGCCTTAGCTCGCGGACGGTTGCAGGTGGTTCTAACTGGGCTATGGCAGCAACCTTCTCTGGGTCTGTGCCAATTCCTTGGCTTGTAACTCGATGTCCCAGGTACAGCAGCTCCTTTTTGAAAAATTGACACTTCTCGGGGTTTATTCTCAGGTTCGCCTCCTTCAGACGCCGAAACACTTCTCTAAGATTGTCCTTGTGTTCTCGCTGAGTGCGTCCGATGACGATTATGTCGTCCTGATAGGCAAACGCATGAGGAGACATCTCTGGTCCAATCACTTGGTCCAAGGCCCGTTGAAACGTTGCGGATGCCGAGTGTAATCCGAATGGCATCACTCTCCATTGGAAGAGCCCCTTTCCTGGCACCGTG
>JBAMCF010000389.1:0-29255 GCA_037075285.1 Drosophila lutescens
GAGTGATAGATCACTTTAAATCAGGGTTCGGGAAATAACACACACAATAAAAAAAATGTGTGTAAAAAATTGTAGCCTACATATGTTAGAACACACACAGTTCAATTTGTGTTAACAACGTTTTAACACAATGAGTTTTTGACATTAAAGTGTCAGAATTATTCACGGTTTTCTGGCGTATACGAATTAATATATGCTTTGAAATGGTGAAAACTAACAGTGTGTAAAAACACGTCGTGTTAATAACACGCTGTGTAAAAACTCAATTGAGCTGTGTGCTTTCAATTATTTTGCCCATTTGTATTTGTAGAATACTATTTTTCATGTTTTAAACACGTGTCAATTTCCGAACCCTGCTTTAAATTCATAGACTTGGCTTGCTTCACTTGAACTTGTTTTTTCAAATTCCTCCAATAGTGCGGAAAAGAAGAAAAGTTTTAAGTTTAAGGCATAACAGTTTTATGATTTGTTAATAAGTCTACAATACTTGTGTTTTAACTGAAACACTTTTAAAATGCCAAATGCCAGATAATGTGGTAATTTTACCCCATAGTGTATCGGTGTGGCGATTTTACCCCATTATGTGGCGGCATTGCCCCACCATAATGGTTTTAGTTTTTAGTTTCTTATAAATCGCCAAGGTTTTTTAAGAAAAGCCTGGTGCTAATCGTATTCAACAAAACAAAAAATATGATAATGTGGCACAAAAAGCTGCTGGCGAAATTGCCCCATTCTCTTCTAAATCTTCTTTTAGACAATTGTATCTTTAATATGATGCTAATTTAAATAGAATTATTATGCTTATTATATTTATTTATTTTAATTTATTTAATACTAACTAAATTACCTAATTATTTTAGAACAAGTATTTCTGACTCGATACTGCTGAGACCTTTGTTAAGGAGTGGAGGGAGTGTGTTGTAAAGAGTTTTTGTACAAGCTCATTTTTTAATTAAAAACGTTGGTTCCTCTTCATTCACCAGCCATCCTAATCGACGAGCCTCCGTGCGTGTCAGCATCTCTCAGCCACAATTGGGTTATCCGACAAATGGAAGTGGCAATGGAAGCGGCGCTGTTGGAACGACGGACGGTGAAGGCGGTGGCAATGGCTCATCAGCTGCTACAACGAGCTGCTCAAATCCTGGGGGCACCGGCATGATGAAAATCGCCACCATTCAGGGACCGACACTCAGCCAGAGTCAAGGAGCTGGAGGCAATCACTTGCTGGAGCAGGTAAGGCCCACGGCTTCGAAACCTGACGAACGACAGCGCCAAAAAAATGCGGCCCTTTAAGTTTGCTTTAAACCGCGTCGCCACGCCCGCTCTCAATTTACGGTGAGTAATGATGAAATATATAATTACATTCTCCAATAAGCTGAAAAATAAATTACAAATGGTAAATTGCTGTCATTTCAGCCACGTATAAACACAAGTGTATTTTTAACGTTCAAACAAAAACACCTCTTAACGAGGTAAAAAAAATAGCGAAGTTCTGATATCAACTTTTGCGACGAAAAATGATTTTAGATGCGACTAATAAATACAATAGTTTGGAAACGTATAGCCTTATCATCATTACTTGTAACCCTTTTTTTGTTTGTGGTTCTCCATTTGTTTTATCAACCTTTCTTTGAAAGTTATTGGTACGTTTTTGATTAGAACGCAAGGTTTTATTTTTAGGTTTAAGGAATTATTGTAAAATATTTAGTTTGTCTTGTTTTTTTGTTTTTATTTTTATTTGCTTTTCTACGTTTTCCATATTATTTCCATATTTATTTTTGGTATTTAAAAATACCTCCATACGGTACTACCTGGACCGATGAGCAATGAGTAAAATTGTATCTAAAAAGTACAATTTTGCTCATTCATTAGAGCTACTATAAAATGGGGCAAATAATCAAAATTGATTTGATGCATTTTGGTTGAATTGTCAAACCTTTTGCGACTAATTAGGTGCTATAAACAAATAAGAAAAAAAATGTATTTTAAAGGCCTAATTACTCAGTTGCCAACTAAAAATTACGCCCATATTTTTAAATAAATTTCTAAAAATGTATATAAAATTGCATTTCAAAAAATTAATGCCGGATATGATGAAATTAAAAACAATTACCTGTGTACTTTGAACAGCCCAAAACATTTTAAAAACGTGGTAAAAATGTCCGATTTCATGGCAATACACACTATTAATTTTACAGCATTCAAACTTAATGATTTAACCAGTTAAAGTTTATTTTAATTATAAAGTTTACATTTAATGTCTAAATTCTAAGTGACCATGCCATCTTATCCAAACAAATCTCAGTACATGTTTGTCCCTTTCTAAGCCCCTAATGAATGCTCTAATGAATGAGCCGAACAATGACAAAGTCATGTCGTTTTTTTAGTAATCGTTTTTAATCTTATTTATTTACGACTAATCGAGCACCATACACTTTCAGTATCGTTTTAAAGCTTATTGTCTTAGGTACTATCGATGAAAATTTGGTAATTATTCGAAAACATTTGTGGAAGCTATAGCAAATTAAACATGGAGGATCAAAGTGAGCATTTTATAGCCTCTTCCCATAGAGTCCATCCGTTTGAAACGGTTGGGATTTTTGACGAATGTGAAACTCGTGTTCCCACAGAACTCCATCCACCATCCATCCACCATTGTACTCGTGCAAAAGTATGTAACAGGTAGAAGGAAGCGATTCCGACCCCATAAAGTATATATTGGGTTGTCAAAAAGTCCTGCGGTATTTTTATTGTATTATTATACCCTTGCAGAGGGTATTATAATTTCAGTCAGATATTGTAACGCAGTGAAGGAGACGTTTCCGACCACATAAAGTATATATATTCTTGATCAGCACCAATAGCCGAGTCCATCTAGCCATGTCCGTCTGTCCGTCTGTCCGTCTGTCTGTCTGTCCGTTTCTATGCGAACTAGTCTCTCAGTTTTAAAGCTATCGCAATGAAACTTTCTCAAAAGTCTTCTTTCTATTGCAGGTAGTACATATGTCGGAGCGAGCCGGATCGGACCACTATATCTTAAGGCTCCCATACGAATAATCAAACAAATATAAGAAAATTCATTGTAACTTTGCAGGATGTAGGCGTTTTGATTTCTGACAACTTAAAAAGGTATTTCTTTTATCTGCAAGGGTATATAAGCTTCGGCTGGCCGAAGCTAGCTTCCTTTCTTGTTTTTTTTTAGTATCGTTTTAAAGCTTATTGTCTTAGGTACTATCGATGAAAATTTGGTAATTATTCGAAAACATTTGTGGAAGCTATAGCAAATTAAACATGGAGGATCAAAATGAGCATTTTATAGCCTCTTCCCATAGAGTCCATCCGTTTGAAACGGTTGGGATTTTTGACGAATGTGAAACTCGTGTTCCCACAGAACTCCATCCACCATCCAATAACAGCTGACTGAAGAGCAGTTGCTCAGCTCAACATTAACGAAGGAGGATTTCTACTCGGGAAAACTGTCGTTAAGTTGCGTACTCCTAATTCTTTTGTAGAATAATACAATAAATAGATTAAGATAATAGTTAAAAAACATATCTGAACATTTAAAACATATCCTATAACGAGTATGCATACATATTGCTGACTGGGGGAGAGCCTAACCTCCTGTACCCCACACTCCGCTCTTACTACGCCTCTGTCTAGCCAATATTAATATGGCAAATTTGTAAACAAAACCAAATTTGTGCTGTTTTGGTCATTTATAGCAACTTTGGAACTTTATAGGAGTACATAGTACACTTTGAATTAATATTAGTTATTATTTACGAAGTGCAGACCATATTCTGAGACTCGGCTAGTGATCCTGATCAAGAATATACATACTTTATAGGGTCGGAAACGCTTCCTTGTTACATACTTTTTCACGAATACAATATACCCTTTTACTCAACGAGTTACGAGAGTATTATAATTTCAATCAAAAGTTTGCAACGCAGTGAAGGAGACATTTCCGACCCTATAAAGTATATATATTCTTGATGAGCATTACCAGGAGAGTCGATCAAGCTATGTCCGTCTGTCTTTTCTTGTTAAGCCGTGTTATTCGTCAAAATTGTTCGAAAGTGTTTTTCTGTTACAATTGGGATATGTTTTTCTGTGGTGCTCAACGCATTGAAGAAGGCATTGTGTTTGTTCCTTGTTTTGTGTCAGTTTGCCGTGGAAATCCTCCATCGTTTGTACTGCTCGTTCGGCTACATCATTTACGACGCATAAGGAATTTATTGTTTTGAGGTTTGTTTTATAATCGTCTTGTTGAAGCCATTCCGTGGGAGGCGTACTTAGAAAACTAGTTGAAAGGCCCCAACGATGGAAGAAATTAATACTTTTCTTGGAAATGAATGAGTACATTCTTTATTCTGAGGAGAAAACATTAAAATATTAAAATATTGTTTTAAATATAATATTACCGAGAAACTGTTGAACATCGCCGATTTGTAAGTTATACTTCTTTTCTTCACACGAGTTCTCTTCATTTTGCAAGCTTTTAACCATTAGCGATTTTTCAATTACTGGAATTTCTTCGTCAAAAAACGCAAGCGAAGCCGTTTTATCTGTAAGGTACCATAAATGGGACGGTCCTCTTTGACGGCAAAGTTTCCTCTTCATCAAAATTTAGATTCAGCTTTCCAACCAAAAAAAAGGTGCTCTCCATTTTGTTAACGATTTTTAACGAAATCAAATATTTGACAAGTCTAGATATGGGAAAAGATTTGCCTACCCAAAACTCATACTGGCTTTCGTGCCGTATGAGTAATCTTTTTGGAAACTTTGAGACCATTGCGCAAGCCCTTAGACTTAATTTAAAATTTTTTTGGATTTTTGTTTAAGTTATTTTGCACAAATATCTTGTGTTTAAAAGGGTGAGATAAAAATTCCTTATAAAAAACCGCCCTAATGTACATCTATATTAACATAATTTAATGCCAATATCCTGCACCTTTTAAGAAAGTCCATTTTGTTGTCCAGTGTAATTGAAACCTAAAGTCTGTTTGAAGGACTTACAAACGAATTTATTTTATAAAACGAATTTTCTTTTGCATAATTCATTTAGTCTCAGTTGCCATATTATTATATTATTGACCATTTATTATAAATATTTCTTTGCAGTTTCCTAAACAATCGTAACAAGCGAAACAGCTTATCGGCTAACGCGGTCGCCACGGAGCAGAAGGCAACAAAGGTACTAGGTCTGGTGTTCTTCACCTTCGTTCTGTGCTGGTCGCCGTTCTTCGTCCTGAACATTATTTTTGCCGCGTGCCCCGAGTGTCAGGTGCCCGAGCACGTGGTGAACACCTGCCTATGGCTGGGCTACGTTTCCTCGACGATCAATCCAATCATCTACACAATATTCAATCGAACGTTCCGGGCGGCCTTCATTCGCCTGCTGAAGTGCAACTGTGAACGGTAAGTCAGGGACTTTAGTCTGGGAAAGGGAAAGCAGACAGGGGCCAATGGGAATTTCGGGTACTGTGCTGGGAATTAATGTGCAACATTAAGCGGAATATTATTGAGCTGAAAGAAGGAAGAAAAGTTCGGTACCTTAAATTAGGGTTGGTAAAAAATCGATAGCACTATCGATGGCTCTAAACAAACAATCGATACTATCGCGCAAAAAATAATTTTATTTTTCGAGGGAATTTAGGGAATTCCCTGTTGAATTGCTAAATTGTTAAAAATTCAACAGAAAATTTCAGCAATTAAGGGAACGACCCAAAATGGTTCTTGTTGAATTTTCAAACAGCTGTTATTTGTTGAAAAGTTTAACGGAACTTAAAACATGTAAAATTTTTTATTGTTTCTTACTGACTAAAATTGTTAGCTAGGTAAGAAAAACTATTAATAGAATTGCTTATTTGATTTTAAAGTAAGTAATGCGAACTTATAATAGTAAAATGTTGCAACTCTGGTTTTCAACGATTCAACAAAATTTTCAACACCCTCGAGGCTGTTGAATTGCTGAAATTTCTGAAAGTTGACTTTGTATGGAACAGCTGATTAACAGCTGACCAAAATTCAACAATTCAGCAATTCAACAGTCCCCTCTTCATGTAATTTTTGGTATATTAAAAATAAATATGTTAAAGTAGATATGTACAGAGCAATTTAAACGAGCCGTTTGGGCACTAGGGCCACAAACTATTATGCCCCTTCTATTATTTGAGACCCCTTCTCCTATATAATTACAAAATCGATTACACCAGTTTACAAAAAATAATCGATGAAATACGCATTTAAGGTAACCATTGTTTTTCGGTTAGGTTCATCTTTTTGATTAATAAAAGCACTTACAATTTGTTGTATGGTACCAATATTTTTTAAAGTGTAAATAAAGTTGTTGACACTTTTGTAATTATACCCGTTACTCGTAGAGTAAAAGGGTATATTGTATTCGTACAAAAGTATGTAACAGCTAGAAGGAAGCGTTTCCGACCACATAAAGTATATATATTCTTGATCAGGATCACTAGCCGAGTCGATCTAGCCATGTCCGTCTGTCCGTCTGTCCGCCTGTCTGTCTGTCTGAGATCTCGGAAACTATAAAAGCTAGAAGATTGGCGTTTTGCATGCAGATTCTAGGAGTTCCAACGTAGCGCAAGTTTGTTTTAAAAAAGTGCCACGCCCCCTCTAACGCCCACAATCGCTTATATACGATTTTAAAAATTTAAATATTTCGGAAAAGTAAAAATGCAGTTTTATTTTGTTTATCAATACCTATCGATATGTAGAAGAAATTTTTCAAATCGGACCATTCGTTAAAAAGTTATGCGTGATCAAAGTTTCTATCTCCATCTCCCTCGCACTCCCTTTATCTGAGTAACGGGTTTCTGATAGTCGGGGCACCCGACTATAACGTTCTCTCTTGTTTTTAATTAAATTTGTTATATTAATTTATATGGAAGTTATTTCTAGACACTTACATCGCACAGATACTTAAACAATCAGGTTTTTTGCCTCCGCTGGGAATCGAACCGGGGCCGCAAACATCGGAGTCGAGCACTCTAACCAGTAGGCCACAGAATAATGATTTTTGTAGAGGAAAATCTATAGACTTGAAATCAACAAAGTTTTTTTTGTGTGTAAGGTATGCCTAATTTTTAATTTTTATTTCCCTTTTACTCTACGAGTAACGGGTATAAAAACCGTTTAAGAGCAACTTTAAAAAATACCGAAAAAATACCGAATGCTTTTTTTTTTGATATAAATAAAAAGGCCATATGATTTTATAGCAAAACAAGAAAGGAAATTAGCTTCGGCCAGCCGAAGCTTATATACCCTTGCAGATTATTCCTATTAACTTACAAAAACATTAAATTACTTGCGTATATGTTACAACAATCAAAATTGTAGCTGCTTTCGTATTATTTTGAAATACATTTTTTGATCCTTCCTATGGCAGCTATAAAATATAAAGGTCCGAATTTTGTTAAATTTAACTAATTTAATTCGAAATTTCGAAATGTTAAAGAAAAGCTATACCACAGAAAAGAAGAGAATACAATAAAAATCAACAAAGATATAATTTTTAATTTTAATTAATTTCCATTTAATTTTCAGACTGTTACTATGGTAGCTATATGATATAGTGATCCGATTTTTTAAAAATTTAATTCGAAATTCAGAAATATTTAACAAGTGATATTCTTAAGAGTAGAAGGTAAATCTTAAGAAAACACAAAATTGTTAACGTTTTTTTCGATCCTTCCTATGAAAGCTATAAAATATAGTTGTCCGATCCGGTCGGTTCCGACTTATATACTACCTGCAATAGTAAGACTTTTGAGAAATCCCGATAACTTAAAAACTGAAAGACTAGTTCGCGTAGAAACAGACAGACGGACAGACAGTCGGACGGACATGGCTAGATCGACTCGTCTAGTGAAGCTGATCAAGAATATATATACTTTATGGGGAGAACCATGCATTTCCGCCGATAATCTTCCGCACGTAAATTCTTAAGAAATCTCGGTCCAACGAGAGTAATTTTTTCGCGATTTTTGGGGCACAGACTCTTTTTCTAGACTAGATCTAGATTACCTAAATAGCTTTTAAATGCGAAGCAAATAATTTAGTTATTGCCATCTAATTGCAGTTCCGGCCGCCCGCTGCGCTACCGCTCCGTGACGGAAGGACGAGGCGCCCTGAGCCTGTGCGCCCCGTCGGCCCTGCCGCTGGCCATATCCTTCCAAGGGGCGCCACTCATGACGCCATCCACAGCGATCGCGACGCCATTGAGCGAGTTTCGGGGAAGCTACACAATCACCGACGACGAGTGCTGAGTCACCAGAACCCCCTAAATACGAATTTATAATGACGAGACAAAGGGAAAAGCAAACTTCAGGGAGATTCATGCTAACTTTTCCAAAATCAAATCACAATCAAATTTTCGACTTTTATAGAAACTACGGAGCAAAATAATTAACTTAAATCTCATCGCATATCATTGTACTATATGAAAAGGGAATACAAACAAGAAAGAAAGCTAGCTTCGGCCAGCCGAAGCTTATATACCCTTGCAGATCAGTCCTATTAAATTACAAATTACAAAATGTTCCATTTCGTGTTATTTGTTCTTTCCTTCCTATGGAGGCTATAAAATATTGTTGTTCGCTTGTTGTTAAATTTAATTAGAAATTCTGAAATATTAAAGATGAGTCATGCCCGAGAGTAGAAGAGAATACAATAAAAACCAACGGAGCTATAATTCCTTTCCAATTAATTTCCCATTAATTTTCCGATCTGATTTTCCTTCTGATTTTTATAAAATTAAATTCGAAGTTCGAAAAATAATGTTGTTCCCAAAAGTAGGTTATATGTCAAAAGACATGGAAGCTATAATTTTTTCCATTATTTTTCCGATCTTTCCTATGGGAGCTATAAGATATACATAGTTTTCCGATCCGGCCGGTTCCAACTTATAAACTACCTGCAATAGATAGAAGACTTTTGGGAAAGTTTCATCCTGATAGCTTAAAAACTAAGAGACTAGTTTGCGTAGAAACGGACAGACAGATGGATGGACAGACGGATGGACAGACGGACGGACAGACGGACATGGCTAGATCGACTCGTCTAGTGATGCAGATCAAGAATACTTTATACTTTATGGGGTCGCAAACGTCTCATTCACTGCGTTCAAACTTCTGACTGAAATCATAATACCCTCTGCAAGGGTATAAAAATATAAGTTGAAAAATAGAATAGGAGAGTTAGCGAATGCAATGATAACAGTATTTCACTCCCATGCCTACATTCTAGTTTTAATCACCGCTCTATTCCTAAGTACAACAAAAAATTTGAAATATAAACAGAAATTATGATTAGTGCTAATAGATTAACTTACATGAAAGTAATAGAAACAAGAGAGAACGCTATAGTCGGGTTGGTGTCCAGACTATCTAATACCCGTCACTCAGCTAAAGGGAGTGCGAACGCTGTACTCGGGTTGGTGTCCCGACTATCTATTGGGGCTAAAGGGAGTGCGAGGGAGATAGATATATAAACAATTTTGATTGCGTATAACTTTTTAATGAATGGTCCGATTTGAAAATTAATAAACACTATAAAATTGCGTTTATATATTTTTAAAATCTTAAAAGATGTGGCCTCCAGACACATTTGAAAATCGTTTATGGCGATTGTGGGCGTTAGGGGGGCGTGGCACCTTGATGAAACAAACTTGCGCTGCGTAGGAAGCCCAAGAATATGTGTGTGAAATCTCAATCTTCTAGCTTTTATAGTTTCCGAGATCTCAGCGTTCATACAGACAGACAGACAGACGGACAGACAGACAGACAGACGGACAGACGGACAGACGGACATGGCTAGATCGACTCGGCTAGTGATCCTGATCAAGAATATATATACTTTATGGGGTCGGAAACGCTTCCTTCTAGCTTTTACATACTTTTGCACGAATACAATATACCCTTTTACTCTACGAGTAAAGGGTATAATTACCTATTGAAACTGTGTTGGTAGTTTTTTGAACGTTATGTGCCCAAACTGACTTTGAACAGAATGAAATAGCCCTTCTTAATCCTCTAGGTCATTTAAACTGCCCCGAAAGATTTAATGTTTAGTATTTAGTTTATATTGTGTAAATGTGTCTTTCCATAGTAAGTGGGCAACTGTTCGAGAACATAAATTTCAACACTTAAACAATAAATATGAGCAGCAAAACCAATCCTTGCTCGCAAAGTTATTTCCTTTGGGGTGTAAAACATTAAAAACCTTCGAAATGAAAAATATCCCGTACGTATTTTTATTTGTTATTTTATATCACTGCGGACGGCAGTCCACGTAGTGACGAAGCGCACCAGGAGAGTGTACGAAGGCGACTACTATATATACAGGAAGAAATGAAAATCTGCTGTGATAGGCCGATTCTAGCAAGTGTTACACCGATCGAAAGGTATCACAAAAACTTAAAAGATTGCAAGCCAAGAATTTAAGAAAATCAATTGGTTTGGGAGAAAGATCGGTGAAACTGTAAAGGGAAAATTTAGAAAATTAGGGCTGTTGGGGCCAGTGGGGATAATACGCGTCAAAGGAGGGGTCACGTGATAATATCCAAAACTCCGTTTAAAAGTTATAAATGAAAATTTTATTTTGTTTGTCAGTTTGTCCCAAAACGTTGTTTTAGAACAGGGATGCTCAGGCCATATGCAACTCACAACGCAAATTGTTTGTGTCTTTTCATGACCGTGTGTGTCGCGCTACTCGCGTGCGTGTGATTTTCTTTTAATTGTGTTTCTAAATGCACTGCCATAAGGCAGTTTTGAGCACCCGTGTTTTAGAATCCTAGAAATTTGAGACTGTTTTAAACAGCTCCTTTTAAGATACTTTAGTTCTGCCACTTTTGGAAAAACATAGTTTAGCGGCGCAAAAAATTAACAAATTTGATCTTTAAATGAGTTTGTGCAGAAGCAATTGATTTCTGTGCTGTTTGTGAACATAAGACCACAATAACACAACAAGAGAGAACGTTATAGTCGGGTGTCCCGACTATCAGATACCCGTTACTCAGGTAAAGGGAGTGCGAGGGAGATGGAGATAGAAACTTTGATCACGCATAACTTTTTAATGAATGATCCGATTTGAAAAATTCGATAGGTATTGATAAACACAATAAAACTGCATTTTTACTTTTCCGAAATATTTAAATTTTTAAAATCGTATATAAGCGATTGTGGGCGTTAGAGGGGGCGTGGCACTTTTTTAAAACAAACTTGCGCTGCGTAGGAACTCCTAGAATCTGCATGCAAAATGCCAATCTTCTAGCTTTTATAGTTTCCGAGATCTCAGCGTTCATACAGACGGACAGACAGACAGACAGACAGACAGACGGACAGACGGACATGGCTAGATCGACTCGGCTAGTGATCCTGATCAAGAATATATATACTTTATGGGGTCGGAAACGCTTCCTTCTAGCTGTTACATACTTTTGAACGAATACAATATACCCTTTTACTCTACGAGTATCTTGAAGTGGAAAACGAAGATTTTAGTTGCAAAATGTTACTTTTGAAGAAGTTAAATTACCAGATATTACCCAAAAAAACAGTTTACAAATTAGATTAGGTACCGAAAGTGCAATGTAACCAGAAGTCAGCTAGAAGAATTATTAAAGATTTTAATATCAGAAAATATAAGTGTTCCTTCTTCTGCTAAGGGACTTTTGAAGACTGGGACGAAAAAAACAGTTATTCGAAATGTAGCTCCAGGGAACTATACTCATATTGGCATAAAGCCATACCTAGACTCAATGAAAGAACATATTGTCAATAATAGCGAGCTAATTATACCCATTACTCGTAGAGTAAAAGGGTATATTGTATTCGTGCAAAAGTATGTAACAGCTAGAAGGAAGCGTGTCCGACCCCATAAAGTATATATATTCTTGATCAGGATCACTAGCCGAGTCGATCTAGCCATGTCCGTCCGTCCGTCCGTCCGTCTGTCTGTCTGTCTGTCTGTCTGTATGAACGCTGAGATCTCGGAAACTATAAAAGCTAGAGGATTGGTATTTGGCATGAAGATTCTGGAGTTCCTACGCAGCGCAAGTTTGTTTCAAAAGGGTGCCACGCCCCCTCTAACGCCCACAATCGCTTAGATACGATTTTAAAAATTTAAATATTTTGGAAAAGTAAAAATGCAGTTTTATTGTGCTTATCAATACCTATCGAAATGTAGAAGAAAATTTTCAAATCGGACCATTCGTTAAAAAGTTATGCGTGATCAAAGTTTCTATCTCCATCTCCCTCGCACTCCCTTTACCTGAGTAACGGGTATCTGATAGTCGGGGCACCCGACTATAGCGTTCTCTCTTGTTTTGGATTGCAATGTGGATGGGCTGCCACTTTATAAAAGTTCTCAAACTTGCCTTTGGCCAATTTTAGGATTCTTTAAAAACCTTAAACATGCTGAAGTTTTTATGATCGGCTCATACTCAGGTACTTCTAAACTAGAGCCCTGCATGAATCAACAGTTTTCGAGACATTTTATGTTTCGAAACATTTTTACAGTAAGATTCAAATGATTCGAAACATCTACAACAGTGTGATACTGTCGATTCGGTCTCCATAGATAATTTTGTATTAGCAGGTTTGGAAATTAAACAAAATTGTATTTTGATTTATGGTTTTCACAAATATTTTATTTTATGTTGTTTCACTAAAATTTAGATTGCTGTTTAAAAACATAATTTCATTCACCAAGCTCAGATTGTTCCCTATCGTGCTCCTTTTTTCACTCAGCAAATGCCTTGCTCGTGAAAATGCCCTCTCCGATGAGGCGCTACTGGCGGGTATGGCCAATACTTTTTGAGACAGCTTATATAGCGACGGAAGTTGCGATTTGCTGCTCTCCCACCACGTCAAAACATTTAATTCGCTAGTATTAAACTGACCCTATTCTGGTGTCACTTTAATACTTTCGAAAATATTAATTTGACCCTTTTTGGAGTCAAAGAGCCACTAGCCGGTGTCATTTTCTTGGTATTAAATAAAATTTGACAATTGCTTGAATGTTCCTGTAACCATTCTGCCATAGAAGAAAATTATATGGGCATGGCTCAGGGGCCAAGGTGCTAGGTTCTGGTATTATTTTGTGATCGGGGGAACGAGGTTCAAATCCCGCTCGCAACACATTATTTTTTTTTTTTTTTAATTAGTAATCTAAACACAACCTAACATTTTTGTTCTTATAATTATTAAGGAAATGTTAAATATGCATCTTAAAAACTTTTTACCTCCTCTGATTTATCTGGGATTCGAACCGGGGTCTTCTCGCATCAGGGGCAGACGCCTTACCAAATGGGCCATCACACCATTTTACGCGCGTGTGCACTCTTGACAAGTATAAAGCGAAATCGATACTTGAGTAAAACATCGTCCTATCGCCGTCGCGATAGGCTCAGTTCGAACTTCGAAAATCAAAAATGATAACTATTGTCATCGATGTGACCCTAGTTTTAGCAAAGTGACACTATTTAGTATCAAATACGATTTTTCTAAAAATGCGGTATACTTTTGACACTCATTTGGGGGCAAATTGATCCCAAAAATTTGATCCTAGGGGTAGTGTCATTTTAACCCACAATTATTAAATTGACACTCAGGATTTTTTTTTTGGGTGTAGCTCTAGTTCTGGGTGGATCTTGAACGCTTTTTCAATTATGTTGTTCAATAGGTGGTTCATACAGAATAAATGATCATACCCTCTAAAACCTGCTACCATATTAGATCCTCGATCGGTGACTATAACAGTTTTTTCTATAGCAAGGTTGAACTTCTTAAGGCAGGACGCTACTTTACTGCGTACTCTCGAGCCTAGGAGTTAATATATAAGATATATAATTTCTTACTAATTTTATATAAATACGTGTGCAGGATTCTCCGTCCATTGATATCATTGTTAACAGCCGGTTTACTAATTTGTCTTCACATATGTAGTGAGTTGTAATGCCGAGGTATGACCTTTTGAGGAACATGTCCGTCCATATATCGCATGTTATTGAAAATCCGTTTTCATTAATGTTCGTCAATTCTAGTTTTATCTTCGATAATTCTGCTTCGTAAAGGTCTTTGATATTTCTTGAGATCGTTGTGGGATGAGGCATGCATGAAAATTTCTGCCAGGTTCAGCAGCCCTTCGTCAGCAACCATGTTTAAGGACCTGCAGTTTTTCAGGGTCCATTTTGTCATAGCTTTGGTAATTTTTTATTTTGTTTCCACGTCTAAAGAAGTGGCTGCAGGTACATCAGAGGAGGGTTTTCTTAGCTTGTAGCACTTATGTCTCACAAGATTGGATGTATTCCCAAAATACTTCATGCAAGATAGGCAAGTGCGACACGCAACTAATCCACTGACCTCTTGCTTGTTATTGTCTAAAATTTTTCCGAAAACCTGCCAAACCTTACTGCGACCATTCTTCTCGCTAAACGTATATTTCCCTGAAACAAGTTTAGCTTTTAATATAGCATGGCTTTTTTCTTGAATTGTTTGGGCCTAGTTATGCAAAATTACCATTGTGACTCTTTTATTAAATTTCAAAATATACTCACAGAATTACTGGAGCCACTTGGCAAGTCAAAGTCCATTTTGGAAAGCACTTTTAGACAAACAAAATAAACTGATATACTGTTAAAGCTAAGCCTCCCCAATGTTTCGAAACACCTTAGAATGTTTCGAATCATCTGGATATGACAGTTGACATAAGGGAATCGTATGTTTCGAAATATTTAAGCATACTGTTGATTCATGCAGGGCTCTATTCTAAACCATCAAATGTGAATCAATACCTTCACGATTTTGTTTCTGAAATGAAAGAAATAGGCGGTCATTCCTTGCAGATAGGTGACAAAAATGTACGAGTCAAACTTAATGCATTTATTTGTGATGCCCCAGCTCGGGCTTTTATGTGCGGAACACGGGGTACAAACGCATTAAATGGTTGCATGAAGTGCACTCAGGTAGGAAAAAGGGTTAACCACGTAACAACATTTTCAGACACTGCCGGTATATTACGTACTAACTCGGAATTTAGGAATCGGGCTTACCTATATCATCACTTGCCTTTTTTTAAAGAAACCCCACTAGGTATAGAAGAGTTAGACATTGACATGATTGCTGGTTTTCCCCCTTGACCCTATGCACCTGCTAGACCTGGAGTGTGCAAAAAGATGCTGAAAATTATTATTAAAGGAAAAGCGAAGGGATTTAAAGTAAAAAAAATCGATTGGCCAGCAATTTCGGAAAAACTGTTAGGTTTAAAGTCATTTCTTCCATTTGAGTTTGGCCGAAAGCCAAGGTCTCTTGATGAATTCCCAAGATGGAGAGCTATAAATTTCCCCAGATTGCCCTTTATACAGGCATGGTCATTCTAAAAAGTTTCGTTTCTGAAACCTGCTACAGACATTTTTTCCTTTTTAGCTGCGCCTACAGATTACTGTTGGATAAAGACTATGCATTGCATTTAAATACATCAAGTGAAATGTTAAGGTATTTTGTAAAACAGTTTACGGAAGTCTATCCTCTAGAATCGTTGACCTACAATGTACATAATCGGGGGTGTCACAGAAACCGGGGACGGATTTGGGGACGGTTGGTTTAGAAACCAACCGATCAAAACCGTAGGTGTCACAGAAATTCGAGAGATTTTCTTTTTTCGGAAAATTTACCGAAAAACGACCAGGGCTGGATGCATACACTAAATATCGAACATTCAATAATTATCGAATTTTATTAGACTTATTTGGACTATTTTCCAATAAGTTTTAAAATTAAATTGTGTTTTTCTTGCTAAATTACAAAAATAATATATGTTTAAAGCGCATATTGTATACAATAAATGAAAAAAATGAAAAATTTGAATTACCCGCCAGGCTACATATTGCATCCCTGAACAGCGGTTTGCCGCGGCTGCGTTGGTTTATTTACATTTGTAAGTTGGCAAGAATTTTAAAAGCGAACCAAAATGCCATCTGCGTGAACTCTTGCTTTAGAGTACTTGTGAAGGCATAAATGAGAGGCTAAGATGCAGAGGAGAATCCTCAGAAGCGGTTTTACATGGTAGTCCATGGGGATTTAACTCATTGGCCAGGTCCTTCCAAGCAGTGGTCACAAGAACGCGGCCGCCCTGAGTAAATCCTTTGGCAATGTCGATATTATCGCGAATGAATCGCAAGAATATGGCGTCTTGCGCTGGTGACCTATGTTTACCCCTGAAAATTAGCAAAGTTTATTAGTTTACATTAATAATAAACAAAAATGGTTTACTTTTACTTACATGGGTTCTTCTTCTTCACTGCCGGAGTTTTTTTCGGCAAAAATAGGGAATTTTTCACGACAGTGCTGCCACGTGCTGCAAAGGCGGCATTTTTTATTAATTTCTCAATAACTACAACCTTTTTTAACATGAAATTTTTACCAGAAATAAGTTTTATTTTTAACTACAATACTAAATACCTTTGAATAAATAAGTCGTTAACACAACATTTCGATAACTACTACGAAATTTGGTATTTTAAAGTTCGAGCTAGTTGGTACCACTGTCAGGTTAGACGGTTTTCCGACGGATTTTTGTTAGCTCAATTTTTTGAGAGTTTTTATAAAAAGCATATTTCTAAACATAACCCGAAGTAAATATAAAAATCGTAGTATGCAGATAGTTCATAAAATTAATTAGAGTTGTCTAAAATAAAGTTATATTTTTGGGAAACATTTGTAAGTTGGTTGATTTTACCAAAACGTCCGGCAAAGAACGGGGGATTTAGAAACCGTCAAAAATGACGTCTGTGACACCGAGATTTGCTATTCGGGGGAAATTTGGTTGGAATGGTTTTCTGTGACACCCCCGAATATACCCTTTTACTCTACGAGTAACGGGTATAATTCGGGAAATTGTCGTTTTTCGCCTAGGTGGCATCATTGGCGAATTCGCCGAAGAGATCGGCAGAGCAAATGGCTTCTCTATACATTCCCAGCAGGAAAGTGAGAAGTTGGTTTTTGTGTTCTTGAAATCCTGTTCCTTTTTGCAGGCGGCGGTATGGGGTTAGATAATTTCTGAGCGTTAAATGGGGGTGGGTTTCTGAGTAGCATCAATATCAGGCCACTTATGCGCTGTGTGATTTCTGTGGCACTACGATTATAAAATTTTTTAACAAAAAATCACCAACTTATAATATTTAAAAATTCTATGATTTACACAAAAAAAAATCTTGTTCTCACATTTATCTTTAATTTTTAGTAATTTTAAAATTCGTAGAAAAAATATTAATTATTTTTAATCAAATAAATTAAAATAAATACTATAATCATAATGTCTATAATCATAATATTTATTGATGATTTCAATTTATTTTACTCACAATTTTTACAAATACTAATAAGAATGAATGTGGGTAATTTAGTAAGACGATTAAAAAATTTGATCACATTTATCAAGGATTGCCATAAAATTACAAAGAAAAATATATTGTTTTTTATATTTTTAAACATTTTCTGTGAAATAAAATAATTTGATCGTCAGATCGTGGCAGGTGTGACCCTAACTTACAACGAAATTAACACCAAATTTATCTGCATTTTGCATTTTGGTATTATCAAGTATATGATGCAGGGTCACATCATTTTACATTTCGTCTAAAAAAGTGAGAAAAGTGAAAAATCGTTCGGTTAATTCTAAAAAACAAGAAAACGGTAAGTGATAACATAAATATTGTTGCTTAATACTCTTTATTTCAGCGTTGCAGAGGTTAGTACCACAGATATTTTCGCCATTAATAACTATAAGCCTCCAGATGCTATCTTTAACACAAACTCTGCATTTCAGTGTCACTTTAAATGTTTTTTAACTTCATCAGTGGTAAATGGTGTGCGGTGTTCATTAAATGGTTGTTTGAATAGTACTTCAGTACTAACTTAGTTGTTTAACTCAATCAAAATATTACATTTATTTCAGCCAGGCCGACTGAGACTTCTTGGGACCAGAACTGCTGCGCTTGCATTTCCCGAGTGTGATTTTTTCTTTTCATAATTCCCATCCCCGATATTAAACATCTGATCAGAGGGTAAATGAACGGCCATGGCAAACTAGACATAATTTCTATAGAGATCCCTTAATTTTGTATGGAGATGTAATAATGGTAATTACTCTTATTATTATTCCTGGTCTTAAATTTATATCTTAATTATTTTTGATATTTTCAGAAGACAGGCTTACAAGACATGGATACCTAAGACGTGCATTCGGCCAAGCAAAAACCGGGAGTGCTTCAGGCATTAACAATTTTTAATTCCAATGCTTCGATTGTAAATATTATTAATAAATACACATACAAAAATTACATGAAAAAAAGTTATTTTTTATTGTGGGAAATCAGATACTGCAAAGTATTGGAAAACCAAAACTGGGAGGGTGTGGAAAAGCAGATATTGCAAATAGAGGAAAACCATAACTGAGCACGTGTGGAAAATCTATAATGCGGGAAGTCGAAAAACCAGTGGATTTTGTCCTGCATTCTTCTGCCAGAGATCCAGATAGAAACCTCATTTCCCCCTTACTTTTTGTGTCACCCCCGTGTATTTTGAAACCAGAGATGGAAGAAATGTAAGGGGTGAATGAGGTTTAGTCCCTTCCGCTTATATGGAGAAACCTGATGAAAATATGTTATTTTCCAGAGGAATTTTCCCGGTGGGCGGGGCTGCTCATCAGTGTGTGTGTGCAGACCGCTGTTCTACAGTGTACGTGAGTGGCAGAGGATGGGCAGAACAATTCCCTATGCTCACTTAATAGGATGCTGCCGACCGCTGCTCTATAGTAATAATGGTATTAATAACAATAATAAGGTAATCATTTAAAAAAAAATTTGTTAAATTGGGTAAATTTTAGCTTAATAGTTAAATTCAACACAAGTGTGCCAAGAATTTTGTTCGGGCAGAATCAGCATATTTTTTCGTTTTTGGGTTTTAAAAAATAAGTCTTAAGAGATATACATAAGTATGAAACCAAGTTATTTGAACAGTAAAATGTGGCCTTTATATAAACAAATTTTGTTTAATTTTTGTATACATATATTAGTCGGAGAAAGTGGAACTTAAAGTCCAAGATGCCAAGTGTGCTAAGAAACGGAAACGCTTCCTTCTCCCTTTTACATGCTTTCCGACGTATACAATACACCCTTTATTTATACTAATAAATATACCCTATACCCTTTTACACTACGAGTAGTGGGTATACAAATAGCAAATAATATGTCAATTTATATTAGAAACTAGCAAACCCGGCGAACTCCGTTTCTTTTGGTGATTAAAAGATGAAGAAATTTTTTTTTTTTATTCGAAAAGGAAACATTTTTTTTTATTTTACAACTCTAATGAATTCATTTCAACTACTTCTCTAAGTAAATGGAAGTGAATACAAAGTAAATACTGAATCGTACGTGTCCGCAAATTATCCGTGTCATTGAAGTGCTCTTTGGTAAACCACATTTTTTGTTTGTTGGTCTGACGTTAACACAAACAAAGCGGATGGTTTCCCAACTCGTGAACACCCAACTGCCCATGTGAAAAACAATGATTTTCTAAATTTATCCCGCAAACACTAAGCGATTGGCCTTGCGACTTGTTAATTGTCATTGCAAACGCAAGGCGAACTGGAAATTGCAATCGTTTGAAGTAAAACGGAAGATCAGTCGGAATCAATGGTATTCGAGGAATACATACATTTTCACCTGCGTACTTTCCATTGATAATGGTTGCCTCAATCAAATGCGGCATAAGTGTTTTTACCGAAAGTCGAGTACCGTTGCAAAGTCGCGGTGGATTTAAATTGCGCAATATCATAATAACTGTACCAACTTTGAGTTGCAAGTTATGTGGTGGAAATCTTGGTAAGTCCAGAGAGTTCAAAAACTCTGTTGGATAATTTACTACATCATCGGGATTTGTTATGGAATCAACGGATTTGTATGTCACCAAATCGCCAGCAATTTTTGCTTGAATGGTGGAATTCAGTGCGTGTACATAATTATTCTTTGCGGCAAGAATTGCTCGTTGACTCAACTAAGCATAATTCTGATAATTCTCACTAATGTTTGGGAAAACATTTTTAATAAGTGCTAATTGAGAGTCTTCAAATCGGCAAAAGTCGTTGGTAAGAGTAATTAATCCAGATGTCGCATCAACTGGGACTTTTCCATTTCCAACAGCTAACAATTGTTTGGAAAATTGTGCAGCACTTTGATTATTTTGAAGTTGAACTCTTATATTAGTGGTTAGCGATAATGTTTTTACGTTATTACGGGAATTACTGGCAACGTCTGCCTGAAGTCGCCTGCCAACAATATCATCAAGACGCCAAAGATGTTGTTATTTCGCCGAAGATCCTTCAGTGAACACAATACCGGCTTGTCACATGAAATTAACTAAGCAGAGAACAATGAGTAGCTGTCAAACAATGTATCACGCACCGGCGCCATCTACTTGAAATATTGGTTTGTAGTACATGCTATGTATCAGAGATGGCGCTGTATGTATAAAAAATGATTTTCCCGCTTTCCTGTTGAAATTTTTCCTGATCTTTCTTTGCTATATACCTCACGGAGCCCGAGACCTTTCCAACGAATGCAAAACCGTGGAAATCGGTTCGTGCGCTCTGAAGTTATAGCGTCAGGAAGGAAAACCCCACTTTTTATATAGTTGTTTATGATATATTCGGAAAATAGTAATTTCACCTTTGGACAAGTATGTTAAGAGTTAACATAACAGTGATGTACGAAATCGAAATTATTTCAGACACGTCACAAATAAAGTATAAGAAGTATTGTACATGTCAGAATAAAATTTATGTATTTTTCTCGTGTTTTTTATTTTCAATAGAATACTTCACATTTTATTTCACACATGTATAATCAGAGCTTGCAAGGTTTGGTCAACCTTTTTAAAGTGTTGGAAAAAACCTGTCATTTACAAAGTTTGTAAATGACAGGTTTTTAATACAAACCCTATGAAAACTAGTTTTTTGTCTACAAATCAGTTCGGCTCTGCGAAATAAGTCCCCAAAAAATAAATGAAATAAGCCCCCAAAAATTTGTATGGGGACAACAACAACGATTTTAGATGTCATTTTGGGGAAGTATTTCATTTTTTGGGGGAAAAAAAATTGGGGACTTATTTCATATGCAATAAGTTCCCAAAAGTGGATATGAAATAAGTCCCCAAACCCAATTTTTGGGGACTTATTTCATTTTTCTTGTTTGACAGAAAATAGGTCTAAGTGTGCCAGGCAACGCCTGACAGCTATCACATCATAACCTAGCCTTGGTTTACTAGTAAGTCGCTCAGTTCGCTTATTTACATTGCGCGACGTGTAAGTTATCCAGCCCGTGAAACGGTTCCATTTATGGAATTAATAAACAAATTTTTAAATTCAATCCCAGCTAAATTGCCTTTGCCTTTGTTTGAGATTCTGCCTCCGCCTTTTTCATTAACTTCGAGGGCCGCGCTTGACCGTCCAGCTAAGATAAATAAACCTATCGTAAAGTAAATAACAGCTTCCGTTCGAAGCCAAACTCTCACGCTCAAAGCCCAAAGTATTGCGTTCCGATTTTCACTCAAAATTGCATCGGTCAGCATAATTTAATTTCACAACGAGATGCGCCAGTTTCAGCATAAGCTTTTATTTTAAACAAAAATCAAAGTTCTAGAAGCTTAAAAAAGAAAAAGCTTCTGGCCGAGGTTCGTTGGAGAAGATTTCAGAATTAAGGAGGCAGTCTTATTCGAATAGAAACCGCGATCGGTCAAATCTTAGAATCAAAAGTAAAAGTGTCTTGATGTAATAGTGACTTAGTGAATTAAGGTTTATTACCAATAAAGAATAATTATAAAATAAAAAATTATTTTTTTAAATCAACTACAACGATCAAATTTAATTGGCGCCCAACGTGGGGCTGTGTCCTTAAAAAGTTCCAAAAAATAAAAATTTAATTAAAAATAAAGTTAAATTAACAAACGGAACTCGCGCAGCCAAGAACTCAAATTTTTATTGGAAAAATTAAAACATCCAACACAAAACAGTGATCGTGTAAAATTTTTAATGGAAATCAATAAATGAAATAATCCATTAAGTTGATTAATTGGTGGACTGAAGATCTAATTCACAAACATCAAGAACACTATAAAAATAAAATAAATCCGAAACGACAAAAACAAATAAAAATACAAAACCAACAAAAAACAACAAACAAATAATCAGAACCAAAGAAAAATTGACAGGAAGGAAGGGCTGTAGGGCAATCCCTCGCCAACACTGGAAACAATTTTTAACTCCCTATCGACAACAAGAAGATCATCGTACAAAATTGAAAGAAGACCCCATCGGACAGTATCGTGAGGATAAATATAATTTTATTTTTAATAAAGGGTTTAAAAAGAAAATTAATTTAAGACAAGCAAATTTAAAAAAAAAAAAAAAAAAAAAAAAAAACAATCTGGAAAATTTAATAGATAGTTTCGGTGAATTAAATTTAAAAATGGCAACCGGAGGTTCAGCACCAAACTTCTCTGCAGGTAGTATAGCCACAGCTGGCGGCCTAACAGTGGAATTAATTAATAGATTAATAAACGTTCAGTTGAATGAAGTAAGCAGGAAAATAGAAGGTTTAGAAGGAAGACTAGCCACGGATACAAACACTGTGGAGGATTATAAAATACAAACAATCGACCCAACTATAAAGTGCGATACAACACTTGAAGTGGTAAAATCTTTACCAAAGTTTACCGGGGAACCAACACAATATGTAGGTTGGAGAGAAGCTGCAGAAACTGTTATGAGTCTTTATAAAATTCAAAGTGAACAATACTTTATCGCTTTAACAATTTTACGAAATAAAATTATGGGAGCTGCCCATGATGCTCTTACCAATCATGGCACCGTTTTAAATTTTCAAGCTATCTTATCTAGACTGGATTTTGTATATAGCGATAAACGACCAATGCATATTCTAGAGTCAGAACTAAGTATTCTCAGGCAGGGCCGAATGACAGTTACAGAATACTATAACGAAGTTAATAAAAAAATGACTTTACTAATAAACAAGACCATAATGACACACGGAAAGGACAGTGTAATTACCAAGGAAACAAACAAAACAATAAGGGGCAACGCTCTACGAATATTTATATCCGGACTAAATGGATCTATATCAGAAACTCTTTTCTCATTAAATCCACCAGATTTGCCCAATGCTTTGGCAAAGGTCCAAGAATTGGAATCAAACAATTTCCGTGCTCAATTTGCAAACAGATTTAATGGATTTAAAAATGAAAATAAATACCAGGGAAACAACTTACGATTTGATCAAGTACGACAGAATAATAATAATAATAATAAAACGGGCAATCATTGGGGTAATAACCAAAATTATAACTGGCCACAAAAGGGAAATTTTTGGCAAAATAATAACCAAAATAACACTCAAAAGCAACAAGCTGTTGAGCCAATGGATGTTGACCATTCGATTCAACTCCAGAATAAACCTAATAACAATCGACAGCCGAATAATAATTGGCAGCCGAATAATAATTGGCAGGCAAATAATAATCAAGGAAGATATAATAATAATTATTATCAAAATAATAATCGTTCAAATTACTATCGCTCAAATCAAAATAAAGAACAAACTCAAGCTCAAAAAAGGGAACCAGATGGAACTGTTAATCAGCCAGCAAATAAAGTAACTAGATTAAATAACATTAATGAAGATCATTTTTTAGACGAGACCCCTACAGGGGAATGCCTTATTTAAATAGGGTAGACAGAATAACCAAGAAGCAGTTAAAGATTCTAATAGATACAGGAGCCACTGCTTGTTATATAAAAAGGGGAATTTTTGAAAATAAAAATGAATTATCAATATATAAAAAAGTAACTACAGTTCATGGGTATTCAATTATTAAGTATTACCATATTATAAATATATTTGGAACACGACATTTATTTTATGAAATAGAAGGATTAGAATCTGATCTTCTAATTGGGTTTAATTTACTAAGGAAAATAGGAGCTATAATAAATATAGAAAAGGGAGTCTTGGAATATAAAGGGAAAACAGAAAAGTTAAAATATTATGATAATGAGGAAAAAAATGAAATAAGTATAATTAAAGAAAAAAATAATATTCTTCCGTTAAAAGAATTTATTATTAAAAAATATTTTGATTATAAAAGTACTAAAGACACAGATTCATTATTTGTGGAAAATAGTGAGAAAAGCTTGGGATTCGAAAATCTTGAGAACGCCGACGATGAAATTTCCGTCAACAAAAAATTAAATAGTTTTGGATCAACAAATCCTGAACGCGCCGACGATGAAAATTCCGTCAACAAAAAATTAAATAGTTTTGGATCTAAAAATCCTAAACACCCCGACGTAGATTTTTCCGTCAACAAAAAAATAAAAAATATTGAAACTAATGAGCCAAAGGGAAATAAAATGAACAATATTAATATGACCAGTACAAATCGAGTAGAAGTATTGGAGAAGAAAATAATTGACATAATCGAGGAGGAACACTCAAAAATAAATTTACAAATCCCATTTCGTACCGATATCCGGAGTGAAATAAACACCGAAAACGACAGGGCAATTTATAGTAAACAATATCCTTATGCCTTATCAGTTTCAGATTTCGTTAATACGGAAATCAATAGAATGCTTAAGGAAAATATTATAAGACCTAGTAGAAGTCCATATAATTCTCCAGTGTTAGTGGTACCCAAAAAAGGTCAAAATGAAGATGGCAGTCCCAAACATAGATTAGTAATAGATTACAAAAAACTAAACGAAAACACTATACCGGATAGATACCCGATGCAAGACCCGTCAGTAATATTAGCCAATTTAGGAAAGGCTAAATACTTCTCAACAATTGATTTGGAATCTGGATTCCACCAAATTTTAATGAAAGATTCAGATATTGAAAAAACAGCATTTTCTATTAATAACGGAAAATTTGAATTTTTACGAATGCCTTTTGGGTTAACAAACGCACCCAGAATTTTTCAAAGAGCCATGGATGATATCCTAAGAGAACAAGTAGGGAAAACTTGCCATGTTTATATGGACGATATAATTATTTTTTCAAACACTATTGAACAACACTATGCTGATTTAATTAAAATAATTAATATTTTACAAAGAGCAAATATGAAGATTTCTCTTGAAAAATCTAAATTCTTTAAATTAGAAACCACATTTCTAGGGTACATTGTTTCTCATAATGTAATTAAAACGGATCCCGAAAAAATTGCTACAATTACAAAATATCCGATTCCACGTAATATTAGAGAACTCCGAAGTTTTCTAGGCCTAACAGGGTATTACAGGAAATTTGTCCGTAACTATGCAAAAATTGCTAAACCATTAACAAAATATCTAGGAGGGGAAAATGGAAAGGTTTCTAAAAGAATGTCTACTAAAGTTTCAATACAGTTTGACGAATCAGCTGTACAAGCTTTCAACGAGCTAAAAGAGAATCTAATAGCACAAGTCGAATTAGTTCAGCCAGATTATAGTAAGAAATTCGTTTTAACTACAGACGCATCAGACGTAGCTATCGGGGCAGTACTAACACAGGATAATAAACCAATTACGTTTATTTCAAAAACATTAAATAAAACGGAACAACTTTATGCCACAAATAAAAAAGAATTGTTAGCTATAGTATGGGCTTTAAAAAATCTCCGGAATTATTTATATGGAGTAATTGGCATAGAAATACAAACGGATCATCAATCCTTATCGTTCACAATTTCGGATAAAAATCCAAACGTAGAGATGAAAAGATGGTATTCTTTCATTGAAAGTTTTACCCCAAAAATTATATACAAACCCGGAACAACAAATGTTGTAGCCGATGCATTATCACGAATACAAATAAATAATATTACAAACAGCGATATAGACGTTTCTGAACAGTCAAACTCAGACCAAGACACACAGCATTCAGCTGAAAGTAGTTTTGAAAATGTAATACAAGAGACCCGTAAACCGTTAAATCAATTTAAACAACAATTGTTATTAACAACGGGGAGGTATACAATACATGAGTCACTGGATATTTTTGACAAGACAAGACACATAATCGAATATGATACAGTTGAGAACTTAATAAGCATTTTAAGAGAGTATCTTCCACCTAACATAACAGTTGGAATTCATTGTAGTTTAGAAGATTTATATCATATTCAAGTTTCTTTAAGAAATAGTTTTACTAACAAATTTCTTTTTACGCGATTATTTCTACAAGACGTAGAAAACGCCGAAGATAGAGCTATAATAATAGAAGAAACACACAATCGAGCTCATAGGGGATTAGACGAAAATCATAAACAAATCAGTAGATTATATTATTGGCCCAATCTATTTGTAAAACTAAAAGAATATATAAAAAATTGTAAAATTTGCAATGAGAACAAATATAACAGACACCCGATTAAAATTCCAATTGGGGAAGCCCCAATCCCAACTAAAGAAGGCGAAAATTTACACATTGATATATATTATGCGCAAAGTTTAACTTTTTTAACTTGTATTGACGCGTATTCTAAATTCCTAGTAGTTAAAGAAATTCAAAATAAATTAAATATCGAAAATAAAGTAATGGAACTACTTCAACATTTTCCCCAAGCCAAGGTAATTATGACCGATAACGAACCGAGCTTTACCTCAGCTCAATTTAAATCCTTTGCACAAAGATGCGGTGTAACTCTACATTACGCAGACCCAAGACACAGTACCTCAAACGGACAAGTGGAAAGAGCACATTCGACATTAACAGAATTAGCTCGCTGCATAAAAGAACAATTTAATTTAACTGACTATTCCGAAATCGTAATAAGAGCCGCTCAGGAATATAATCAGAGTATTCATTCCACAACAAACCAAAAACCTGTTGACATTCTTTATAATAAAATCGAACACGATAATATTCCACAATTATTAAAAAATACTCAGGAGAAAATGTTAGAAACTCATAATGAAAACAGAAAAGAAAAACAATATCACGTAGGACAAGTTGTTTATGAAAAGAAATATGGAGAAAGAAATAAACTAAAACCAAGATATAAGAAGCAAATAGTAAAGGATAATATGCCCAATAAAATAATAATCAACAGTAGAAACAGAATTATTCACAAAGATAATATTAAGCATTAATAAATTCTTTTTTTAAACTTCCAGAAAATGTATTCTTTAATACATATTTTATCAATCATAATATTGGCCAGTTCAGAGATAATTGATTACTCGAACCATGAATTTTTTCTGTTCAAAGACAACAAGGATGTACTCACCTATGAATCTTACAACGATTTATTCCACGTAACTAATTTAAGTTTTTATAAGGAAATACTTGACATAGAATCAGATAATATAAAAAAGGATTCAAATAAAAGGTCACAATGGGAAATTAAGTACGACATAGAAGTAATCAAAGTAATCTTATCTCAGTTAATATCAGCTAGAACAAAAAGGGGAATAAATGAGTTAGGCACCGTGTGGAAATGGTTGGCTGGAACTCCGGATCATGATGATTTCATAAAAGTACAAAATAAAATCAATGACTTAATTGAAAATAATAATAAACAGTCTATTATTAATTCCAAATTGTTCAAAGAAATAGAATCTCTCTCTGAAGATTTTAAAAAGGTTTTTATTGATCAAGATTTACCACTTAGAAAACATCGCTTACGATTAATAACATTTGACCTACAAAACTTAATTGATACTATTACTCTTGCAAAAATTGACGTTTTTAACACCAAAATTTTAAACAATGAAGATATAAAAGAAATATTAAAACACGAGCAAAAGCCAGTAATTATCGCTGACTTAATGGATATCTCTGTGTTCAAAATCGCATTACACAAAGAACTTTTAATAATTTATATAAAATACCCAATAATAAAAAATAGATGCGAAATATATTACACTCGATCCATTTCCCAAATCGATGGAAAATTATTAATAAGTAATCAAGTCGCAAAATGCGAAAATACATATTATGAAATGTCTACATTTAAGAAAGAACTTTTTAATAATTATTGCACTTTAAGTTTAGAGAAAACATGTTTTACCCGATTATTAAATGGTGAACAATCAATTTGTAAAAAAATAAGAGAAAAGAATAAAAAAATAGACATTATCCAAGATGGTGCCATTTTAATAAATGGTAACAACATCGTCAACAATTCCGAATTAGGTGGTTCATTCTTAATAACATTTAATGGTACAACCACAATAAATAACGTTTCATATACCAATTTAGACAACAAAATTCTTAACTATATTACTACAAACCACTTCAAAAATTACGAAATATCCGATTATATATTTTCAAATAACTCAGAACTCTCTTTAGATAATATAAATATTTTAAATCCATTCATTAAAATTAATAATACCAAAATATCTATATCCTTTATATTATTAATTTTAATCATTATATATTTGATTTCTCTACCTATTATTAAATACAGAAATATGTTTGTAACCAAAAAACAACGGCCAGAGTCTGAAAAACCTAACGAAGATATATTTTTAACAGAATTAAAAGATCATTTAAACGAAATCCATAATGAATCGGGACGATCCATTTTAGAAGGGGGAGAGTTATCCAGCCCGTGAAACGGTTCCATTTATGGAATTAATAAACAAATTTTTAAATTCAATCCCAGCTAAATTGCCTTTGCCTTTGTTTGAGATTCTGCCTCCGCCTTTTTCATTAACTTCGAGGGCCGCGCTTGACCGTCCAGCTAAGATAAATAAACCTATCGTAAAGTAAATAACAGCTTCCGTTCGAAGCCAAACTCTCACGCTCAAAGCCCAAAGTATTGCGTTCCGATTTTCACTCAAAATTGCATCGGTCAGCATAATTTAATTTCACAACGAGATGCGCCAGTTTCAGCATAAGCTTTTATTTTAAACAAAAATCAAAGTTCTAGAAGCTTAAAAAAGAAAAAGCTTCTGGCCGAGGTTCGTTGGAGAAGATTTCAGAATTAAGGAGTCAGTCTTATTCGAATAGAAACCGCGATCGGTCAAATCTTAGAATCAAAAGTAAAAGTGTCTTGATGTAATAGTGACTTAGTGAATTAAGGTTTATTACCAATAAAGAATAATTATAAAATAAAAAATTATTTTTTTAAATCAACTACAACGATCAAATTTAATTT